>JABWHU010000190.1:18422684-18444066 GCA_014189135.1 Dicerorhinus sumatrensis harrissoni | reverse complement strand
GTCTTGAAGATATCCTTCACATCTTTATTCCTCAGGCTGTAGATCAGAGGATTCAACATGGGGTTGACCACTGTGTAGAATACAGAGGCCACTTTGATGGTTTGCCGAGAGTTTTTGGAGTTGGGCACACAGTAGAGGGAAAGGATGGTCCCGTGGAAGATGGTGATGGCGGTCAGGTGGGAGGCACAGGTGGAGAAGGCTTTGCGACGCCCACTGGCAGAACGAATGTTTAGCACAGTCACAAAAATAAATACGTATGAAGCAAGGATGATGAGTAGTGTACTAACCTCATTGAAGGTGGCAAAACCAAAGAGCAGCAGGTGGGGGATGCGTATATCAGAGCTTGAGACAGCAATGAGAGCAGTGTATTCACAGAAAAAGTGGTTGATTATGTTATGCCCAGAAAAGTCTAGCTGCAGAACATAGCAAAGGAGTACCAAGGGGCCAAACATACCCCAGAGATACGACCCAGCCACCAGCAGGGCACAGAGCCTCTGTGACATGGCCACCGTATAAAGCAGAGGATTACAGATGGCCACAAAGCGGTCATAGGCCATCACTGCCAGCAAGAAGGACTCGGTCACCACAGCAGTGCAGGACAAGAAGTACTGCAACATGCAGCTAGAGTAGAAGATGCTTTTATCAGCCACGACCAAGTTCTCAAGCAGCTTGGGAGTAATGATGGAAGAGTAACAAAAATCAACAAAAGAAAGGTGACTAAGGAAAAAGTACATGGGAGTGTGAAACTTTGGGTTGATCTTGATGATTATTATCATCCCAAGATTTCCTACCACAGTGATAACGTACATGATAAGAAACAGGAGGAAGAGAGGAATCTGAAGCTCTGGGTAATCTGTGAAACCCAAGAGGACAAAGGTCGTCTCCAGACTCAGATTTCCTGCAACCATCACCACATTGCCTTTAAGGGGAGGGGGTGGGGGAAGAGAGTTGTTTCTGCCAAAGAGAAGATTTACAGAGGTGAGTGACAAACATGCCATGACTTTCTATGGTAGACAAAAGAAAATGAGAAGAGTTATTGGTGTTAGTTTTGTCCATGTAGAACGTGCCTCATGCAGATAACTGCTATGGGTACAGCAAACCAAGCTGAGTCTCTGAAACATCTTCGCATTTCCATTGCAATTTGTGTTTCCGTAAGAAATACTTACCATATTGTAGTGTGCACATCCACACATTAGCTAGTAGCATAACATGCACATAACTGATAGGAAATGTTTGCACATATATGCTTAAACTATTGAAGGAGTCTGTGAAAAGTGTGAAATGTTTGCCTCAAAGAACAATATATATTGCTACCGTATTTTGCCTGTACACACAAATAAACTAAAATCTTCAAGAGAATATGCTTTTATTCTAAGAATAAAGTAAAATAAAGAGAAATCTAGGAGAAGATTATATCAATCCAAATGTAATAACTTTTGTTGAATAAAGGCAACATCTCTCATTGAACAGCTGAGCTGCTGAGGCTTGAGGAGGACAATGGTTCCTTTTGACCTCTGAGTGTAGAGAGCACTTGATTAGGGTTTATAGTCTAAGGCTTAACCTCTGTTACAGCGTAGACAGTGTATAGATCTCTCTTAAGGGTCTCAAGATTTATCAGGTCAGAATTCTCTCAGAACTAGCTAATTCTCAGTCTTGTGAAAGTTTATATACCAATTTAAGATGCATGTAAAGAGATAAGGATAATTATTCATTTCCAGGAGGAAAGGTTATTCTATTCTTCATGAAGTGGTTGTCAATGGACTTGAAGCCAAATATTTCCATGAGGATTAACTTCTTTATTTAATGTTATTGGACTCAGAATTGGATAGCATATACAGTGACTTAACATAAAAAAAGATAAAGGACCTCAGTCACCATTACAGGAAAATAATATTTTACGCATTTCCTAGAACACTTGAATAAACTTACCTGCTGCAGAGACACAGGCCAGCGTCCTCCCGCTTCTCTGTGAGCTGAGTACAGCTGGGCCCCGAGGCTCTTACATCCAACTCTGTAGCCCTGGGGACTCAGACTCGGGAGATTCACCAGCAACTTATCCTCACAAGCATCAAAACAAGTCATTAAGGCAAATGCCAGGTCCCTTGTACCATTTTTAATGACTGGAATTTCCTTGAAATTACACACAAAAAATTGCATCTTGGAATTGACTACCAGACCTTGTTTGCACAGAATTAAAATGCCCTCTGGAATTAACAAAACTAAAATAAAACTAAAGTAAGGCCGTGTTTCCCAAATCCTGCCTCATCTACAGCAAAATTCAGTGGGCCTCTTTCGATCTTGTGAGCAGCATATATCATTTTCAGGCAAGTTACTCCAACCTGTTTGTGAAGTTACTTAAAAGATTGTCCATTTGAGTGGATCATAAAACAAGAGCAAATCCCAACAAGTCCAGTCTGACATGCCAGCTGCTGTGCTATTTGGGTCATATGACCCAGCATACATGATTTTCCTTAAAATGTATTTGCAGATGAGAGTGGTACAGAACTTTGGACAAGCCCCTACAGTGAATTACAGATCAGACTCTCAGGATTTTAGAGCAAAGCAATAGCTTCCTCTGCAGATAACTATTCACCTTTTGAGAAACAGCTTCCGACTTTTTAATGGACCCTAATAGAGACTGAATGATTGACAATAGGCTACTAAGTTACTGTGCAACCTACACTTCCCATCATGAGCTGGCTGTTGTCTATCTCACCAACCATAACATTAGACATACACAGCAGTCAACAGCACTCCTCTTCCTGAGCAAGTGGTCCAGAAGCCCATGGTCCACACTCTTGTTGCATTGATTTCTCTTTCACAGCCTGAACTTGTAGCCTCATAATGTTTCCCTATGACAACATGAATATGGAAGAAAGCATTGGGGCCTTATTTTCAGATGATTCTGCATGATAT
Organism: Dicerorhinus sumatrensis harrissoni; assembly: GCA_014189135.1. NCBI lineage: Eukaryota > Metazoa > Chordata > Mammalia > Perissodactyla > Rhinocerotidae > Dicerorhinus > Dicerorhinus sumatrensis. The sequence continues at coordinate 18,441,150 of JABWHU010000190.1, read as the reverse complement.
GTCGACACCACACTAAAGTGGACATTTGCAGCACTACAGTCCTGCCTTGGAGTGTTCCTGAAAGACAGTGGCGAAAGAAAATTCATCTAGTATTCAGAAATTCAAAAAGTGTGCCTGGAACATTGGAATGGCCTTTTTAAAACTCAGTTACAGGAAAAGCTCTGTTGGCAATAATTCAGAGGGATGGAATAATCACCCCCAGAATATGTTATATACTCTAATCTGAAACCAATATACATTGATCTTTATCCAACAATTTATGTGACCCAGAATTTGTGGGTCCAGGCTGGAAACAGGAGTGGATCTTCCACCTATCAATCATCCTAAATGATCCACCAGCTAAACTTCTGCTTCCCATAAGTGAAACTACGTGCTCTAGTAGTTTAAAGGAGTGATGCTTCCACTGGAGAACACAGTGATGCATCCGTGAAGCTGGAATTGTGACTTCTTTGACAAAAAATGTAGTAGGAGTGATGTTATGTAGATTCTGGAGTAGAGGCACCAAGATGCCTTACAGCTTCTCCTTCCAGTCTCTTCAAGCACTGTTCTGAGATCACCACACAAGGAAGCCAGTGTAACCCACCAGCAGATGAGAGACTCTGTGAGAGAATACTGAGGCGCCCCAGCCAATAGCATCACCAAGTTACCTAACAAAATAGTGACATCATATTGGGCATCATTTTAGCCCCAGCAGAGCTCCCAAATGATTGTAGCCACGTGATAAGCCCACGTGAGACTGGCAAGAGAGCCATGCATTCAGCCCACAGAATGGTGAGAAGTAACAAATTGTTTTCAGCCACTGAATTTCTGAGGTGTTTTTTCCTCAGCAAACGGCAAATGAAATATGCTCCAAGCTATACTTTCAACTTTAAAGAACTGAGAGGCTGAGTTGAAAAATAAATGAGCATTTACCTATTTTTTTTTAGAACATTATGTCGGAGATTGGATTAAAGATCCTTTCATAACTTTCTGGCATATCATCCTCTTCTCCCTCCTCAGTGATAACCTTCATCTTTCATTTGGTGATTTTCATTCTTATAATGCTATTTATTATAAATGAATATGCATAACCAATATATAGTGTTCATTGCACTCGAACTATATGAGTAATATTGAACAATATTTTTGTGATTTATAACTAACTGGTAAATTTTTAAATACAATCATTTTAACTTGTCCAATTGTATGGCTATAACCATTCTTTTTATGTCTATTTAGACAATTTCCATTTCTGTCATTACAAGCAATATGCAACTTAACATTTTTGTACAGCTCTTTTTGGGCATATGTGCTAGAGTTTCTCCAGAGCAGTGATTTGTCACAATATTTCATGTCATGATATACACAGAAAATACTATTTGGAGCATTCACAGAATAGACTGAAGATGATTTGTTTTATACATGTTTCCGATTTCATCACTATTTTATTGACTGTCTTTTTGTAATTAATTTGTCATAGATATTTCTGTATTGTGAATATTGATCTTTAGTCAGTAAAATATGTTGCAAAATTTTTCTCTCATTCTGAGGCTTCTCTTTTCAATGTTTCCATGTGTTTCAATAAAATATGCTTTAATTTTAATGTAGTAACATCAGTTTTGCTTTCTGAATGTTTGCCTATTCTGAAATCATAAAGAAATTATCCTTTACTGTCTTGAGAGGTGAACTTTTATAAGAATTCTTAACAGAAACGTTAATATAGTAAATAAGTGTACATTTATTACAGAAAGATTTCCAAAGATATTTTACAGTGTATTTATATATTTCAAATACTTTTTCTTGGGAATTGTGAATAATAATTGTGTGTAATTCCTGAAACCTAAGCATTTTTGAAGCACCATACTCCAAGAGTAAAGGTAGTGATAGACTATTTCGATCTTTCCAATAAGCAAGAATTATCATTTTCCAGTGCCGAAAAGCAATTTAGCTAGAAATATGTGGCATGATCTAGAAGTATTCTGACATTTAATTCAAGCTATAAAACATTTCTCCCATCATGGTGAACCAGGATCATTCTAATCTGGGGTTATTATTTATCAATTATATCCAGAACCCTACAAGTTTGAGTTTCTGCGTCTAGATAATCCAAATGAACCAAAATTGTCTGAAATATTAACTATAATACTGAATAAACTCCTTAATTTTTCTGAAAGCTGAATTAAGCTCTGAAAGAGAAAGACTCTAAATTGAACATGACAAGTTTTCAAAAATTAATCTCAAGCCTAATTATGAGAGATACTGTTGATGATGGAGCACCATTTTTGTGGTTCTGACAACTGTAAAACAGTCAAGTGGTTATATAATATCCAACTAAAACCAATATACTTAGAATAAGACAAGGAAATATTTTCCACAGTACAATAGTCAGCAGTAGAAGTATTGATATAAATAAGCATGGTCATCTTTGAGTATATTATTCCTGTTCTTTTGGCTTTTTGAATCTCAAGTGTGAGCTATATTCATTGAGGATTCATCACCCAACGTCCTACCTAGGGAAACAGAACATAATATTAAATATTATCAATTTAGTCTGAACTTTTTATTTCATATTTTTGTGAGGAAGATTAGCCCTGAGCTAACGTGTGATACCAATCTTCCTCTTTCCGCTGAGGAAGATTGGTCCTGGGCTAACATCTGTGTCCATCTTCCCCTACTTTATATGGGACATTGCCACAGCATGGCTTGACAAGCGAGCGGTGCGTTGGCACATGCCCAGGATTGAACCTGTGAATCCTGGGCCGCGGAAGTGGAGCATGCGCACTTAACAGCTATGCCACCAGGTAGGCCCCTGAACTTTTTATTTCTTTCCTTCTTTTATTCATCCAGTAAGTATTTATCAAAGCCCTAATGTGTTCCTAGGCACTTTTCTAGGAATTAGAGATACAAGATACAAAAATAATGCAAGAATTTCTGCCCTCTTGGAGTTTATATTCTATTGGGAGAAACAAACAACAGACAAATAAATGAGGGCATATATTTAAAATATCATCTGTTGCTATGAAAAGTCATAAATCAAGTTAAGGGGGTAAAAGTGATTATCTCGCTGTATTAGGTTTTCAGGCAAAGACTCTCTGGGAAAGTGACATTTGAACAGTCACGTAAATAATTCATAGGAATATATTAAGATTGGATTGAATGCTAAAATATTTTTGAGCCTATTAGGTTACTCACAGGTTCTTTCACACTTTTGTACCTCAAGTTGTAAGTCAGTGAGTTCAGCATGGGGATTAGCACAGTATAAAACACAGACCCTACCTGAACAATTACCCATGAGCTTTTGGAGTTGGGCGCACTGTAGAGAGAAAGGATGCTGGTGAGGTGGAAGGCACAGGTGGCAAGGACTCTGATGCCCACAAGTGTAATTATCTTTAGGACAGTGATGAAAATGAAAGCCAGGAAGCAATGACTATGAGTTTTCTTAAGTCATCAAAATTGGCTAGAGTTAAAAAAAACACTATCTGGATGAAGTGAACAGGATCCAAAAGGGAAACAAAATATTCATACAAAATATATTAACTGTTGAACTCATCATAGGCAATACAATGAGAGAATTAGTGTCAGGCTACAGACTGTGTCCAGGTGTGGCATCCAGCCAGAAGACGGAGCAGAGCCTCTAGATGGAGACATGGCCACCGTACTAAACAAAGGAAGTGGTTATAGACCAGCACTCGGAAGAATTAGATTTTTTTTAAAGAATTGCACGTACTCTAAGAGGAAAGAGAGAGCAGCAGAAAGCATCATCTTTTGTACACTCTGTAGGACCCTAACAGGCTTCCAAATTCCACCGTTTTTCTTCTCTCATGGCTTGTTCTCGACATCAGCCAGAGTTTTTCTTTTAAAATTTTAATTAGATCCTATCAGTCTTCTAAAACCCTGCAATGCTTCTCGAGTTCACTCCAAGTAAAAACCAAAGTCCTTAAAATGCGCTATGAAGCCCTGGCTGATCATGTTTCCTGCCTCTCTGACTTCCTGTCCCCCTGCTCTCCACCTGGCTCACTCTTGCAGAAACTGTATCTGCAAAGTTTAAACAATTCAAAGAAATGGGGAGTATACTAGGACCATGAGGACTATGAAAACTTTATTTCTCTAATTTAAATGGTACATATTTTTTTAAAAAATATGCTTGTTGTAAAGTTTGTGCAATTATTAAAATGTCATAATTAAAATTATTTTTATTTTAATCAAAATTAAGATTATTTTCATTAGTATTTGAATTATTACCAATAGAAGAAAAGAAAAATAAGGACTTCATTTATAAGCTCTCTAATGACTCTATACACAATTAGCCATGGGTCAACACCAGCTGAATTTTATCCAAAATACATTTGTTTAGATTCTTGCTTCTCAGATACTGGTCCGATGGCCAGTAACACCTGCATCATTTGGAAATCTGTTAGAATGTAGAGTCTCGGCCCCCACTGCGTCCGAATCTGCATTTTATAGCACCTGTAGATGATACGCATGAATAACAAAGTTTATAAGTCTCTGGTTTTGATTACCTTTAGTTTAATGGAAATTCTTGTGATTTGGCAAGATAATCCACTAAGTTAAAAATAAAGAAATGAACATACTCAAATATTTTTTCTGCCTGTCTCTATGTTGTTGTTGATTGTCTTCTTTCCTCTTTGATTCAGAAATCCAAATCTAAAGAGAAATTTACCCTTTCTCCATATACAAGCCAATGTACCACAAAGTATGTAATAAAAACAATTCACTCTGAAGGAAAATGATTGATAATGCTTGCTTTATTATAAGTCTGTTGAAAGAAGGAGTGTATATATATTTGCATCCCTTAATAACACAATACCACACACACACACAGAAAGAGAGAGAAACATACAAGCCTCCCTAGGGGAATTAAACTGGAAAGTTTTATTTAATTTCCCAGAGTGAACGAATCTTGAGCAGCATTATCTGGAAATTGTGCCATATAGTATGTTAGCGATTGGTCAGGATATTATGGTAAAGTTATGTGAAGCCTCTGTTTTATAATTAAGGACAATTAAAAGTTAAATATCTGTTTATTTTATGTTTTATAATTGCCTACTTACACATAGAAGACAAGGTTTTGTAGTATACCTTTATAGTGCAGGGTGAAGTTAAAAAGCTTTATTTGAGATCAACACACTTGCTTTGAAGATGCAATTATTACTTAGTGACTAAAGTGATGTGGGGCAACAGTATCAGGTATCTGCACAGGGCATAATTTGGGGAACCTTGTGTGATACAAATCGTTATCAGAAAGAGATAAATAAAGATAAAATTTTGACTTTTTTTCTAACTCAATCAGTCACTGGGTTAATAGTAACAAATGAAAAATCAATATAGAGGATGTTTGAATCAAAACAGTTGCAACCATGTCATGTTCATCTGGCAGATAAAGCTATGCCATGCAGGTGAAATGTGTAATTAACTATAGATTAACCTTTAAAAGCAATACAAGGATTATACAAACTATTTTTGAAATGTATTATGATACCCACTGTGTTAGTAAATAGAATTTACAAACTCAAGTTTGACACATCAGATTGTGAGATACCTGAGATCAATAACTATGAATTAATCATTTTTGGTCCCCTTGGTAATCCTTCTAGAAATTCACATAAAAATAACATCTTTACTTGACATTTGTAGTCATCATGTTTAACATCACTTCCTATGCTATCATACAAGTACAAGAGACCCCTGGGGAAAAAGGAGCAAAGAATTTGGCCAGATCTTAGAGAGAGTGCCTGCAGGCTCTCAAAGCCAGTTCTCCCACATTCATGCTCCTAGTCAGCTACAGCTGTTCAGAATTCCTCCATAACCCTGACATTCTCATTGCTTAAATGGAATTGAAGAATGTTTTAAAAAATGGTGTACCATGCCAATATATGACTCAATAGATTTGGATTTTATGGTCTGATATTTACTGTTAAATAAACTTCCTAGGGCTGCTGCAGTCAGTTACCACAAACTTGGTGGCTTAAAACAGTGGAAATTTATTCCCTCAAGTTCTCAAGACCAGAAGCCTGAAATCAAGGTGCTGGCAGGACCACATTCCTTCTGAAGATGCTAGAGGAGAATCCTTTCTCGCATCCTCCAGATTCTGGTGGCTCCTGGAGCCCCCTTGGGGTAGCAGCAAACTCCAATCTCTGCCTGCATCTTCACAGAGCCTTCTTCCCGGTGTCTCCATGTGGCCTTTTCTGTCTCTTACAAGGACACACTCAATGGATTTAGGGCCCACCCTAATCCAGTATGATCTCATCTTGATCCTTACCTTTATTACATCTGCAAAGACCCTATTTCCAAATAACATCACATTTTGAGCTTCTTGGTGGGCATGGATATTTTGGGGACACTTCAAACCACAAGACTTATGTTACATCATGTACGGTTCACATCTATTTTACTAAACAGTCAAGTGAATAGAAATCAAATGATTAAATAACTAGTTATTACAGTAGATTTAAAAATCTGGTAAATTAACTAGATAATTTGAATCATGATCTCTACTAGAAATACTGAACAATCCTCAACATAATACATCAAATTCTCTTTGGAAATACCAATCTTGAACAAAATTATACTGAGTGGTTCATTAATTTCCTGGCACTCTCCTTCACATCTTTATTCCTGAGGCTATAGATCAGAGGATTCAGCATGGGAATCGCCACTGTATAAAATACAGAACCTACTTTGACTATGAGCCATGAGTTTGTGGAGTTGGGTACACAATAAAGGAACAGGACAGTCCCACGGAAAATGGTGATGGCAGTCAGGTGGGAGGCACAAGTAGAGAAGGCTTTTTAGCGCCCACCAGCAGAAGACATTTTTATGATAGTGACAAAAATGAAAATATAAGTAGTGAGGATGACTACCAGGCTGCTCGCCTCATTGAATATGGCGATGATAAAACAGAGCACTTGGCTGATGTAGGGGTCAGAGCAGGAGACAGAGACGATGACTGAGTGCTCACAGAGAAAATTATTTATGATGTTAGACCCACAGAAGGATAATGCACGGAGAAAATATGTGAGTGTCAGGGAAGAGACTATACCCCATGTGTAGGGCCCAGCCACTAATGATGCACAGAGCTTTGGGGAAATGACTACTGTGTAGAGCAGAGGGTTACAAACTGCCACAAATCGGTCATAGGCCATCACTGCCAACATGAATGTTTCTGCCACTGCAAATAAAAAACCCAGAAGAATTGGATGATGCATCCTATGAAAGTGATGGTTCTGTCTTCCGCAACCAAGTTCTCCAACAGTTTGGGTGTAACTGTAGTGGTATAAGAGAAATCAACAAAGGACAAGTGGCTGAGATAAAATACATGAGGGTGTAGAGTTTAGGACTGATCCTGATGGTCACGATCATGCCCAGGTTCCCCAGCACAGTGACTGTGCAGACGGTCAGGAACACCAGGAACAGGGGCCCCTGGAGGTCTGGATATTCTGAGAAGCCCAAGAGGGTGAGTGTGGCTCCAGCACTCTGATTTCCTTCAGCTAACAGCATGATGGTTGTTGGAAAAAATCTGAAACAATGGTAATAAAAATTATCATATGATAGTACATTTGTATAACATTTACAATGTTGCAGACATTGCACTAAAACATCAAAATACATTAATTTAGATCTTCAAATACCACTATAATTGTAAAACAAGTAGTCACATATTTTACATAAGGAAACTGGTGCATATATGAGTTAAGGAACTTGTTAAAGGTCATACAGCTTGTTAGTGACGAGTCCGGTTTTGAAGTTGACCCTGAGTGCCAGAGTTTGAATTAAGTTTAAGGTTAGACAGAAAAGTATTCTACATTGTTGTAGAAAAACATGTGTCTTTCACACTTCTATCATTCTAAAGATCTACTTTTTTAATAGCACTAATATAACAATGAATAAAAATTTAGCACTAAAATTTATGAAAGAAGGCTCAGGAGAAGTAAAGCATTAGAGGAGATAATAATTCTATAGTTTTGATGTTTAACTGAAGATCATAGGAAAGGCAGCATTTATGAGTCACCACAAGAATTTTTGAGTTTTGAAAAAATATACGGATGTTTAAGGAAGCCTGTATATCTTCAAGCTTTCCATTGATTTTATCCTCACACTACATTAATTGCCTTAGTGTTCTAAAAACAATGTAGCAACCTGGTAAAATGATGAAGTTGCATTTATGACATGTTGTTCCCTCACTCCTGTGTTTTTTTTCCTCCTAAAGTGTTTTCTCACTTAGTGTCATGATGCTCTGAACATACTCATCCAGATTCCTCGATCATTATCTTCTAACTTTCTATTATTACTTTTCAATCTGATAACTTTACTAGGCATATTATAACATTAAATACTCATAGAATATCTGAATTGGAGAGTAACCTAAAATGTGTTTTGCTCAAGCCTTCCGTATTCTCTAGAGAAAGCTAGAGAATATGGTAATAAACATCAATGGTTATATACTCACCCTCAAAATTCCAGTGATGGAAACATTGGTTCTGATTAAAGCTACATGTGATTATCTTGTTTTGAGTCATGCAACCTCTGTTATATTTGTATATGTTATTTTGAGAAAGCAAAAGCATCTTGTGTTCTCAAGTGGTTCACAACCACAGAAGTATCTTTAATCATTTAACAATGATTTAAAAAAATAAGCTTATAATAATAACTCATGCCAATAACAAGCACATGTCTGAAATGTTCAGGTTAACAAAAGACTATTAGCATGACTCTCATAGACAAAGACATCAGTTTTAGTTTTTTCTGACCAGGTCAAGGTAGAAAGAAACTATTATCTCATTCATAGCTAAATGCTTTTTTGACACTCCAAAAAATGTATTTCCTACATGTAGAAAAGAGAACGGGCAGGAAAGTGACAAAGAGCTAATGACAGACCAGCATAATAAAAGAAGTATGGGCTTGGAAACATATAGTTAAATTCAATTTCAGGCTTTGTCATTTACTGTGTTATCATTGGTGAATTTCTTAAACTTTCTGAGCCCCAACGTCTTTATCAGTAACAATGACATAATGCATATTTCACAGGTGTGGAAGTATTAAATTAGGAAATGATGTTAATAATACTTAGCACAGAGTCTGACCGTTGTGGCATCCAGGAGATGTAAGTTCCTCTACCCTCACCTCTAATAATTCTAGTGCTAGCACTAATTGGTATTATTTTTAAACCCTTATATTATATCAAAAAATCTGAGAAACAGATCAAGAGCCAAAGTGTGCAGTAATCAACGTGTGGGTAGAATTTGGGACGTCAAAGGGTATCTCAGCTCTTTCTTGGATCTCCTCTTGGTCCTTTTCCTCTTAATTCACCACTTACCGTCCTTCAATAAATTGTCTGTTTTGCCCTTTGCCTGCTCATTATTATCTGACTCTCTTGTGATCCCTTTCTAATTTCAGGTTGGTGCCTGTGGGAGATCTAGCAAGCTGCAATCATTACTCAGGTGGATTACAGTAGCTGAGGCACAGCCAACTTGCCTGTAGTGCTGCTAGCTTATGTTGTGAGAACATCAGTTTTCTTCTTCACTTGATTGCTATGGTTATAATGACAGTCTTTGGCTCTGAAAACTTTGATTTCTCCATATTAGCTAATTCTAAATGTCTCTGCTCAGTTTTACCTGAAGCCATACGGCTAGCTTTTCCCTAGTGTTCAACCTTCTTCAGTCATGCCAATATTCTCAGCTTATAATGAACAACATTTGCTCATTTATTCCTTCTCTTATTTGATTTTTCTCTTCTTTCACACGGAACATCCTCTTTTTCTAGTGTACTCACGTGGCACTTGCAATATATAAAGCTTTAAATGAAAATAACTATCACAAGGAAGCTTTCCCTTTTCACTCCAGCAATATTTTTTACATTCTTGGTATACCTACAGACATTACTATTAGGAAATCAAAATTTTCATGACATATTGTCTTCACTATTTCTTTATACATATTATTCTTATCTCCTTTTACAAGATTTTGAGATGCTAAGGACATTCTCATATTTTACAATATATACTTTTAAATTTTTTAATGTGACTGTACTATGCTAGGAACATGGTGAATATCCTCAAAGCAAAAATCAGGATGATAGCACAGGGAGGGGGGAAGAGATCAAAGTTCAGCAACATGAGCCTCTGGGTATATGGACTGAGGAGATATCACGGCATTTAGACTAACATGGAGTTTTCCCTGCCTTAAATGTTGCAAGACTCCAATGTCCCCAAGTAAGTGAAAGATAACACAAGTAAGATCACCCAACCTGAAACCAACTCACCTGAAGATCCTGCTCCTATTATTAATAGTCTCCAAGGAAGTTTCCACTCAGAATTAAACATTATTAAAATATTAAGAAGTTTGTAAATATAGCAGAGGTCCACAATAAATTTTAATTAAAGTGAAAGGAATATATTTCTTAACATCCAGAAAAACTCAGAGAAAGAAAGACAGAGAGAGAGAGGAAGGGGGAGAGAGAGACAGAGATTTGAAGCTCATTCTGACTCCTAGGAACAAACTGTAGGGCTTATGTAAGCCTCCATGACCGCAGGGATTTAGGCCCTAGAGAATTTTTAGTGAACTCTATCTTTTTATATCACAAACTCAGAAATTAGATTAAGTGCTCTCTTATGCGGTATTTTACAAGAATGTAATTTCTTCTAAATTGCTGGAGACAATGCTTCATCAAACCTACCTCACAAATTTCTTTTAAAATATTAATTACAGAAAGTATACAAATTGACTTAGAAAACATTGTGACTACACTATATGGGAAAGATAAATCAGCTAAAATGAAAACATTCAGAGATAAGTAAAGCAAAGGGAAAGATAAATCAGCTAAAATATAAACATTCAGAGAGAACTTCTCTTAATACTTGCTGTATGATTTTTATTTTTCTATGCATTACGTGTGTGTCTTGAAATGTATAAACAACATAACCTGAATTCTGTCTTTTTCATTTAACATAAAGTAATCACTATTGTCCTTGGAAACATTGATTCGCTTCATTGAAACTAATTTGCATTTTCTTACGAATATGGGCAATCTGCTCTTCCAAGCTCATATTAATGAAATTGAATAATATAATCCTTTTGTGTCCATACCTTCTTAAAAATGACAAATGTATTTTGGAAGCACCTTTAAACTCTCTAAAACCTCTGAGTGTCAATCAATTCATTGGTTCCACCACACCCAAATATCACCCAATTAGATCCACTTACACTTTCCCTGGGCTCCTGACAACCTGACTAACCCTTGCCAGACTCTACCAGGAACCCCTAACACAATAGAGGCTACTTATCACAAGGCATGAAAGTATGTATTGTATATGGCATGGCCTTGCTCCAGAATCCCAGGGATCTGCATTGTTATTCTCCCACCTGGTTTGGCATGAGTTCCACACTGCTTCTACTCCCCACCACTGACCTCTGCACCTTGAACCAGCTCTGGAGCCAAGTTCTGCACCAGAACTACTCAAAGCTAGCAAACGTCTGTGTCACCGGGTATATGAGATTTCTATGGTCCATAATAAATTACCACCTACTCAGTGGCTTAAACTAATTAACATTTTTATGTCACAGTTTCTACAGTGCAGCAGTCCAGGTACCACTCAGCTGGATATTCTGGACTCTCCAGGATGTTATCAGGCTGCAGTTCAGGTATCAGTCAGAGTTGTGGTGTCATAAGAGGCTCAACTGGGGAAAAATCTCTTTCCAAGCTCCTCAAGTTGTTGGAAGAATTCATCTCTTTGCAGATATAGGACTAAAGTACCTGTTCTTTTGCTGGCCATTGATCAGCTGCTACTCTCGGATCTTAGGAGACACCTGCAGTTCCTTGTTACATGGTCCTCTCTGTAAGCCCTCTCACAATATGGTGTCTTACTTCTTCAAAGCCAGCAATGAAAAGAGTCTTTCTTACTTCAAGGAGGGCAAGTCTTTCTTTTAAGGGCTTTCACTGATTAAACCAAGGCTACCCAGGATAAACTCTCATTAATTAAGTCAAAATTAATGAATGTTGGACCTGAGTTACAGGTGGAGGATTCTTCACCTTACTCTATAACATAACCTAACCAAGGGAATTGCATCCCATTACCTTTGCCATATTGTATTGATTAGAAGCAAGTCACAGATCTCACCTGCACACAATGAGAGGAGATTACACAAAGGCATATACACAAGGAAGTGGTGATTAATTACCTTAAATGTTGTTTATCAGAGCTGGTATGAGAGTCAGCGCAGTATTCCTAGATGTGGAATGTGTTGCCTCTAAGCCTTAAAAGAGGTCTTCTAAGAGCTGTGCTTTCTCATTTCTCGTAGGAGAGAGAAGGTGCAATAATTTGTCTTTTATTTTGGAGAGGATAGCCTGGAATGTTTCTGATTACTTCACCCCTAAACACATCATTGATATGGCAGGTTCTTGAATCTCTTCCTTCCTTTATGTCTTGCTAAGGCCTTCAACTTACTAGCTATCTGTTGTTTATCCTGTATGGTTAGTACGATGCTGTCAATATAATGGACTGGTGTGCTGATCTGTGGCATGATCAAGTGGCAGAGATTTCTCCAAACTATATCATAACAGAAGGCTGGAGAGTTAACATGGCCCTGAGCAAAACTTTAAAGAAATACTTTTATCCATCCCATGGGAATGTGAATTGTTTATGATTTCCCTTTAAAATTAAAAAAGAAAATAACACATTTGCCAAATCAATGATTGCATACTGTATGCCTTAAGCCACATTCACCTGCTCAAGGGCTAAAATATTTGGTTGAGTTTTCCATAGTCTACAGTCATTCTCCAAGATCCATCTGATTTCCTTCTGCCTGAAGAACGCTTCTTGTGATTTCTTTTCTGTAAACCCACCAAAGATAGTCCTTTAGCATTTTCTCTCTGAAAAGAGTTTGTTCCATCTATATTTTTTAAAGTATTTCTTAGGCGTAGGATCATAGGTCTACAGTTATTTTCTTCACCAATTTAACAATGTCACTCATTGTCTTCTACCTTCCATTGTTTCACCAGAGGGTCAGTCGTGGTCTCCTGCTTCAGGTAGGATAGGGAAGATCACTGCAGATCAACAATTCCATTAAATAACTTTTTTAAAAATATGAATTGCAAAAATTACTTTTTACCGAAAAAAAATGGAATCAATTAGGGCTAGATTATTAAAATTTCAGAGAGGAAAGGGACTGTCCTTGGTGAGGTAGCAGTCACCCTCTCTTTCCTTCACTGTACATATTTTCTAATCTGGGAACAGGCTGCATTTCAGGTTTGTTGTTTGCAGAGGGACACTACTGAGAAAATAAAGAATCTGTTAGTATTTTGGGGACACACAAAAATTTACTGGTAAATTTAAAACTAATGAAACAAAAAACTCATGACCAATTTTACCCACAGGGCATTTGTTGTGTTCCGGGGGCGGGGCAGGGGGTAGGACTGGGGATCTGAACCAGAAAGACAGATTGAAAAGTCCTACAGAAATCTCATGGTGCTTAGGAGAAACAATCTGACTAGAGAATTGAGACTGCCCACAAAAGCTTGACTATCTCCCCCTCACAATATTTGTCATTCTATTAAGCTGCATTGGGTAGCAGGAGAAAGTGCTAAACTCAAACTATCGAGAGTAGAGCTCAACCATTATCAGCCTTTCATATCCGAAGGAGACATACATCTGTCAGGTCTCAATCAAAACCCCAGCCAACTCAAGGTACAGAGATGACCATAGGATGGCCAAGTCTTAAGAAAGATTTCTTCCTCCAGCCTGCTGATTTTAGTGGCTTCTTTACTAATCTCTGGACCTCTCTTCCCCCTTTTATTCCAGCAGTTCTTCCAGTAGCTTTATGACAAATCATTGTTCTAATTTCCCTCTCTTTAAAAACCAAGAGTAATTGTTCTCTTGTCCTGACAAGACATTGACTTGTATATGCAAAGTCTGTCTTTTCTCAGAATTCATAGGGATTTGAAAACCATTCTTTTATGAACAAGCTACAATCTCACCTTGAATCTCAAAAGGACAATTACATGAAAGGACAATTATACCTCATCTGTTCAGTTCTCAAAGGCTTGGTAAGATAGATATTATGAGGTGGTCATCAAAAGCACAATGCAGGAAATTTATATATGTTAATAAGGATAAGTATATTGTACCATATTTTATTTAAATATATATACATGTATGTGTGTGTATGTGTTTATATATATATATATATATTTCTCTATGTTAAAGTGACAAGATCTTTTCACATCTTTTCTGCCATCTCCTGTTTACCCTTATAGGCCTATAGAAGCAGGTCTTCATGGAATAAAATTCACCTCTTCTAGGAAAATCACTTTTTAAAGGAACAAAGCCTAAAAGTTCATAAAAGGACAAAATATTCACAGACATCACTCTCCCTACTCTTTTCCCTTCCCTATATTATGGCATGTACCAGAGAGAACAATTTTCTCCTAAGTTAAAATATTGGATTTCATTTATTTTGAGTGAATTCTTAGGAAGGAATTGTTGAGTTGTGTGAGAAGTGCTCACATAACTTCACAAGATACTGTAAACTGTTTTCAAAGTCATTTTACCTTTTACTCCCATCTGAAATGTATGAGCATCCCACTAGCTCCACATTTTCACCAGTACTGGGTATTTCAGTCTTATTCATTTTAGCCATTCTAACTGGTGTGCAATGGTATCTCATTGTGATTTTAATAAGATTTTCATTGATGGCTAATGATATTTAGTATCTTTTCATGTGTTTATAGATGATTTGTATATCTTGTTTCATCAAGTGTCTGCTCAAATATTTCACCAATTTTTTAACTAGATTTTGTCTTCTTGTTTTGACTATAGAGTTCTTTATACGTTCTACATACAAATTCTTTGTCAAACATATATACCGCAAATATTTACTCATAGTTTGTGGCTTACATTTTCATTTTCTTAATGATGTCTGTCACCATTAGGAAACTTTTAGAATAAGTTTTTAATGTTGATTAAGTTTTTTCTATCAATTTTTGATGATCCACCCTTTCTGTGTTTTGTTTAAAAAAATCCCACCACAACTTTCAGAAGATTTTTCTGTGTTTTATACTAAAATTTAGTACTTTTAATTTCTATGTTTAGACCTATGATCCATTTCATTTAATCCAAGTTGATAGCTGTGTATGGTGTGAGGTAAAAGTTAAGGCTCTTTTATCCAAATGGATATCCAGTTATCTCAGCATCGTTTGTTGAAAATCATCTCTCCATTGAATTATAATGGCGTGTTTGCTGAAATTTAGATGACCTCATCTGCTTGAGCCCATTTTGGGACTCTATGACTCTAATATCCTACTGTCTTTATTACTCAGTTTGTTGTGTGAGTAAAATAGGATATGAATTTAGGGAGAGCAGAAAGATACTTTACTCAATTTTGTTTGCTAGTTAACAGGCTATAGTTTTCATGAATTAAAAGCCAACTTCTGTCATTCAATACAATAAATAGCAAAAGGCTGGTTTCTGTATAAGATATGGTAAGCTTAAGCGTTTCTTAAAGCCTTCTCTGGAGTAGGAGCTGCCTGATTACAATTCTAAAGAACCATTCTAGATCTGCACATATTTGATGAAGTGAGAATTAGTTTTACTTTGGAAACACACGTATGTAATTACACTGTAGGATGAAGCATTTTAAAATAATTCACAAATATTGCAAATATAGTCCAAGAATTTTATTTTATAAAATTTTGGTTTACATGTGGTTTAGAGCTATTTCACTAAAAATTAATGTATGCAAAAATCCATAATCATAAAATGCGCTACCATAAATATATTAACTAATAGCCTATCGATTAAATGGTTGGAATTATCAATTGCACTGCAAGAGTTGAGCAATCTGTAGCATAGAAAATCATTTTTTTCATAAATAATATAATCATTATATCACTATTAAAGTGAGTGACAAAGCAATTTTGTGACAACTAATTTTCTGAATGTGTCTTTCACATCTTTGTTCCTAAGGCTGTAGATCAGAGGATTCAGCATGGGAATCACCACTGTGTAAAACACAGAAGCCACTTTAACCGTGAGCCAAGAAGTTTGAAGATTAGGGATACAGTAAAGGAAAAGAATGGTTCCATGGAAGATGATGATGGCTGTCAGGTGGGAGGCACAGGTGGAGAAAGTTTTCTGGCGCCCACTTACAGAAGGCATCCTCATAATAGTGATAAAAATGAGTATATAGGATATCAGAATAATCATCAGGCTGCTCACCTCGTTGAATATGGCAATAATAAAACACACCATCTGGCTGATATAGGGGTCTGAGCAGGAGACAGAAACAATTACAGAGTGGTCACAGATAAAATTATTTATGATGCTGGACTCACAATAGGATAATACAAGAAGAAAACATGTGAGTGTCAGGGAACACACTATGCCCCATGAGTAAGACCCAGCCACCAGCAGTGCACAAAGCTTCTGAGACATAGTAGTGGTATAGAGCAAGGGGTTACAAACTGCCACAAAACGGTCATAGGCCATCGCTGCTAACATGAAAGTTTCTGTTACTCCAAATATGCAAGCAAAACAAAATTGTATAATGCAACCAGAGAAAGAGATGGTTCTGTCTTCCACAATCAAGTTCTCCAACAGTCTAGGCATAACTGTGGTGGAAAAACAGAAGTCTACAAATGACAAGTGACTAAGAAAAAAGTACATGATCGAGCGGAGTTTGGGATTGATCTTGATGATTATTATCATGCCTAAATTCCCCACTGCAGTGACTGTGTAGATAGACAAGAAAACCAGGAAGAGTGGAATCTGGAGATCTGGATATTCTGAAAAACCCAGGAGAACAAAAGTAGGTATGGTACTTTGATTTCCTTTGGATAACATCATGATTCCTGTTGAATAAAGAACCAAAAGTTATTCCTGAAAAATACAACTGAATAGAAAAGAGAAACAGAGAGAAGAAAGGGGCTTCATACATCTCTGTGAAGTTGATGTAGAGCAGTGACTCTCAAAGTGTGGTCCCCAACCAGCAGCACCAGAGCGCCTGAGCATGTGTTAGGGATGCAGATTCTCTAGCCACATCACCAACTTCCTGAATCAGAAACTCTGGGATGGGGCCGGCAGTTGATGATTTAACCAGCCCTCCAGGTGATTTTGATGCATACTAGATTATGAGAACCACAGCTAAAGAAAATGTATAGTAATCATTCTATTGTTTAAAATTCAGGCCTGGTTAGCAAGATTAATATAGAACTGAAACATAAATTGAGAGCATGAAAGAAATTGTAAAAAACAGAAGAGAGGCAGAACAGAAGCACAGAGTACCTTGTTACGGTTCTAAGAATTACACTAAGAATCAAGAAGATCACTTGGCATGGCAAATGGTGCCATGTAAATTTTAGTATTAATAATTTTTTTTATTTTTTACCTTTTCTAGACATAACATAGAATTAAATACTCATAGAATTTATGAGTTGAAATAAATCTAAAATGTATCTAGTTCATGCCTCCCACTTACTGCTGGAGAATTTATTACAGAATCTAATGCATGAAATGATCATGTAGCCTCCATAAAAAGCTTCATTAATGGTACATTACCTCCTTGGGTAATTTTGTGGATCTTTTGTCGACATCTTGCTTAACATGTATTACTTTACTAATTAAAGTTAATTAATTAAATTTTCTTTAAATATTTATTAATTTACTTTTGGGTCATCCATTCTGATATGTATATTACAATATTATACATACATAATTAAATATATAAATTACATATATGTAATTTTTTGAGAACAGAAAACAGAAGTGTCTTATATTCATCAAAAATAGTTTCATAAAGAATATGTTCTATGATCCAATTAAAATTACACATTTTCTTAACCAATAAGAAGTAAACCCTCTCTTATGATGAGGCAAACTTGGGGAAGATAAGGAAGTGAGAGCAGTAAGACCATAAAATTAATGGCTCCAAGATATAGACATGCGGCTGCTGCAGAATTAGATGAATGATCTGTTCCATCTTCTCAGCTTTGCCTGGATCAAGTGTCAGTCTTCAGACTCAGCTCCATGATCCCCTACCTTTACATGCGCTACAAGCAACGCCAGACAGAAAGCAGCCATCGTCAGCATATTCTATCCAATAGCAAGTGGGACTGGCTAGATACATTGTAAATATCCATTATTATTCAGGCTGTTTGAATAAATGAGTTCCCTTCAACATTTGAATGTATTAGCAAAAGCCTGGCATATTAGGGAGATTACCACTCCTGCTCTGGCTTACTGGCACACTTACTAGGTCAATAACAAAAATATACTCAGGAAAAGACTTAATACTCAAACCCTAGAAATTTCAAATAATTTTGGTGAAAATCAATGGAATAGGATTAGGTTTGTACTCAAGTTTAAACCATAAGATTTCAAAAATCAACAAATAGCCCATAAATTTTCTGTGACTTCCCCATTGCTCACTGCTGCCGGTTTCTGTAATACAAAATTTAATTCTAAGAAACACTTCATGCC
>JABWHU010000190.1:18345501-18421844 GCA_014189135.1 Dicerorhinus sumatrensis harrissoni | reverse complement strand
TATTTGGAAGCATTCTACAGGCTAACTAGCTAGTACACCTTAGGACTGTCAAAGTCAAGAAAAACAAGAAAAGAGTAAAAAATTGTCACACACTGGAGAAGGCTGGGGACACATGATGACTAAATGCAATGTGGTACCCTGGATTGAATCCCAGAAATGAAAAAGGTCATTAATAGAAAAAACTGATGGAATCCAAATAAAATTTGGATTGTAGTGATCATAATATACCAAGGTTTCTTATTTTTATTTTATTGTGGTAAGAATACTTAACATGAGTTCTATCCTCTTCAGAGATTTTTAAGTGTACACTACAGTATTGTTGACTACAGACACAATTTTGTACAGCAGATCTCTAGTACTGATTCATCTTGCTTAACTGAAATATTATGCTCATTGATTTGATACTCTCCATTTCTCCCTCTCTGAGCCCCTGGCCACTACCATTCCACTCTTTGATTCTATGAACTTGATTATTTTAGATACCTCATACAAGTGGAGTCATGCAGTATTTGTCTTTCTGTGAAGGGCTTATTTCACTTAGCATAATGTCCTCAAGCCTTATCCATGTGGTCACATATTGCAGAATTTCCTTCCTTTTTTAAGGCTAAATTTTATTCTATTGTATGTATATACCACATTTTCTTTATCCATTTATCTATCCATAGACACTTAGCTTGTTTCCACATCTTGACTATTTTGAACAGTTCGGCAATGAACATGAGAATGCTAATACCTTTTTGAAATCTTGATTTCAATTCTTTTGCATAAATATCCAGAAGTGAGATTACTGGATCATATAGTAGTTTAGTTTTTAATTTTCAACAAACCTCCATACTGTTTTCAATAGCAGCTTCACCATTTTGCATTCCCACCAAGAATGCACAGGGGTTCCAATTTCTCCATATCCTGGCCAACACTTGTCTTTTGTTTTTTTGGTAATAGCTGTCCTGACACTTGTGAGGTGATATCTCATTGTGATTTTGATTTGCAATTTCCTGATGATTAGTGTGACATTGAACATTTTTTTCATATACCTATTGGCCATTGGTATATCTTCTTAGAAGAAATGTCTAGATCAAGTCCTTAGTCAACTTTTTAATTGGCTTATTGCCTTTTTTTTTCTATTGAGTTGTATGAGTTCCTTATATGTGTAGTAGATATTAATCTTTTGCCAGATATATAGTTTGCAAATATATTCTCACATTCTGTAGGTTGCCGTTTCAATACTGAGAAGATATTACAGTGAAAAAAATTGATAAGCCAACAACATAGATAATGTTAACATTTTAGTTTTAATTTTGCTAATTTTTTTAACTTTATGTATGTCTATCAACAAATAGATTTATAGGTCTATTTATCTATCCATCATGCATCTATAGAGTGATAAAGAAAGAGTGGATTTTTTATTCAATATGTCAAAATCTATATATCTTTGTTGCCTCTCCCCTCCACCATACACCTAATCAAAAATAGCAATGATAATGAAGGAATAAATCAAATAACAAAGTCACACTAATAAAGACAATGGTAAAAGAAAAGCCAGCTGATATTATTTTCCCATAATTTCAGAAACATGTAAAAAGGGTGGAGGACTATAGACTAATGAAACAGAGAAGGTACAGGTACAGCTAAGAATGCTTTAAAGTGCAGATCTAAAGTATAATTTTTAGAGCCCATGAGGGGCTCAGGCTTCAAAAGTATGTAGTAAAATAACAAAGTAAATCCTGAAGTTTCTATGAAAATGTAAAGGTTTAAGGACAACAAGTATCCACCCCTGGAGAAGAACAAGATGAAAAATTTATCTAATGGATATCAAAATTTATTTCAAAGCTATAATAATTAAGAATATGTAGTAATGGCGAATACTTCAATTGAATGCAATCAGGAGTTAAGAACCTGACTGAAGTAGATCAAATAGTTGGGCCCAATTATTCACCATCTCCTTGTATCTATAAATTTTCCATAGTTTATTATTGATGGAGTGTATTTCTTCACCTTTGGATTATGAGTCCAGTCCTGTGGCATGTTTGATGATCTGTTGGCAGAAAAGAAAGTATGGCAGTTCTTAGCCTAGGCTTTAAGAGACCTTGAATATTTTCACTTGGCCAAGTGCTTTCACACATTTCCATAATACAAATAGCCATATAGTCTAAAGATGATAAAAGACGTGGAGCAATCCATACTCACAGAACTGTGGTGTGAAACAAAACATTCCTAGTCTCATAGCCTAAGGCAGAGCCACCTCAGATGACCTCCTGACCTTTGACATTAAATACTTGTACTTTTAAGCCATTGATTGTGATGTTTTTTTCAAGAGTTATTGTAGAAACATCTGACAATTATACTGATAAACACATTTACGGACACTTCATTTATGACAAGATTGGTATTGCAGAGCAACAAGGAGAAAATGGATTTTTTCCATAAACAGCATGTGACAATGATATATTCATCTCGTTAAAAATGAATTGGTACCATGAATGTTGGTGATTGACAACAGCTCTGATATGCTGTGTTTGGTTGAGTTTGGCTCAATTCCCATGTTTTCTCATCCCAGGACCCAGGCTGAAGGGACAGACTATTTGTGGTATGCTCGTCTCCAAGTTAACACATGAGCTCAAGGAGGAAAGATTCAAACCTTGAAGGGGCATTTAAAGCTTCTTCCATGATGTGTCTTATCACACATTCACCCACTTTCCATTGTCCCAAGCAAGCCACATGGAAATTATTTTCTCCCTGCCTACAGGGAAACATGACAAAGATGAAGGGAGAACAAATATTGTTGAACAAGTAAAACAGTCTATCATAGACCCAAACCTCACACCATCCACAAAAATCAATTTTAGGTGACTAATAGAGCAAAATAGTAAGAACAACAAAGATTCTTGTATATAATATAGAAAAATGTCTTCCTGACCTCAGGATAGATAAATACAATCTTCAACAATTGCAAAAATATTACAAAAGTAATACATTTGACTAAGTTAAAATTCAAACTTGCTCTTTATTTGAGGACATTAAGTGAGCTAAAAGTAAACCCAAAATACAAAAATACTTTCAAGATACTTAACAGCCAAAGAGATTTTACTCATAATATAAAATGAAGATTCAAATAAATAGGAACAATAACATAATAATTTACATAAAGACTGGTAAACACCCTACAACGTCACTTTAAAAAGAAAAAAAATCCATAAACATATTAAAATGTGCCTGACCTCAATAATCATAAATATTTAAATTAAAACTACAAAATAAATATTCTAAATCAAGTAAATGGGTAAAAATCATAACATCTAATAATACTGAACGCTGGCAAGTAAGTGAATCATAACGTTAGAACTTTCAAATTTTGCTTTTAGGAGTCTAAATTGATAAAATCACTATGGAAAATTATGAACTAAATAAATGCATGATACTTCTAGGTATAAACCTCATTCTCATGAGTACTTATGTGCAGTGTAATGGTATACTTGCCCCAAAATTGAAACATCCCAAATGTCCATCATAGTAGACTGGAATAAAGAAAAATCTGAAATATTTATAATATAAAATATACAATTGAAGCAAAGTGAATAAACCATAAATATATAGAACAACATGAATGATTAGTAAAACCTAATATTTATTTATAAAAGTCTTATATATGAAATACATAATGCATGATTTCCTTTACATAAAGTTTGCTAAGAAGGAATATTAACTTGTATTTTTTGAGAAGCATATTTAGATATTGAATCTATATAGAAAGCGACTGTATCATTATGACAAAAGTCATCCTTTGACTCTTGCTGAGAGTGGGAAGAAAGGGCCAGTAATTGACTCTGGGGTACTGGTAATGTTCTATGTATTGATCTACTTGAGAGTTACATGAGTGTTTGTTTAAAAAACGTGTTTCAATATGTTTTAAATCTAAAATGATGCAGCTAGGAATTAAGCAGATGCTACATTTTGCAGAGTTAGATTATCATCCTAGATGTAATAGAAAACTATTGCACAATTCTAAGCTAGGGAGTAAAATAAATTGATTTTATATTTTTAAAAAATCACTACGGATGATCTGAGATTCATGACATATAAGGTTAAGAAATGTGGAAAGTATATTAATTTGGTATTAACTGCTAAAAACCAACTTAATGAGAATGATGACTCAGAAAGCAGAGACATGAAGACATAGCTCCATTGTGGAGACAGAAACAACATAACTTACTGACAGGTATTTGAGAGAAACTACAGAATAATAAATGAAAATAAATAATGCCTTCTCCTTTGCTTGTTTAAGCAAGTGAGTAGATGTGGATGTCATGTATTGATATGGAGAAAATCGGTAGGTGGGAAAATTTTACTGTTCAGAATGGATGATCAAAAAGCATATTTTATTAATCTCAGTCTTTTTATCAATGAGTAATGGATGTAAGTCTTGTTAGAAATAAATTGAACTGTTCCTTGGTATTCAGTATTATTTTCAATTCTTTTTATTGAGCTATAAAATATTACATTGATACTCAAAAAATGAGTGATACTTAAAGAGAGTAGTTAATATTTTCAGCATTTGCTCACTTAAAGTCAGATAATGTTTCTCATAATGCAAACTCCCAGGTCCTAATTTTACTCGGAATGAAGAAAAGTTTTAAGGGGAACAAAAAGTTCTGTTCTATAGAAATTTCTAAGTCAAAACTATTGGTTATGAGAACCTGAGTGCAGATCCAGTAAAAGCAGTTATCATCTGTGCTTTTGCAGCACTTTTATAAAACAAAACTTAAACTATAACATAAGTAATGAGTCTCTAAATATGTATCCCTTCTTCATCATTCTGACTTCCGTAACATCTAACTGGGAAAGTTTGCAATATATTTCTTTCTGAAACCAGCTGAGATGAGTGCATCAATATGGATTATTTCTGTATTAATTCAAAGTGTCCTGACCACCTAAAAACATGGAAAGTGCAGTATTTAATTGATTTAAAACATAATGATATATTTACTTAAAACAAAGGTAAACTAGCATCAGCAATATGTGTGAAAAATTATTGACTTTTTAAGGGAGATATATTTCTTATTTATTTTTGTTTGCCAGGGAATCTTCTGATGCTGACAGTTCTTATGGAATTAAACATATATCGATATTGTATGACATTTATGATTTTTATGTTGAACAGCTCTTAATGTACTACTTTTATATTAAGAAGTAAACTTCCTAATTGTAAGTTATAACCCTTAAGATCATCTCAAATATCCTACATTTCACATGACTTAAGTTGACTGAAATTTCACCTGGGCAATCATATTGTCGTGTACTCTAACACAGAAGTCTTTACATTCCAATTTCTGAATCAAAAACTTAAAGTAGTCTGAGCTTTCATCCCTAACATTATTTGTAATGTTAAGATTATGTAAAAAAAACATTAGCGGGAACATATATTGCACTGTCAATTGCAAGGTTACCGTAGATTTGTGTACTGCTTTGCTATTGAACAACTCTTACCAGCACTCTCAAAAAGAAAGAAGTAATATTTCTAGCTTTACATTTCATCACAGAACAACCTAGTATTGATTAACTTCTTGACTGTCTCTTTCACTTCTTTGTTCCTGAGGTTGTAGATCAGTGGGTTCAGCATGGGGATGACCACTGTGTAAAAGATAGAGGCCACTTTGACCATGGACCATGTTCTTTGGGAGTTAGGAACACAGTAGAGAAAAAGTATGGTCCCATGGAAAATGGCAATGGCAGTCAAGTGGGAGGCACATGTGGAGAAGGCTTTGTGGCGACCACCAGTTGAAGGCATCTTCATGACAGTGATAAAGATGAACACATAGGAAGTAAGAATGATCATCATGCTGCTTATTTCATTGAATGTGGCAGAGACTAAAATGATCTTCTGGCTAATGTAGGGATCAGAGCAGGAAACAGCAACAATGGCAGCATGCTCACAGACAAAGTTATTTATGAAGTTAGACCCACAAAAGGACAAGGTCAACAAAAAGTATGTGTATATTAAAGAACAAGCTATACTCCAAGAGTATGAAGCACCCACCAAAAGAGAACAACGCTTCTGAGACATTACAGCTGTGTAGAGAAGAGGGTTACAAACAGCCACAAATCGGTCATACGCCATCGCTGCCAACATGAACGTTTCTGTCACCACAAATATGCATGCAAAGAAGAATTGCACGATGCATCCTGTGAAGGAGATGGTTCTGTCTTCCACAACTAAATTTTCTAATAGTTTGGGTGTGACTACCGTAGAGTAACAGAAGTCAACAAAAGATAAGTGGCTGAGAAAAAAGTACATGGGGGTGTGGAGTTTGGGATTGATCTTGATTATCATGATCATGCCCAGATTCCCCAGCACAGTGACTGTGTAGATGGTCAGGAACACCAAGAACAGGGGCACTTGGAGTTCTGGATATTCTGAGAAGCCCAAGAGAACAAAGGTGACTCCACCACTCTGGTTTTCTTGGTTCCTCTGGACAAAAAATGAAAGTCGATCCAGAGAAGTAATAAACAAAATTTGAAATAGATGAGAGAGTAGAAGTAATGTCGAGGCTCAATGGGTCTCTTTAACAGTGTTGCTAAAAATGCTAGATTTTCACTGTTATACTGTTTCAAAAGTTAGCATTCACTTATATAAAAATTACACAGTGAATAGAAATTCTGTGTGAGTGGAATAATCAAAAACAAGATTAGGTCAGGAAGAACAAAAAACCAGGTAGACCCTGCTCTATTTTAAATAATAAATCTCAGGTTCATCATAGGCAGCTGACTTCATGAGAAGGGCTGCTCTAACTCTGCTAAATCGGAGCTTAGCAAAAATAGTGGCACTGGAGGAAACACATATCATGAGTTTCTACAGTTTCTTCCCTGCTTCACGTCTTAAACTGTGAGACAATTAATTTATACCTGTCAAAGTTTTTTTAAATGCTAATATCCCTACAAAAACATCAATTTACTATTTGCTTGGTTGTTCTATTTCCTTTTCTGTGCCTCTCTGACTCTAAGTAACCCAGTACTTTCAACACGCTCTGGAGCTGTGCTGTAGAAGTACACTAAACATTTCACTCATGTTAAACTAATTTTCAAAATGTTTAAATGTTATTATTCACGGCACATTATGTCATTCATCAGGAGGTGATCACAATAAAATACGTACTGTATCTTCAGTGATAATAGTTGAAACAATATTGAACAAAAAGTCCTTTTTTCAATGTAGTAAATTTTGGAAGTTGGGTAGTGACAAACAATAAGAACTGTGAAAGCACTGGACAATGGATATAAATTTCAGGCTGCAGGGAAAATACATTCTGTGATTTTTGTATTAAGTTATAGCTTTTCCAAAAGCTGGTGTCAGGATAGAGACCCATCTCAAGTAGGACACTATAATATTTCTTGAATGTTACTTGATACCACTAGTCATTTCTTCAACGGTAAAAGGAGAATATTAATAATATAAAATTTAAATCACTAGAAATAAAATAGATACTTTGATAATGAATTTAATAGCCATAAGACATGGTGTGATGTATCGTAGATATTCAGCTTTATTACTTATTGTAATTATGAGTAATTGGTATGATTTCAAAAACTTATTTCATTCAGAAAATCAGGCCCAAGCATGGACAACTATCAACAGGTGGTGACATTTAGGAATACAATGCAGAAATTCTTTCCTCCAGAACTCACACAATAGAAATACGTACGATTTCTCTGGGCACTTCAACAAGGATGCATAAGAAACATTCCCCGTTCTCCTATAGATTTTTTTTTTATTACACTGTGGCTTTTGGTGATTCCCACAAGTTTCTGCCTGTAGGAAAGATATCTTTAAAAAACCAATCCCACAACAAATACTCTATAAAAATTCTTTATAAGGTCTTAGCACTGCAAAGCTAGATTATGGCCACTTTTCCCAGCCACATTCCTTCAACTTGAAATATTCTATGCAACATTGAGAGAATAATTTTCTACGATTAATTTAACCTGACAGTAGATGACTTTAAAGATTCCGAATACTCTTTATTAGTGTATGCATGAAATTTATATTGTTCAGTCTGGCTTTTCCAAAAACTCTTGCTTCTATAAATCCAACCTCATTACCATTTAACACATTCTTTTTTAGTCATGCTCTGTTACATGGCACATTTTCATTTGCATATAGTTATTTTTCCATTGTATTCTTATTCTTATAATGTCTTATTTTACCACTGGCTATTATCGACATTGCTCATTGTTTCTTCTCCTTTGTATACATGTAAACTTTGAAATATATAACTTTACAATTACCATATGCTGTATCCTATGCTTTACAAATATGGTTGTTATTGTCACATTCTTCCTCAGAGATCATAGGAGGTGTGAAGACAAGGCCCATGTTTTTACTATTCTGTATTTGCCACAATCTTCATTTCATTGCTGGCTACATGGTGGCTACACAATGACAAAACCAGGATGAATATCATTTGAAAGAAGGAATCAGAATATAATACCATAAACCCTCTCGTAGTCAAACTAAGTAGATTTGTGGACACTTTTTGTTCTACACATGTGTTTGTCTACTGCAAAGTTCACTGGAATGCCACAGTTTCCTTCTAAAGTAAAAAAAAGACCGAATTAACTCACCCAAATAGAGAAGCACTTGAGTGAGTCATTTGCTGAAGAATTCTTTGCTAAGATTAATGAGCGCCAGGAGTGCTCCTGCTTGGCATTTAATTAAAAGAAACAGATCTGAAAAGAGTAGTAGGATTCCACAGACTATTTCATTAAATGTTTCATGAAAGAAACTGTTTTCCAACCTATTAAGACAACTCAGAGATACCAGAAATAAGATCACACCTGAGAACGAAATCTCAGCGTCAAATTGTGTTACAAATACATGACATCAAGACCTTAGGGATGTGGAGACTAGAAAACATCGCTGAGGTATTGCCTCGAAGACTGCAGTTCAAGTAATTAGATGTATCACTGTCCCGTGTGATGTCTTGGCTGTATATTATTTTCCTAAAGCCCTGGGGCATTTTTATTATCAACTTTACTCAACTAATCTTAAGAAAAATAAGCAAGACTTTATATATCTTAACTGTACGTGCATGTAGAAAACAGAAATGTGCAAGGGAAAAACTCATCTATAAGACAATAGTATAGATAGCTATTAACCCATGTTGAATTTATTTTTTCTGTTTTCTCTTGAAGGTATATTTTTGTTCTTATGTTCATAAATATAGAGCTGCCTAAACAATGAGTTACATTGTTTATTTTTTCTTTGTTAGTTAGTAATATCTTGTAAACTTCATTTTCTATTCACGCTATTGGTATTTTTAAAAGAAAACAATTTGCTTTGGCCTTTTAAATATAAGTACAGTGCCCTCAGATGTTCATATTTACAGTCAGTAAGCCTACACCGATTTTTGAGTTCTTTAATCTTAGCAAAGAATTCTTCAGTAAATAACTCACTCAAGTGCTTTTCTATTTGAGTGAATTAATTCAGTCTTCTTTTGTTTTACTTTAGAAGGATGATTGATTGGGCCGGCCCCGTGTCTTAGCGGTTAAGTGCGTGCGCTCTGATGCTGGCGGCCCGGGTTCGGATCCCAGGCGTGCACCGAGGCACTGCTTCTCCCGCCATGCTGGGGCCGAGTCCCACATACAGCAACTAGAAGAATGTGCAACTATGACATACAACTGTCTCCTGGGGCTTTGGGGGAAAAATAAATAAATAAAATTATAAAAAAAAAAAAAGAAGGATGATTGATAGATGCTTCCAGATCTCTGATGCCCACTGGCTGGGACAAGGCACCCCTCAACTCCACTGCCCGAGAGCCAGACTTAGACACTTATGGGCAGAACAAAGGCTTCATGATTTCTCACTCTAAATAATGTGCCAGATGGCCCCACTGGTTTCAGGGCCAGTGCTTATCAGACAGCAGGTGCTAATGGGAAACTTATGACTAAGTGATTGTGTAATACACCAAGTTTTGGCCATCTGACTCAGTCACATGTTCTTCTTAAGAGAAGAATATCTAAATGCCCAATTAACACATAATGAGAATTTGAGGACTATGAATAGGCTTGACATAAGCCCCCTACAACCAGAAAAGAGAAGGTGCATTTTCTTTTTTATTTCCTCCCAATATACAACACTCCATCAGTGGTAGAAATTCTGAGAAAGTACTCCTTGCTGAAGCTGGAAAATATTCTCATTACTAACTGAAGTTATGTGTGTTCATGAGTGAAGTAGGGAAACAAGATACAGCCAGCCCTCCACATCCACGGTTCTGAACTCGCAGATTCAACTTGTGAAAGGCCTACCATGGTTGCATCTATAATGAACATATACAGATATTTTTTGTTGTCAGTATTCCCAAGAATAGAGTCTAATAACTATTTACATAGCATTTACATTGTATTGGGTACTATAAGTAATCTAGAGATGATTAAAGGATAAGGGAGGCCATGCATATGTTATATGCAGATACTACATCATTTCATTTAAGGGACTTGAGTATCCACAGATTTTGGTATGCACAGGGGTCCTGGGTGCAAGCCACAGCAGATACCAAGGACTGTATACTATATGTAGTACATGCATGAGAGAGTGTTTGTGTATGAGTGTCTGTGTAAGTGTGTGAGCATGAGTGGGTTTGTATTCATAAATTTTGGAATTAAAACAAATTGCCTGTATAAGGATTGGTGAGCAGGAAGTAGGGAATACTCATTGATTGTAGTCATTTTACTGTTGTTAAATATGTATAATATTGGTCAGTAAGTAGATAGGGACAAAAGTAATATTTGTTTTAAAAAGTCCTTATTTCTTTCTCAATCACCCAGCTGTGACATGAGTGCAGCCATATTTGGCCGCCCCATTGACCTACAGCCACCAGCGCACAAAGAAATATAAAGCTGCTTTCTGTGTGGTGGGAACCGGCCTTTTTCCCCAGGAACTGGCCTTTCTCCCATGGAGATAGTTACAATTTGTAACATCTAAAGGTCCTTTGGGCATTGCAGCCTGGGGCAGACTGGCCATCTGAGCCTGGCTGGGACGATAACTAGGGAAAACAATGCATGTACACAACTGCTGGGCTGGGACGATAGCCAGGAGGCTCAATGCACGTATGCCACTGATAACCATTTGTGCATGGGAACACTGAATGCTTGCTCTGTAAACTCTGTAACTGCTTACTCTGGAAACCACCGATGCTATATAAACTGCTGGAGACTGGGGCCCTGGTGAGAATCTCACCTGTGGAGGGGATGCCCAGCCCAGGACTTATGATGATCTGATTCCCGCCCAGCTGTGTCAATTAAAGGGACTCTCCCCGGCAGTGGGACTGGATATTGTGAGTAACCGATCTGAGGTGTTCTCTTTTTGGTCAACCTGGTATTTCTCTTTCCGGTTGACTTATGTCGTTTCCCTTCAGTCGATATGGTGTTTCCCTTTCCGATCGATCTGATGTTTTTCCCTCTTATTATATGACCTATTCGAATCTGCTGCTATCTCAGTCAATGTGGATGTTTTCCCTTTCTAGTAGAGCTGATGTTTTTCCCTCTTAATATTCGACTTATTTGAATCTGTTTGCAGACTATCACCTTTACTATCCTCTATATAATAAAATATACCCTCAGTCCATTTGTTTGGAGTAGAAAGTTTCTTTTACATCTCCAATCGAATCCCCGAACCTCTCATAACACCAGCCTATAATAAATAACAGACGATAAACCATATTATTATATCTGTCATTTAATCCTTAGAGACCAAGTGTTTAATATGCAGGGACCAGATACAAAGATGGTTATACAATCCAGGTCAGCCAGGGAACAATGCTGAACCCTACTGCAGACAGAACAGTATGCAACAAAAGAGTCAGTAGTCTGGGTCAGGTACAATATTTATTGTTGTCTTTCTGATTTTTAATTTAGATTTGTTTTTTAGTTTTTATCCTTTTCTGACTAAATGCATGTTATAAAGGCAAAGGAGGGTATGAAATATTACAAAAACTTTATTTTAATTACTTTTTTTTTCTTTTTTTTTTGTGAGGAGATCAGCCCTATGCTAACATCTGCCAATCCTCCTCTTTTTTCTTGCTGAGGAAGACTGGCCCTGGGCTAACATCCGTGCTCAGCTTCCTCCACTTTATATGGGACACCGCCACAGCATGGCTTGCCAAGCAGTGCGTCGGTGCAAGCCCGGGATCCCAACCAGGCCACAGGGGAGTGTGCACACTTAACCGCTTGCGACACCAGGCCGGCCCCTATTTTAATTACTTTTAACAATTTATTTATTTTAAATACGTATATACACAAACAGCAGGAAATACAGCAAAATTCAAGTATAGATTGTGGAATTGGTCAGACATTTATTTTTAATCTCTTACCTATACTTTAAGATTTTTAAAGATATTTTCATTTTTAAGGAAAGGATATTTTTAAAGATGTGTCTACAAGGACATATTTAGGTGAGTACAGACTAAGGGTTTGGAGACCGGCACATTGATCACTAGATAATTATTCAGATATTCTTTGCCCTTCATCTACCTTCAAGTCAACTTTTCTTATATTATCACAGAACAGAGGAGGTCACAGATCACATATATAACATAATTGGCTTGGCTAAAATATAAGAATGGGACATAGATTTCAATTGGCCTACGAGGAACCACCAGCTTTTCTAAACCAAAATGAGGCAGATTTCAGAGATATTCAAGAGAAATAGGCATCAAGGAAAACAATAAAACAATATTACACTTTCTAGGGATTGGCATGGGGGCACAGTTCAGACATCACTCTCTCTGTGCCATGAGATTATGGACACATGAGGACTTTTACATGTCTTACACATCTGATCTGATGGTGAGTAGATCATGTGGATTATATTCAATTAGAGCAGAGGATCACATACAATAACCATACTCCCTTTCTTTCCTCTATGCTACCTGTGCTACAAGTATACAATTAGTTTTCAAACATTCTTCATAATCTCCCCTGAACCACAGCAAAGGTCAGAAGCAGCCTGGTTAGCTCTGGCATATTGCACTCTGTGCACACTAGTGTGCTGTTCACAGAGACCCTTCAACCCTCTTCTCCAGCAACACCACTCTCCCTGCTCCAGTAAGTCCTGGATCAGAGTTTCTGTCTCCTTTGTTGTTTGAAACTGGATTGGACCTGATAGGGTTAATGAGGAAGTGGAGGCATGTTATATCCAGGAAACTGCCATAGCTCTGCCTGCTCTACAACTGTGGATGATGAGAAAATAACAAATGAATATATTCATTGCTTAAACCTGTTACTTAACTCTGCTTCTCTATTACAGGACATAACAACATTTCTGCAATATTGGAAAAAAACAAAACAAAACAACAGAGTTGCCAGATGATGTGAGTTATGTGGACTGATTAATATAATAACAATTGTCTCAACTCTCAGAACATCAGTTTCCTAATACAAGTACGTGGTAGTAAAAATGATCATAAATACTACACTGATTGGTGTGGAAATACCACTGACTCAATTTGGAGGAAAGTGTCCTGCAAACCCTATACAGTACTATGCAAAGTAAATGGTATTATCATTATCACTTGTAGATTTATATTAAACTGGATATATTTCCAGGAAATGAGTTATCTCACACAGTCCTATCATTAGCTTACTGAAAAATGCAAAGGATGAGCACTTTAACTATTAAGATAATAAGATGATATTAACCTCCACTCCATTTCCTTCTTTCACAACCGGGGATTCCCAGACCCGAGTGATGGCTGTTGAGAACTGCACAGTGTTCTCTGACTTCATCCTCCTGGGACTTTCTGACAGACAGGACGTGCAGCAGGGGCTCTTTGTGCTCTTCCTGCTGGTTTATGGGGTCACTGTGATTGCCAATCTAGGGATGATCCTGCTGATCAAGATGGAGCCCAGACTCCACACGCCCATGTATTATTTCCTGAGCAATCTGTCATTGTGTGACGTCTGCTACTCCTCCACTGTCTCTCCCAAGATGCTGGCTGATTTCTTATCTGAGGAAAAGAGAATTCTCTGTAGTATATGTGCCATTCAGATGTATTTTTTGGGGGTCTTTACAAGTGTGGAATCTCTTCTGTTGGCTGTCATGCCATATAACTGTTACGTAGCGATTTGCAATTCACTTCTTTGTACAATTGTCGTGTCCAGAAGAGTCTGTACCCAGCTATTGGCCATTGTGTGCATTGAAGTTTGCTATATTTGGCAATCTTCACCTTTTGCACAAGTCAGCTGTTATTCTGCAATTCCAATATTATCAATCATTTTTTCTGTGACTGCTCACCATTGATAGCCCTTTCCAACCTCAGATACAACCATCAATGAGATAGTGATGTTCACTTACAGTAGCTGTGTTCTGGGCTGCAGTATCATTACCGTCCTCCTCTCCTACAGCTACATCATAACCACCATCCTTAGAATGAACTCAGTTGGGGGAAGATGCAAAGCCTTCTCTACCTGCACCTCCCACATAATGGCTGTGGCTATATTTCATGGCACACCCCTGTTCACGTATTTATGACCAGCTCCAGTTACTCCATAGACACAGACAAAATGGTTTGTTTCCTATGCAGTCGTCATCTCTATGTAAAACCCACTGATCTACAGCTTAAGGAACAAGGATGTGAAAGATGCCCTGAAAAAAGCAATTGACACTAAGTTACATTCTGAGTGAAACCGTGTTTTCACCCAAAAACATTTATTTAAAGATTCTGAGAGCTAAATTTCAGGTACTTTGATATAGTTTCTTGTAGTGTCACTGATGCATCTTTTAGATACTTTCCACTACTTATCTTTGTGCTTAAACTGAGAGTAGGGGGGCCAGCCCCGTGGCTTAGCAGTTAAGTGCGCACGCTCCGCTACTGGCAGCCTGGGTTCAGAACCCTGGGCACGCACCGACGCACCACTTCTCCGGCCATGCTGAGGCGGCGTCCCACATACAGCAACTAGAAGGATGTGCAACTATGACATACAACTATCTACTGGGGGCTTTGGGGAAAAAAAGGAGGAGGATTGGCAATAGATGTTAGCTCAGAGCCGGTCTTCCTCAGCAAAAAGAGGAGGATTAGCGTGGATGTTAGCTCAGGGCTAATCTTCCTCCCTCCCCCCAAAAAAAATTGAGAATAGGGAGCAGTCATTTCTGATCTTTATTTTTTCTCCAAGCCAAGGAAGAGTAGTAATAGTTTTATTTTGCTATTTTTCAAAGAGCGTCTTTTTATTCCTCTCTTCTCTGTTCATGGAGATGATCCAATGAGATACCACACCAGAGTGACCCCTCTGCCATGTCAATTTAACTCACCCTGCTAAGGTTTCCATTTTTTTTAAACAATCAGTTTAATTAACTTGCTCATCCAGAAGGGAGTGTTAGTGCATAAAATTACTTTTCTTTATATCTTTCCTATGTGCTAGTAATACCCTACAAATACTTCATCATAACAATTAGAAGTATGTAAGTAGTAAGTAAATAGATAAGAATAAATAAAAACACTCTTGCCCTAGCTCAAAGTTCCGTAAATTCAAGGCTCTTTCCTGTCTTGTTCATCAATATTTCTACTTTGCTACTTATAATGCTTGGCAGCAGGATGCCCTTCAAAAACCTTTACTGAACAAATGAATGTGTGTCCCCTGCAAAACCAATGCAAATATTAGTCTTTGTAAATTTACAAAAACAAGAGGACTCCTTTCTTCTTTTTTATTCTAGTATGTTCATCTTAGGCAAAATCCCTATGTGCCAGGCTGAATAAGTATCAGGAAGAGGGTTCATTTCATGTAGAGAACTTCTCAGATCCTCTATTCCTCATCATTTTGCCCCACTTATATCAGCAGACACCCCCAGGGTCAGCACTTCTAGATTTATATTGCACCTCCCAGTCTTCACACAAGCCTCTGAATTTCCTTCTTGCTACACTCTGTAAAACAGAAGTGGTGTTGTTGACAACTGCAGGAATAGAATTTGGGAATAATGTACTTGGACCTTCTCAAAGGGCACTGGAGAAGAGGAATCCATCTCCCTTGATGTGTTCATAGCATCCTACAAGTTAAAAAAGAAAAACTGAAATTCCCAATTGATATAGTTTAAATTGTAAAAGAATAGTGATTAACAAAAATATGCATTCAATGGGAATAAAAAGAATGAAGTAGTATTTATACCAGTATTTCATTTGTAATGATTTTGTAAATTGGCTGTAAAGTGATTCTGTAAAATGGCTCTGTGCATGTATGGCTCTCTGTTCATCTATGAAATAAACTGAAAGCATATTCTAAACACACTTTTAATAGTGGTCATCACCGGGTAGCTGTTAAGTTATGCTTACTTTATTCCAAACACTTGTTAATTGCTTATGTTTTTCTTACTGTACAATTTTAACAATTACTCCAGTTATAATAACTGTAAAACAATTCAGGTTCTCAAGACTTAATTTTATGTTGTTGTCAAGAAAGGAAAATGGAGGAACTCTTTTCTGGGTCCAGGAGGTCAGAGCAATGGGTTATACCAGGTTTTTCACTTAGGTCCTCCCTAATTTTATATATCCTTTAGTGTATAAAGTGTGCTGAAAGTGATGTACTTCAAAACTTCATAAGAATAAAAGAACATATTAAAAACATGTAATTTTCATCAAGTTACTTTTCTTCAATTACTGATTTAACAGAGATTTAAGACAAACAAAAATATTTCATTATTCTTGAATATTATAAAATATAATAATAATTATATAATACATATCATATTTGCTATGTTATATATAATAGTTATGTTTTATAATCTCAACTAATTTATTTGTTGTTCGCAGAATAATTCACACATCAGGACATCTTGATCATTGTCCAAACCTCTTCTTCATACAACGTATTTTATTAAAAACATTAAATATATTCATTTGTATAAAATTTAAAGGTATAAAAATTAAACCTATTAATGTTATGTAAAATTGGATTCAATGACCTCCTTAAGGAAAAATGATATCCCTTACTTTTTTTCTTTACATTTTCCTTTAAAGACAATGATTTAATATTCTTAACACATGATCAGAAAAGCAGGATTTTGGGGGTTTGTTTGTGTTTTATGTTTGTTTTAAGAAAAAGATGAAGACAGGAGACAGTTTAAAGTAAGAATTGGTCTTTGAAGTGAGACAGACCTGAGCTCAAATCTGTATACTATCATTTACTAGTTATCTGTTTGACCTTAGATTACTTAATCTTGTTAAGCCTCGGTTTCCTCATCTATTTACCATGAGTTTAATACAGTATAAGAATATATATATAAAATCAGGTATATATGATTGTTCAAGAGTGTTTCTAAGATCCTACAGAGCCTACTAACTCCCCCTCCGGGACGAAATCCCTGGTGCTGAAGGAAAAGATGGCATCACTCACGGCATCACGTCGTGAAAAGGAGTGTCCAGGACCCGACTTTATCCACTTTAGACCTGCTCACTCACTCTATCAGACTCCAGTTGCAGCATCGTGTCATGTTTGGAGCTCCCTGCCAGTGACTTTAGGACTTGTTTTTCCTGATCCTGGCTTCATTCTTGCTCAGAGCTGAGCAGAGATTTCTTCATGGCTACCTCTGCTGGACACATAATTTCCATATCCAGGCCAGACACCTGAAACGACTCAACTGATCTAAGTCCCAGACCCACATTGCCAAGAAATGAGTTAAGGTAATTAATTCCAGAGTACCCCATTGTCTGCTATTCTGTGTGGTCCTATCCCAAGGGGCATGGCTGAAATGGTACACTTAGTTGCAAAGCAACCAATATCCTTCTCTCTGGACTCCTTC
Source organism: Dicerorhinus sumatrensis harrissoni (assembly GCA_014189135.1). Lineage (NCBI taxonomy): Eukaryota > Metazoa > Chordata > Mammalia > Perissodactyla > Rhinocerotidae > Dicerorhinus > Dicerorhinus sumatrensis. Next base: position 18,404,065 of record JABWHU010000190.1, on the reverse strand, counting down.
TCTTTACCCTGGGCGCACAAATCTCTAAAGATAATAATGACATAATGATGATAGATTTGGTCCATAGGCCCAAATATAACATCCTACACCACAATGAACAGATAGCTACATACTGGTGGTTGGCTGTGTAAGTACGTTTGTTAGAACACAGCAGTAGTTAAGCTCAGTGACTTAGCACATGAGAGGCCTTGGGTTACAGCCAGAGGGAGCAAATTTTAGCCTCTCTGGAAATTCCTTTCCAGAAATATGCCATGAATCAGGCACCCAATGCAACTCCAAATACTGCGGTGTTTCACAAATCAGCGTCTATTATTGCTGGACCTAAAGTTCCATTCCTTGTTTTATATCCAATAGATAAGAGAGTATGTACACCCAAAGCTTGTGCAAAAAATGGTCAATGTAGCATTATTTGGAATTCAACAAGTAATTTATAGTATGTTTGTTCGTTGGCATACTACACAGCAAAAAAAAATGAACTGTCATCATATACAGCTGCATGGAGGAATCTCATTTACATAATGCTGAATGAAAGAATTCAGACATAAAAGGATAAAAACTGAATGATTTCACTTCTATATAGTTTTCAAAGTATATACAGAACCATTTATGGTATTGGACATTAATTAGTGTTAGGGCCCACAGACAGTCTCTGCAATTCTCATTGTGTTTTGTTTTTTGGTCAGGGTTAGGACGCAGAGATGTTTTAATTTTCAAAAATTCACTGCTTTTTAAAAAAATATATATATGTAACATTTTTTTTAAATTTGATTTCTCCCCAAATCCCCAGTGCCTAGTTGTGTATCCTATTTGTATGTCTTTCATACTTCTTCTATGTGGGATGTCGCCTCAGCATGGCTTGAGCAGTGCATGGGTCCGTGCCCAGGATCTGAACCAGTGAACCCTGGGCCACCCAAGTGGAGCGTGCACACTTAACTGCTACACCACCAGGCCTGCCCCCTATATATGTAACTTTAAAAGCCTTTATAAAAACAAATACTATTTACTATTATATTGTAGACTGCTGCAGAATTTCATTATTAATTTTTAAATCTCTAGCAGCTTCCTTTACACAAAATGTTTTCAAGATATTCTTTTAAAATTAATGAAGTATACAACTTTCATGGAATATTTTATTAAATGATTATCCTTTATGTTACTAAAAAGTGCTGCCTTGCTTATAGATAAGAGACGTTGTTAGAAACCCACAGACCCTGCTTTTCTCATTTCCTGGCCAACCTACAAAAACAGAACGCTGTTTAAGAGGCAAAGTGTTTACTTAGGATCAAAGAATTTCAGAACAGGGAGCACAGATTCAGGTAGAAACTCAAATAGTGTTCTACTAGGAAGTAAATATTAGTGCCTTTTAAAGGCAAAAAAAGGGAGTTTGTTTAACAAAAAACTTTAATTGGAGGTGGGGGCAGAAGCTAGTCTTGGCTAAACATTGATTGACTACTGATTTTATCTTCAGAAAGTCCAAAATCATCAATCTTTGTGGTCAGGCTATTCATTCTTTTGCCAATTTCTCAAATAATTGCTTGTAAAACAATTGCTGTTTTGGCCCAATCCAAAAGTTTGGCTCCATCCAAGGTTCCAGACAGCAAGGCAGTTTCTTCAGAAAGGCAGCTCTGACTCCATGTTTAAATGGCCCCACTGAAGTCCATTTTGACCCTGAAAGAGGGAGACTTAGTGAAGCTGGTTCTCCTTGGTAGCATTATCACGCCCTGAACTCATTTGATATGGCTCATGCCTCAGGGCCAGACAAGCGTCTTCTGGAAGAAGGAGTTTATAAGTAGACAGTTGCTTATGTAGTATTATGTTTAGGGGCACCAATGACACCAGGAAAGCCACGTACATACAGATCTTTTCCTCGCTAGTTTTCTCTGACGTCTTAATTCTACGATAAGTATTTTCTGCCCATAGTTAAAGAAAACCATTCTATTAAAACACAAACTTTTGGAGAAATAATTTAGACTATCCAATTTTCAGCAAGATAGTGTTACCTGTGCTCAGGCTCTAATGGTGTGTGGGAGTTAGACTACATGGTCAGATGGGGCAGCCAGGGTTATGAAGATTAAGTTTGGATCCTGCCCAAACAGACTGTAGCCTGAGGAATTTGGCACCCCTAGGGACAGGGAAGACCTGAGGGAAAATGAGTTTGGAAAGGAATCAGAAGAAGGTGACCAAGGATGATGCCTCCTCCTCCAAATCTGCACCAGAGAAGTAGAGAATGGTAGCAAAGCTCTTACGTACCACAAATATATCATTTTCTTGAGTTTACCTGGTGGAAAATTACTAGTAATTACCTAGGTGATTTGAGATTCACATCAACAATATTTCTCACAGGAGTTCATTGGAATTTTGGTGTTGGGATCATCACACAAAGAATAGAAATACATTACAAAAAGGCATTAAAAATTGTCACTAAAATCAGTTTCCCAAAATTAAAAAGATGTTAATTTAAATGAAATTTGCCTGAAGAGTATTCCAGCTTTCTTAAACGCACGGGGAAACTCTGTAACATCAAACAAGACAAACAAGTAAACAAAAATAACTCCCAAACTATGTTTCTGTTTACTCCAAGTGATGTTTCAGAAGAAATGCAAAACCACCAGAGATATTAGAATGTGTAATCTGGACCACGCCTTGCATGTCCTCTGTTTTTTGTTTCTGTTTACACAAATTTTTCATTTACATGTTGGTGGAACTAAATTAACTGCATTAAGACTCAAGATGTACAGCTAATGTGCATGATTATTGTACATTTTCTGGAACATAGGTCAACTGTAGGCATTTAAAGAACACACAGTAACCCCTGCCTGTGCAGCAATGATTCACACACGTGATAAAATATTACTCAATAAATGGGCAGTACAGAGACTATCCTCCTAAGCAGCCAGGTTGCACAATGTCAAAGGACACCAATTCCTTTATTTTCTATTTGATGCCTGGGATGGTGCATCACTGTCACTTCACACCAAATTAGTAACGTTCAAGTGCCCAGCTGATATAAGTAAAACAGAGCTGCTCCCAGTGTAGCAACTCTTTCTATTTGTTCCCTTCTGCCCTCCATCACTGCTGGGATCCTGCCTTGGTTTAGAGGTAGGACTTGAATTGTCTCAGAAATATGGGAGTCTATGGGTCATTCATTTTGTGAATTTTCAAATGTCCCTTTAACATAAACTCACTGGAACATTCCATAAGAGTACTTGAGAGAATTATCTTTTCTGACGAATTTGTATCATTGCACGATATTCAGGAATCTATTGTTAGCAATTTCTATGGATTCAATGAAATGGTGTCTATGGGACTGTAGAATTTCACTTATCACCATTCATTTTCAGTCTCTGTATAATATTATGAGGTTATTAGAGAAAAGTCAGGACGTATGTGATAATATACAAAATATATCATAATATGAGGTGATAATTAGATAATATAAAATCTGACTATGATAAAAATTCCATATTGCATTTATTTAAAGTCAAATCTCTTTGCTCTTAAAGGCCATTTCTTAGAATTTATTTTAAAGAAAACTCTGTGGTAAATTATATACTTAAAATTTTACTCATATCAGAGTTTATATGATACAAAGAATTGTGTATAAGCCAAGTGGCCATTAGCAGAGTACAGATTGAATCAATTATTATATGTTAATGGAAAGGAATATTACCTCTTTTCATAATACTTATTTATGTATTTAAAGTATGTGTACTCTGACCTCTTTTTTGTTTAAAAATTAAACTATTATCCTGAGGCAATGTGATTATCCCTAGTTTTATCTGTCTTTGCAAAAACCTTTATTTGTAAATGTGTTTAATGAGAGAGATTTTGTGTATGTTTATCTGCATGTGTGTGAGTGTGAGTGGGCATGTGTTTATTTTATAAATTATGGAAATTAAACAAAATACCTATAGGAATGGGTGAACTGGAAATAAGGATGTTCTTTGACTAGATTCATTTACTATGGGTATTTAGGTACAATATTGGGCAGAATGGTAGATAGTAATAACTGGGAATATTTTTTTAAAAGTCTGTAGTTTTCTCAATCACCCAGGTTGTATGAAATATTAGATGATAAAGTACCTTATTATATCTGTCACTTATCCCTCAGAGAACAATTGTTCAACACCCAGGGACCAGGCACAGAGATATATAACCAATGTCAGTCAGAAGACGATGCTGAACCCTCCTGCAGATAGAACTGCTTGAAACAAAGCAGTCAGTAGTTCTGGGTCAGATATCAATAATTTTTGTGGTTTCTCTGATTTATATTTTAGATTTCTTTAGTCCTTTTATCCTTTTTCAAGTGAAAGCATGTTACAAAACCAAAGGAATATATGAAATATAATATAAACTTTTATTTAAATTACTTCTGTCAATCCATTTATTTATTTTTAAAACATCATATATACACAGTCAGGGCTTACCATAATTTGCAATCATGGATTATGGCGGTGATTGTGAAAGTTTTATTGTTTTAAATTTCTTACCTGTACTTTTATTACTTTAAAAATATTTTTATGTTTAAGGAAAATATTTGTTTAAAGATGTACCTGCAGGGACAGATATATTAATGAGTTCAGACCAAGTTTTTGGTGACCTGCACGTTTATCACTAGATCAATATTCAGATGTTCTTTTTCTATCCCTCGTCTACCTTCAAATCCATTTTCCTTATATTCTCAGAGACCAGAGGAGGTGATGGGTGACATTACATGTAACATAATTGATTTGGGTAAATATAACAGTGGAACATAAAATTCAATTACCCTCCCAAGAACAACCAACTAGTTTAAACCAAAGAGACAGATTTCGGAGATATTCAAGAGAAACAGGGATCAAAGAAAAGAATAAAACATTATAACAATCTTTAGGGCTGGGATGGGGCACAGTTCAGACTCTCTCTGATATCAGGGGACTGTGGACACATGAAGACTTTTACCACGTGTCTTACACATCAGACCTGCTGGTGAATAGGTCATGTGGATTCTAGTCGATTAGGGCAGCGAGACTCAGGCAGTAACCACAATCCCTTTCTTGCCCCTCTGTCATCTGTGCTACCAGCATCTCTGTAATTAGGTCACAACCATTCTTCATAACCCACTCTGAGTGAAAGCTGCTGTCAGAGGGAGCCTGGTCAGCCCTGGCATGTTCCTGTCTGTGCGCTCTAGTGCATCACTCATGCAGACCCTTTCACCCTCTTTTCTAGCCACTACCACCCTCGTTGCTCCAGGGCATCCTGGATCACAGATTATCTCTATCCCTTGTTAATTGGGGCTGGGTAGGTCCTGAGGGGTTTATGGGGAAGTGGGGATGTGTTATATCCAGGAACCTGCTATATCTCTTCTGCTCCACAATTTTGGGTGATCAGTGAACAACAACGAAATATTTCATTACCTGCATCTGCCACTTAACTACTCTCTGTTAAAGGATATAACAACATTTCTAGAACACTGAAAACAAAAAAGTATCATGTCACGTGATGTGAGTTATCTAGACCAAAAAATTGTAAGAACTATTGCCATGACTCTGAGGAGTTCAAGTTCTTAATCTAAAAGATAGAAGTGGCAGAAATTATCATAAAGACTACATGGGTTGGTGTAGAAATAAGATGTTTAATTTGGATGAAAGTGTGCTACAAACTCTCTTCAGTGCTATAGAAATGTAAGTAGTATTATTAACATCATTCTATTAATTTACATGTAATTGCATATTTCCAGGAGATCGGTTTATCTAAAGAAGGCTTAGCTTTGTCTATCTCTTTTTCTAATTACTAAAAAGTAGAAAAAAACCAGAAGTTTAACTCTTAAGAAAGCAAGGAGATGTCACCCTCCACTTCCGTTTCCTTCATTCACAGCCAGGGATTTCCAGACCCGAGTGATGTCTGTTGAGAACTGCACTGTGTTCACTGACTTCATATTCCTGGGACTTTCTGACAGAGAGGACGTGCAGCAGGGGCTCTTTGTGCTCTTTCTGCTGGTCTATGGCCTCACTGTGATTGTCAATCTAGGGATGATCCTGCTGATCAAGATGGAGCCCAGACTCCACACGCCCATGTATTATTTCCTGAGCAATCTGTCATTCTGTGATGTTGGCTACTCTTCTACTGTCACTCCCAAGATGCTGGCTGATTTCTGATCTGAGCAAAAGAGGATTCCATATAACTTATGTGCCATTCAGTTGTATTTTTTTGAGGCCTTTGCAAATGTGGAATGTCACATGTTGGCTGTCATGGTGTATAATCGTTATGTAACCATTTGCAATCCACTTCTCTATACAATTGTCATGTCCAGGAGAGTCTGTACCCAGCTAGTGGCCTTTGTGTATATTAAAGGTTTGGTCGATTCAGTAATCCACACATGTTGCACATTTCAATTGTCATTCTGCAATTCCAATATCATCAATCACTTTTTCTTTGACATCCCACCCTTACTAGCCCTGTCCACCTCAGATACATCCATCAATGAGATAGTGTTGTTCACTTTCAGTACCTGTGTCATGGGCTGCAGCATCATCACTGTCCTCCTCTCCTACAGCTACATCATAACTACCATCCTTAGGATGAACTCCGCTGAGGGGAGATGCAAAGCCTTCTCTACATGTGCCTCCCACTTAACCACCGTGGCTATACTTCATGTTACTCTCCTGTTCATGTATTTGCGACCCAGGTCGAGTTACTCCATGGACACGGACAAAATGGCCTCTGTTTTCTACACAGTTGTCATCCCTATGTTAAACCCACTGATTTATAGCTTAAGGAATAAAGACGTGAAAGGTGCCTTGAAAAAAGCAATTGACATTAAATTATCTTCTGGATGAAATTGTGTTTTCCCAAAAAAATATTTGTTTAAAGATTCTGAGAGCTAGAGTTCAAGTACTTTGACATAGATTCCTGTAGTGTCACCAATGCATCTTTTAGATATTTTGCATTACTTATCTTTGTGGGTAAATTGACTGTAGGGAGCAGTCATTTCTGATCTTCATCTTCTCTCCAAGCTAAGGAAGAGTAGTAATAAGTTAACTTATAAAGAGGTCTTTTTATACCTCCCTTCTCTGTTCAGTGTTATACCCCAGTGAAACAGCACTGGCAGAGAAACCCTGCCATCCACATCAATTCAACTTACCCTCCTAAGGCTCCAATTTTGTTTGTTTGTTTTGTGAGGAAGATTAGCCCTGAGCTAACATCCATTGCCAATCCTCCTCTTTTTACTGAGGAAAATTGTCTCTGGGCTAACATCCATGCCCATCTTCCTCTACTTTATATGGCACGCTGCCACAGCATGGCTTTACAAGTGGTGCATGGGTCCACATCCAGGATCCAAAGCTGTGAACCCCAGGGGGCCAAAGCTGAGCTCAAAAACTTAACCACTATGCCACAGGGCAGGCCCCTTCACTTATTTTTTTTAAACAGTGAGTTAGGAAACTTGCTCAGACAGAAGGGAGCATTAATGGACTAAATTAGGTTTGTTTATATCCTTCCTAAGTACTAAAATCATTCTATAAATATTCCATCATAACACTTAGAAGTATACAAGTAGTAAATGAATACATATGAATAAATTAAAAACTCCTGCCCTAACTCAAAGTTCCATAAATGCAAGGCCCTTGTGTTCACCAATATTTTTACTTTGTTATTTTCAATGCTTGCCTGCAAGATGACATTCTAAATTGACTAAACTAATGAGTGTCCCTTATGAAATTGATGCAAAAAAGCCTTTGTGAATTTCCCAAAACAAAAACATCTCCCCTTATTTTATTTTGTTTCATTCTAGTATGTTCATCTTAGACAATATCCATCTGTGCTTCTTGTCTTTTGACCAGGCTAAGTATCAATAACAGGAATCGCTTAATGTTGAGAACTTCTGGGATCCTCTATTCCTCATCATTCTGCTCCACTTTTATCACTTATATCAGCAGTCATCCCCAGGATCAGCCACTCTAGATTTATATTTCACCTCACAGACTTCACATCAAGTTGTGCACTTCCTTCTTGCCCTCACTCTGGAGAACAAATATGGTGCAATCGACAACTCTACAGAAACTGCTTGAATGGAAGTTAGGGATATGTATCTGGACCTTCTTTCTCAAAGGGCACTGGAGAAGAGAACTCTCTCTCCCTTGTAGTGTTCATAGTGTTATACTGGTCAAAATTAAAAAAAACAACTGTAATGCCCAATTGACACAATTTAAGTTGAACGGAAGAGTTATTCACTTAAATATGTGCTTAATAAAAAAGAACAAAGTATTTACATTAGTATTCCATTTTTAATGATTTATATTGGCTCTGTGTGTATCTGGGAAATTAACTGTAATCCCGTTCTAAACACAATTTTGATGGGAGTCATTGCTGAGTAGCAGGATGTTAGATTATGTTAATATTTATTCCAATAACTTAATTGCTTATGTTTTTCTCACTGTAATCAATTAACAATTAGCTCAATTCTGAAAAACATAACATTATTTCAAGTGGTCAAAATTATTCATTCTATTTTAGGTAGTTATCAAGAAAAGAACATGGAGACACTCTTTTTGGTTCCTGGGAGGAGAGAGTAATGGGTTATACAGGTTTTTCATTTAGATCCTCTTGTGTGGTTTTACATATCCCTCTAGTGTATAAAATGTGCTGAGTGTTATGTACATCAAACACTATAAGAATGAAACAATACATTAAAAACATGCAATTTTCAGCAAGCTAATTTTCTTCAATTACTAATTGAACAGAGTTTTAAGACAAATGAAAATATTTATTACTCTTAGATACCTTATTTCATAATCTCAAATAATTTATTGGTTGTTCATAGACTATTTCATATATTAGGACCTCTATATCATCGTCCAAACCCCTTCCACAATAAATCTACTTTATTAAAATATATTAAATATATTCATATCTATAAAATTAAACCCATTCATGTTATATAAAATTGGATTCTCTGGTCATCTTTCACATATATGTTTAAGGAATAAAAGATATCCCTTACTGTTTTTTCTATACCTTTTCCTTTAAAAACACTGATCTAGTCGCCTTTATCATGGTCAGAAAAGCAGGATATTTTTGTGTCTGTTTCTATTTTATTTTTGCTGAAGAAAATGATTCAAGAAGGGAGAGATTTTAAAATAAGAACAAGACTTTGAAGTGAGACAGATTTGAGTTCAAATCTGTATACAGGTTTCCCTCATGATCTAAAATGAAATGTTCTTATGAAATTTTCATAAGCCGAAATGGCATAAATAGAAGACATAATTATCATTACTTTATATGTGAAAATTTTTTGAGTGCTTTCAGACCCAAAAAATAACTCAGCAAAATATATCGAGATAAAGCACAGATGTTCACAGAGAAAGTTCAAAGCTGTGGGGGCTCGATGCTGACATGCTGAGTGCAATTCCTGGGGCAGGAGCTTGGTGCTGCCACTCTCGCTGCTCCAGGTGCCCGCTGCCTCTATAGGGGTTTCCTACAAAACAAATGCTGAATGCTGTTTTCGATTTTTGCGTTAAAGTGGAAATTCTCTTCAACTGTCTTTCAGTTAGCAAAAACAGATACTAATGTAGGTCTTTCATGAAAGCAAATTGGCCTACAGTGAACTTTTGGATAGCAGGGGAAACCTGTACTGTCATTTAGTTCTTAGCTATGTGACCTTAGATTACTTAATCTTGTTAAGCCTCAATTTCTTCATCTTGTTAACATAGGGTTAACGTATACATTATAGGGATATATACATATGAGGTTGATAAAGAAAGTTTTAAGATCATTCAAAGCATGTTAATTCCCCATCAGGGAAAAAAAAACCTGGTGGTGAAAAAAAAATAGTATCGTTCATGGCATCACATCATCAGAAGGAGTCTCCAGGATCCATCTTTGTCCACTTGATAGCTTGCTCACCCAATCTGTCAGATTGCATTTACAGATCCCAGCCTCAGGTCACATTAGGAGCACTGTTCCCAGCGACCTTAGGACTTATTGTTCCTGACCCTGCCTTCACTCTTGGTTAGAGCTGACTAGAGGTTTCTTTATGGCTCCCCATGATGGCCATAGCATTCCCATGTCCAAGCTAGATGCCTGAAACTGCTCCACTGATCTCAGCCCCAGGCCCCACATTGCCAAAAGATGAGTTTAGATAATTAACCATAGAGTACCCCATTTTACTTTATTCTGTGGGACCCTATCCCAAGGCCATGGCAGAAATGGCACACTTAGCTGCAAAGGAACAAATATCTATGTGTTGTGATGAACCCATGCACTTTGGATAACATAGCCGCTCAGTATTTGTGAAGAAGCCCTTGCTTCTCGTCACTCTCAGGCTGCCCTTCCATTCTTCTCTATTGAAAGCTCACACTGGTCAGAGCCCTACGTCACCAATCATCTGTATGGACAAAACTCTACTTTTAAAGATAGTTTTCACTGCAGTAAATGGAACTGCGTTTTCAATTTATAATCTAGAATATAGTTTCACTATTGGAACAGTCTCCTCACTAGTTTATCCTCTGTCTCGCTACTTAAACTCACCTTTGGATTTAGCACTTTCTCTAGACTTTACAGCCACACATTCTCTATGGGTCACATCCCAGCCACTGATCAAACTATCATCCCACTATTTGTAGATTCTATTTCCCATCTCTGGTTCCCAGAGCATAGCTTCCTTCAGCAATTTTTGTAATGAGGCAGTGTTATAGGTCAATTTTCTATCATAGTTCCTTATTTCTGCTCAAGCATTGGTACCCCTAAACAGAAACACCACCAGTGATGAGAGCATAATGATGCGAGCAATTAGCTCCATACTGGTGAAAAGCTGGTGAGCAAAATTTTAAAAAAAAACAGTAATACTTCTCACTATATCAATAAGTGTGTGGCTCTTTCTTGTGAGGCACCCAATTTAACCCAGCTTGAAATCTTCTGTAGAAACATGCTGTGAACCAGAGAAGCAATGACAACAAAACCAGATCTGAATCACTACTCTCGACTCACTGCAACTGTGACCTTCAGCAAATCACTGTCCCTCTTTGGGCCTCAGTTTCCACTTTGTCAAAAGAGGGGCTTACACAGACTATGCTTTACTAGACACCCAGGTGTCACATTTTACATCTGTGCTAATGTAAATTACCAATGCATAGAACCATTTCTATTTGGATGAGTGAAAAAAGAGCAGATAGGTGGGAATATACACATATCTCTGGAAAACATCATATCTCTAGGCCATTTGACCCCAAATGGAGGTGGCAGTGATGGCAGATAGATTAAACAGCCTAGTTGCAGGACCCTCAAAACCATCAAGCTGGACCGGCCCCATGGCTTAGCGGTTAAGTGCGCGCGCTCTGCTACTGGTGACCTGGGTTCGGATCCCGGGTGCGCACAGATGCACGGCTTCTCCGGCCATGCTGAGGCCACGTCCCACATACAACAACTAGAAGGATGTGCAGCTATGACATACAACTATCTACTGGGGCTTTGGGGGGACAAAAATAAGGAGGAGGATTGGCAATAGATGTTAGCTCAGAGCCGGTCTTCCTCAGCAAAAAGAGGAGGATTAGCATGGATGTTAGCTGAGGGCTGATCTTCCCCACAAAAAAAAAAAAAAGAAAACCATCAAGCTGAACCCATTTAACTGGCTTTCTATTCTGCATTTTGACATTAAGAGACACCTCGTAAAAGTGGCTATCCAACTCTATTAGTCATCAGGGAAATAAAATACTCTAAATAATGGCTAAAATTAAAATGAAAGACAATGTTAAGTATTGGTGAGTTTGTTGAAAAGCCAGAAGACTCACATACTGAAAGTGTGATAGTGGAAGTGTGGATTGGCATACTTCATAGAAAACTATATGACAATATTTACTAAATCTAAATTTTGTATACACTCATGCATAATTTCAATTCCTGACTTTATATGCAAGATAAATGAGTGTCTATCTCTACCAAAACACATCCACAAGAATATTCACAATATTGTTATTGGTAATAGAAAAAGGAAAATCAACTGCCTATCAACATGTATGTAGATAAAGAAATAATGCTATATTTGCACAAAAGAATACTATACAACAACGAGATTGAATGTACTGCAATTGCACCCATCCAACATGGACGGATTCCATAAGTATGTTGTGGAATGAAGCAGTGCATACTGTTTGCATTCACTTCTGTGTGGTAAAAGAACAGAAACTAATCTATCATGATAAAAATAAAGAAAGTAATTACTCCTTGAGGGTAAGATATTAGTGACAAGAGGGATCGTGTAGAAGGCTTTGATGTGTGAAAGATCAAAATTGGCCAGCCTGAAATATATCTTTTTACCTTGATTATTTTCTCTGAAAGAAACTTCAACCTTCCCACAAACTTATGCCTAACAGTGACCGAGTGGGAGAGTTCTCGCTGATCCCATTCTTTTCAAAGTTTTGTTTACCAAAACATTTACATTTGTAAAGGTATCTCCCTCTCTGTATTGGGAAGAGGGAGATGGCCTTATCTCTGGAAACTCTTATCAGTACAGAAGGAGAGGACTTAAATCTACATACTCTTGATTATTGTTATTTCTGTCTCTCTGAAGGTGGCCCAGTAAAGAATTTTCTGACAAACAGTTACATTTCCCTCTCCATGTGAATTGTCTTCCTCCCCTCTGAAATCCCAAACCACTACCACCCCCAACATCCTCCTTTGTCTTTAGCTGAAAATGGTATTTAAGATGAGAATCTCCGCCATTGTTTTGAGAAACTCAGTTTCCCTGGTTTCTCCCATGTATACATGTTATGAAAATTGGTATTATTTTCTCCTGTTAACTTGTCTTTTAATTATTTGGCCAGCCATAAGAACCTTAAGGGAAAGGGCGGAGGGGATTCTCCCTCTTCCCCAACAGATGATTGTGATAATGTGCTGTTTCTTGGTCTGGGTCTTGGTTACAGGGATATTTCTTTTTTTATGAAAATGTATCTAGCTGTATACCTTTTTAAGTATTCTCTATATGTGCATTATATACCCAAAAGTGTTTCCAAAAGCAAAATTTATACACTATTAGTTTATAAGAAACTTCAGATCTTTATTATTAAAAATTTTTATCTCTAGTGATGCCTCATATTAAAGTTCAGCATATTTTTGTAAAATAAATGGTGCTACTTTCATAGAGTATTTCATATAATAATTATATCTTTTGTTATTAAACATTGCTGCCTATTTTTCCCAAAACAAAAATGTCTTATTCAAACCATGAGCAGTTCTAATATTGTTTCCAGGAATAAGGAGACTTCGTGAGGCTGGTTTTCTTTGGTACCATTATCATAACATTGAACTCATAATGACCCATGACTCAGGGCCATACAACTATTTTCTGAAGGAAAGTGTTTATAAGTAGATAGTTGTCTATGTAGCATTATGTTTAGGGGCACCAGTGGCGCCAGGGAAGTCATTTAGATACAGATTTTTTGCCTCAGTTGTTGGTCTCTGATATCCTAAATTCTATTTTAAATCTTTTCCCCATTAAATAAAGAAAGCTATTCTCTATTAACACATAAACCTTTGGAAAGTAATTTAGGTTATCCAATTTTCGGCAATATATTCCTACAAATGTTCCAGATTAAATGGGGAGTGAGATTTAGACTACACGGTCTGGAGGGGCTGCAATGTTTGTGAAGATAAGGTCTGGCTCCTGCCTAAACAGACTGTAGCCTGAGGAAATTTGCCATCCATGGAGACAGGGAATACCTGAGGGAACATGTGTATAGAAAGGAATCAGAAGAAGATGGCCAAAGATGACTCTGCCTCCTTCAAATATGCACCAGAGAAGTAGAGAATGGTAGGAAAGCTCTTAGGAACCACAAGTATATCATTTTCTTTTCTTTACTTCATGGAAAATTATTGGAAATTACTTAGGTGGGTTGAGATTTGCATCAACAATATCTCCCACAAGATTAGGTTTGGTATTTTGGCATTGTAATCGTCACACAAATAGCAGTATAACATTATGAAAAGGCTTTAAAAATTCTCACTAAAATCACTTTTCCAAAAATTAAAAATACCCTAATTTCATTGCATTTTGCCTGAAGAGTAATCTAGCTTTATAGAAAGCAAGGTGAAACTCCATAACAACAAATTAGGCAAACACATTATTTGGAAACAAAAATAACTGCAAAATCTATGTTTCTGCTTACTCCAGGTAAGTATCAGAAGAAATATGAAACTACCTGCAATATTTAAATGTGTATCCTCTTGCATGCCTTCACATCTTACTTTTGTTGTTTTTTTACACAAATTTTGAATTTACAGATTTTGTAGAAATAAATTAACCACATTAAGATTCAAGTTGTACAGCTTAATGTACATGATTATTACACATTTTCTTGGAATATCAATCAACTGTATGCATTTAAAGATCACATCCAACCTGTGCTGGTAAGGGTAGAGCAATGATTCACACACATGATAAAATATTACTCAATAAATGGACAATAAAAAAGATTATCCCAAAGCTGCCAGGTTGTACAACGTAAAAGGGCACCAATTTCTTTATTTGCTATTTGGTTCCTGGAACTGTTCAATGCAGCTGCCCACCACATCACTTCCTCTTCACTCCAACATTATTTTCAAATGCTCATCTGAAAAAAATAAAACAGGTTAACTCCCAATGTGACAACCCTTTTGCCCTCAATCACTGTTGAGATTCTGCCTTGGTTTAGAAGTGGGAATTGAATGGTCTCTCAGTTCTTTCAGAAATCTAAGAGTTCCTGGGTTATTAATTTCCAAATGTCACTTTAACATAAACACACTTTAACATTCAATGAGAGTATTTAAGAGAGTTATCTTTTAAGACAAATTGTTTCATTGCACTGTATTCAGGAGCCTATTGTGAGCAATTTCTATGCATTCAATGAATCGTCTATGGGACTATAGGAGTTTACTTATCACCACTGTGTTTCAACATTTGTTTCATAGTATGAGGCTGTTAGAGACAACTCAGAACAAATGTGATAACATATAAAACATATGATAATATGTGGTGATAATTAGATAATATAAAATGCCTGAGAATAGTAAAAAGTCCCAAATTGTCTTTATTTAAAGTCAAATATTAAGTAAAATGATTGACATATTCATTTTACCTTTGCCTAAAAGCCGTAATTAAGTGATATATGTATGTAATGCATGTTATCTATCTATTTGTCTGCCTATCTATCTATCTATCTATCTATCTATCTGTACTTGTTCTTTAATACTTCATTCTGCTAACAGCTATTTCCCAAATTTACTAGCTGTTGCTAACCTTCACTATTATTTTTAGGTCTCATTATACCATATTCTAACTCCCAGAGAATAATTCCTATTTTCAATTTTGTGGAGAATAATATAGAATAGCAAATAATTATATCTTCAAGTTATTCATTGAGTCATCATATCAGCATTTGGATTCATCAGCCTCCCTCTCTCCTTCTCTTCCTTTTCTGGGGTAAGCATGCCCCTCCTCTCTGAGGTTAATCTCTTCAAGTGTGCATCCAATTCTGAGTATCTATGCCAATTAAGATACTTATACTATCACTATTAATCTTTCTCATATACTTTCATCACACAACAAAGTTTAAGTCAATTTCATCTTTAAAAATATTACCCTGTGTCTACTTCCATTTGTTTTCCTTCATTTCATTGCAATGTTTGCTTACAGGCATCTACACTGGTTTCCACCTTCTCACTTCGGTCTACTGAGATGGGATCTTTGTCCCAACAACCTAAAACCCTTTTTGTTCCAGATCCCAAACTACATCCTGTCACATCTGAATATTTTTCAATATATCATGAACTTTTTTTCTCTAATCCAGGTGATAGCTTTGACCTCTCCGTTCTTCTTAAAATCCCCTCTTCTCTTGGCTTCTATACACCTCTCCCAATTTCACTCCTAATCTCAATACACCCCTATTCAGCCTTCTTCACAGATGGTGGCATTTTCCTAGGGTTTTATTCCTGACCTACTTTTCTCCTCATCATATACACTCTTCCTACTTAATTATATGCCTTTTTTAAAATACTACCTATAAAGCAATAATTTTCATATACCCATTCTGAAAGCATCTGTCCAACTCAAAGTTGGCTATCATATAGGCACATGTACATCTCAGCATGTCTAAAACAATATTTAATTAGTATCACTTTCTAGAATTTATGCCCATCTATGATCCCTATCTTGGTATACATCTCTACCACCTACATTACTTGTTCAAATAGGAAACCTCCCCTAGCTAAAAACCAACCAAGAACCATTGATTCAATATTAGAAATGTGGCAGATATGCAAAATTTCCTCTTTATCATTACTGACATTCCATTATTTAATGAGATCCATCCTTTTCCTCAGTTGAACCTCTTAATTGGCCTCATTCCCTCCAGTCAATTCCCACTCTACTTTCAAATATGCTACAAAATATATCCATAAACCTCTGTAAGAGTTACCTGTATAAGGTAGATTTTGTATTATGTTTCTTTCTTGCTTAAACCCTTAAATGATTTCCTGTCCCCCACAAGCTCGGCATTTAAATACCTTTAGATTTGACATATATTTCCATTTTTATCTCTTGGCCTCCATCTCAAAACTTCATCTAAAAACATCACCAAAATCTTACCCCCCTGCTCTTTCCTCAATCTGTTCCAGATTTTTAATAAAACTAAATGTCTCTACTAAAATTTGTATACATTTAGAGTTAATAAGCAGAGTGTAACTATCTGGGAAGTTACTCCCTGGGTACAGAAAATGAAATACAGAGACAATAATGATTGTAGATTTCATATTATTACTCAAAGTTTATTTTCTACCTTTATTCTGTTTCTAGCTAAATTGGGTGAATTCTGGGTAAATGTGCATATCTGGCATTAATATATTTTCATTTTGTAATTTTCAAAGTATTTTCACTTCTAATTTACTTCTCACAGCTTGTTAAAATATGTTAAGAATTTATTATCTCTCATTATATTGAAAAGGACCTGATGATTTCAGGCCATTTAACCAATCTAGGGTTGCATAGCTCTGCAATCAAAAGGCCAGGTGAGATTGGAAAATCTGTATCATTGGGCTTGAGCACTCTCCAATAAATATCATCTTCCCAGAGATGCAAATGTGTCAGAGATGGTGGTACTTAGAAAGAAGATTGTAGCAAATAATATCATTATTTTCCAAAATCTCAATGTGCTAAATTTGATATAGGGATGTTAGTTTAAAACTAACTTAAGTTTTAAGAGGCAGGTTTACTTCTTTTGATGCAGTAGCAGAGACAGTATGTTATGGTGATTAAAAGCATGGACCCCAGACCCAGACGGCCTGGGTTTAAATCCATCTCTACCACTTAATATTTTTAGGACTTCAGCTCTACGGTTTCATTTTTGATATGTAAACTGCATATTATAGGAACCCTTGTCTACAGGGTAATAATGAGGATTAAATGAGCTATTACATAAAGTATTTTGAAGAGTGCTTTTCATATAGTAAACATTCAATAAATATTGTGTTATTATTCAACCATAGAGACAAGTTTGAGCTTCACTAGACATTAATATTCCTTATTTTATTATCAACCAAGATTGCCTTTTTGCTTTAAACAAAGGGTTAGTTGGAGAAAGACAGCATCATTGAGCTACTAGTCAACTCTTTGGAGTTCTCTCTTCCTCAAACACATGTGGTTTTCTCCTTAGAACATATGAACTCTCATTGAGTGACAGCCCATCTATAACTGTCTACAAACCTGAGAGCCAAGATTGCCAATTGACCTAGTAGTGGAGCAATGGCCTCTGCTGCCAGAGCGAGGGAAAGGTATAGTTATATCCAGTGGATAGTAAGAGAAGGGAGGATGGAAGTGTTTCTTTGTCGTGCCATCCTTTCCTTTGGTAATTATGAAGAATGGCTACTAAAAAGTAGGTATCAAAGGAAGAGGCTTAACTTAAGCGACGATACTTAAATAAGCTTGGGGTATGAGCCATGAGGAACCACCTCTTTGCTGAAGTTGTTTTCCATTAAACTCCTTGTTTTAAATCACAGAATTAAAGGCAATGAAGAAATCAATTTATATAGAGAATATTTACTTGTAATGATCTTTCAACTTCATGTAATGATCTTACACGCTTTAAGATTGAAAAAAACTTACAGGATTCAAAAATGAAATATAAAAGCCAAATGGAACAATGAAAGGGGCAAAGAATGCAAGAAACAAAAAATCAAGAGGAGTCCAAAGAGAAGCCAAATCATCTCTTCTTCTATGCAATTGGCAGGTGAAAACGAAAACGGAGATTTCAGAAAGAGTTCAGCAAATTTATATATTCTTGCAGTAAGTTCTCTATATTGAGCCCTAGTCACCACTTTTGTAACTTGCTTTCTACTCCCTTAAAGCCAACCCCATAACCTCACCCCAGGCCTTTTACTTATGTATTGATAACTATTGATACCAATGCATTAACATAAGTTAGAATAAACAATATAATATACAAATCAGATCAGCTTTAACTTATATCTAAACCTACACAACTTTTACAAAGAAATAATAGATCATGAGAATTGTATTCATATTTATATTCCATATCAGAATCCGATTATGCTGAGGATTGTCTTAAGAATATTGTGTTAAATGCGCTTCTTTTGTGGTTGCTATTGTTTTTGTTGAAAATACCTTGAGGACTTAAAAAATGTTATTCTAACCAAATTTATTCTCAAAACATCAATTTCCTATGTGTATAATTAGTGACTATAAGAAGATGAGCACTTAAAATCCTATCCAGCTCTAATATCCTAGGATTATGTTAAGAACACTTACCAGATCACAATCTTTCTTTTATTCACCTTCTTATTACACTCTTTTCAGCATCAGTTCATTTTTTACTGAAAAAATAAATTTTGGCAGTTAAAGATTAAAAAACTGAGCTATTGTGACGTTTTCCACAATCCTTTGGGCATACCTTCTGTGTTCATAGAAGAAATTTGTGCTTCTTTAAAGAAGGCTGTGGTTCCTGGGGATAACACAAGACATTTTATATTTTGCCTTGAGATTTTTGAGATTAGCTTTCTGATCTCACATCAGATCCCAGGAACACACACACTCTGACATCCAAATCCCAGTGGAAAAAGATATGTGAGCAATTAAGCAGTTCTACTGAGGAGCTGATTAAACAAAAATGAAATCATGTAATGTGTTTTTTTGCATCCTAAGAATGTCTCGAAGTAGAATATATTTGGGTCTCAAAATGATAGATTATTATGTATAAAATTGGATTAAGATATTTTCTATCTAATTTGATTTAGCCAGCTCAAAACAATTTATCAAACAATTATCAGAGTGTTCTATGGGATAGGATGTGGAATAAACTGGTAAGAGGCAAAAATGTATCTATCTAGATATTGAAAATGATAATATCTTGAAAGTCCACATGTAGATGGAAAACCAATTAGGAATGAAGTTAATGACTCTGATAAGTGCTATATGTGCATTTATGTTCAAATGAAATTCTGGCCATTCAAAACCAGAATAGATCAGAGAGTCTTCATGCAGTAAATACATTTGCTCTGTGAATATGTTCTGCCAGGCCGTGTTCTAGGTACAAAACAGAGAAAAGGAGGATAGCCTGGACTCAATATAATAATTTTTTCAAGTAGAGGATAGTGAATGAGAGACAGTAGAGGATACAAAATAAGCAATTACATGGAGATTGGAAAGTTCATGACATAATTGGAGACTTTGAAATGAGATTTATAGAGAATGTCTTGCCTAATGTAGAAAGATAATACTGGAAATATATATATATAGGGCCGGCCCCGTGGCTTAGCGGTTAAGTGCGTGCGCTCCGATGCTGGCGGCCCGGGTTTGGATCCCGGGCGCGTACGGAGGCACTGCTTCTCCCGCCATGCTGGGGCCGAGTCCCACATACAGCAACTAGAAGAATGTGCAACTACGACATACAACTATCTCCTGGGGCTTTGGGGGAAAAATAAATAAATAAAATTAAAAAAAAAAAATATATATATATATATATTTCCTGGCAGAAGGAGATATAAGCAATTTAGAGCTTCTGTCTTCCCAGAAGATTAATCTCAGCAGAAAGAAACTCTTCTTTTCCAATAATTCCTGCAAAATCCCATAGTTAAGTCATTAGCTTACTAGTGTCCACCCAGAAACCAATCACTGGATCTCTTGATGACTAGCCATGAAGACTTCTCCAGATTCCATTAGGTGCAAAGACAAAGACCCACTGATAGTAGGAAAGGCTGGGTCCCCACCAGAAAATTTAGATGTTAATAGTATGAGAATGAGAAAAACATATTGACCCCTATAGTTTAAAATTAAAGAAGTGATGAGATTACATGTAAAATGAAACCACTTAAATAAATGCAAAAGACACTTATGTGGTTGCTTTTCAGACATGTTTGAGGAGAACTCAGTGCATCTCAATTATTCTCAGACAACTGGGGATGTTACCTATGAAGTAAAATCAGAAGGAAAAGAGAAACCTGATATTTCAAGTTTTTGTGAACCTGAATGTCAAGCATACATCCTTTTTGCTAATAAAACAAAACAATCAATCTTTAGATATTAAAGTGTGTCTCTATCTTAGTAGGAGATGGAGATAGACAGTTATCAATGCTAAAGTGAGGGTAACTGTGTCCCCGAAGCCCTAACATCCAAGGTCTCTGAAAGGGACATTGTAGATTCTGGAGAGAGATCAAATTAGTAACTGACTAAAATGTAGGCACCTGGGTAGCTGAAAACGTTTCTTAAACACAAGAAACTTTAATATTATATGTTGCTCTGAAGAGACTAGAGCTTTAGCATACTGCTCTCTCGTCCAATGACTTCCAACTCAGGTGATTTTTCTCCCTAGGGGAGATTTGACATTCTCTGGGGACATTTTTGCTCATCACATATGTGTGTGTGGGATGGTCCTGACAACCAATGGATAGAGGTCAGGGATGTAAACATCCCATAATGCACAGGACAGACACCCACAGCACAGAATTGTCTGACTCAAAATGTCAACAGTGCTAAGGTTGAGAAATCCTGTTCTAATTAGAGGACCAAAGGTGAAAGTTGTTTCTCTTACCTTCATTTTAAATTGCAAAGACTCATGGGTGATATGGGAAATCTCACTCCATTTAAAACATTTGAAAACCAATACAGAGCCATGTTTTCATCATAAGCACAATATAACTCCATTCTTTTAGTCATTACTTATTCATTTATTTAAGGAAATAATGAGTAGCTGTCTTCACAAGGGGTACTAGAATATTTATAAATGGTCCTTACCCTCAAAGCTTTCTTTGTGAGAATCACTAATAAGAGTGCATTTTAGGGGACAGGTCCTCGCAGTTTTATTGTCATGTTTAAGTCCAACAATAATTCTCTAAGGCTGGGTGCTTCACCCCAATTTATATTTGAGAGAATTGAGGTCAAGCAAGTTTAAGTGTCTTCCTCAAAATCTTTCTTGTGGATCCGAACCTGGACCCAGGTGTTTAATCTCAAGTCAAATATTCTTCCTACTTCACTAAAGCAACAAGGATCTGTGTTGCATTTAAATAAGTGACTCTGGTAAAAATATCGACAATAACAAATGTGAATTAAAATCTTAAGAAAGTAAGAAAACAAATGAAGTATTAACATTGTAGGAACACAGGAAAGTTAAATTATGATTTGACCTTAATAAAATTGGTGCATTAAGCTTGAAAATGGACCCTTATATATATCAGATTCTAATCTCTGGAACCTGTAAATGTCATCTTATTCAGAAAACAGTTGCTTACAGATGTAATTAGGTTAAGGATTTTGAGATGAGGATATTATTCTGGACTATCTGTGTGTGCTCTGAATGCCATCACAAGTGTTCTTACAAGAGAGAGACAGAATCTTCTGTCTCTCTCTTATTTTATAAATGCACCCACACGCAAGAAAATGTAGTCAAGATGGAGAGGAGAGAGGTTTAAAGACACTAACCTTGAAGACTGAAGTAATACAACAAGTCAAGAAATGCCTGCAGCCACCAGAAGCTGTAAGACAAGGAAAGATTTGTTCCCTAGAACCTCCTGAGGGAGTATGGTCTTGCCAACACATTGATTTTGGCGCAGTGATACTGATTTCAATTGCTTACCGCCAGAACTTTAAGAGAATAAAGATCTATTGTGTTGTCACCAAATTTGTAGTAATTTTTTTTCAGAAGCCATGGAAAACTAATGCAATTGGTTTAAAATATAATAGATTTAGAAAGTATAGAGAATGCTTAAAATAGCACCACACAGAGCCCCAAAAGTTAACAAGGACACGGACTTAACAAAGGCATGGCATCAAATATATGATCCACTTGTTTAATCAAGACTCAAGGTAAAATAGAGAAAAAAAGATAAAATTAAAAACAACTGTAGCAATAATTTATGTTATATGAAACAATTTATAAATCAGTTATCATATACCATGTATAGTGCTAAGAACTTAAGATATATCATTTAATTTTCATGAAAGTTATATTAGAAAAGTAGAGTATTATTATCACTATTTTGCAGAGGAGAAGGTTTTATAAGTTCTAAACTTATTATCTCATAATCAAAAAATAATAAAAAACAAATAAAAATAATAAAAGAGAAAATAACCAAAAAACCGAAAAATAATACTCAGAAATACATATAAACATATAGGAAATTTACTTCAAATTTTCACGAGAAAACAGAGAATATGAGACAAATGTATACTCATTCCACATAAAAACATGAAGTCAATTTAATAAGAATGGTTGCATGCATTAAGGATGATGAAAAGACATAAATTTATGTACACTTTGTTGGAAATATATTGATGTTATCTCAAACCAAAAAATTGAATCTAA
The DNA here is from genome assembly GCA_014189135.1 of Dicerorhinus sumatrensis harrissoni. Classification (NCBI taxonomy): domain Eukaryota; kingdom Metazoa; phylum Chordata; class Mammalia; order Perissodactyla; family Rhinocerotidae; genus Dicerorhinus; species Dicerorhinus sumatrensis. The sequence continues at coordinate 18,381,248 of JABWHU010000190.1, read as the reverse complement.
CAATATCCCTCCTAAAATCCATTCAAGGAAATTAGATATTGGAGAAGAGCAGCAAAGGTATAAGATGTACTTGAATTCTCCACTAAAGGGGATAAGATTTGTCTTAATAAGATAGGCAACTGGAAAACAAAAAAAACATGCATTGTTCCCCAGCTCAAAAAATGCTTCCCTATCTTACTTTGCATTCACATCCACCCAAAGCAAGCCCCTCGTTAAAGGTGTCTAATGAAACCCTGAGTCTAGCTAAGAAAATAGCTTTTCAAAAGGCAATTTGGATCACAACACTTTCTTGGGAGCTTCTTTCACGTCGTTGTTCCTCAGGCTGTAGATCAGGGGGTTCAGCATGGGAATCACTGCAGTGTAGAACACCAAGGCCACTTTGTCGGTATCCATACTGTTGCCTAAACTGGGTCGGGAATAAATGAAAAGTATTGTTCCATACAAGACAACAATGGCTGTGAGGTGGGAGGCACAGGTAGAAAAAGCTTTGTGCCTTCCCTCTGTAGAGCGCATCCTCAGGATGGTGATGAGAATAAACAAGTAGGAGGTGAGGATGATCATGATGGTAACAATCTCATTGAAATTGGCCCCAATGAACACCATGAGATCATTAATAGAGATGTCATAACAAGCAAGAGTAAAGAGAGGAGGTAAATCACGCAAGAAGCGGTTGACTACGTTTGACCTATACGACGGGATTTCAAGAGCTAAACACAAGTGAACCAGAGAACACACAGTTCCATAGAGGTAGCAGCCAGAAACCAGCACCATACAAAGTTTCCAGGACATGGAGATCATGTACAGCAGTGGGCTGCAGATGGCCAAGAAGCGGTCATAAGCCATCACAGCCAGCAGGAAGACCTCAGTGACTGCACATGTGCAAAACAAGTAGAATTGCACCATGCATCACAGGAAGGAAATGGCTTTTTCCTTGTTTAAGATACTCGAGAGCATCTTTGGCGTGATGAGTGTGGAACAGCAAAAATCCACAAAGGACAGGACAAGTGGCCAAGGAAAAAGTACACGGGAATGTGAAGTCAAGAGCTGACCTGAATCAGTGCAATCATGCCCAAGTTGCCCAAAACCGTGACTGCATAGATGAGAAGGAACAGAAGAGAGAGAAAGACTCTCAGCTCAGGGGCATCTGATAATCCAAGAAGAATGAACTCTGTCACACTGGTACAGTTCTCCTCCCCCGTTTCCATCATATGTCAGGATGGGAAACCAAATGATACGTTTTGTGTTTCTTCTTAAAAGAGAACAAGAGAGAAAACAACACATATATATTAACTTTTGAAAAATATGTCATTGATATCAAACACAGGGTATTTAAAACACAATTGTCAAATAATTCAAAATGTTCAGTGTCTCAGTGCATCCCACTGATCAAAATTAAGTATCAGCAGAAACTTGTATGATTCCTGACTGTTTTCTACCTGACTGTTGATTAATTAAAGTAGATGTTTTGTTGGAATTTGAAATAGATTCAATGATTTTAAAGCCTCATGGAGATAAACTCTGCTCCCTGAAAAATGTAATAAGTTCTGTTCAAGTAGGGTAACAGCTATTGTGATGCTATATAACGTACATTATTTTCTTTTTAATTCATTTAACAGTAGCATAAATTTGCAGCAGGTGAGGAGGTCCTGTACAATTCTCTTGTTGGGAAGTGTGACCAATTTTTTTGAGATTTGTGGCTCACAAGAATTCTTTAAATTTAGAATTATGCAGAATGAAAAAGAGAGAATTAAAATATATACTAAAACCATCATCATCTTTACTTATCAAATTAATTTAATTAATTATAAAGATAGTGATCAATGTCCATAATGACTCAGAAAGATGTAACTCTTGTATACACTTTTCTGGAAAGCAATTAGGCAACATATATCCAAAGTCTTAACCCTGATAACAGTAAAAGTTATGTGATATTTTTCATGAGAGATTTTATTTTTAGTAACCTATTATAATAAATATTTAATTACTTTGATAAAACTGTGAAAAACTGTGTCCAAAGCTACATTGAAACATTGTTTATAATACTAACACTGGGAAAAATTAATTGTCAAAAATAGAGCAATTTTAAGTTATGGTACATCATATCTAGGGTAGAAAAGGGATGTAAATGAAGATGTATATGTTCAGGTGTGCACACATATGATAGAGATATGGTGTGTTATCACTTTGATTTGGCTACAACCCTAGAAATATAAATGCATTTTCCACATTAAAAAGGAGGTGAGTGAAATCTTTCCCAAGTTCTCTCAAGTTGTTGGTGGGGGAAGTGGTTATGTTATATATTCCATGTAAGTGGGATCTACCATTCAGGCCTGTCTAGAGAAAAGACAAACAGAAATTGAGGAATTTTATTCTCTGCCCTCTTTCCTAGACAGCAGGAGGAATATACCCATGCTTTCACATTCACACGGACAATGAAAGTTAGTGAAGAGATTCTGGGCTGGAAACATAATCTGATATTTTCTCCATGTCTTGAATTAATTTTAAAGAAGTGGAAACATCATTTTCCTGAAGTCATGGTTTTTTCATTAGCCGAAGAGAAAAAACTGAGTTATTTGCCTACTTCAGAGTTAAAACAGAAAGATCTACTTGGAAAATTTTCTTCCTAGTGTTCTTGGCTGATAATAAGAAACTAGTTTATGGTAAACCCAAAAGAATTCACCTCATGTACGGAGCAGAGATAGTTCACATGTCCTGATTCCCCATGACAAGCTCAGTGGCATCTTGACTCAACTCTCAGAATTAGGGTGACAGTGAGGGAGCTCCTCCACAGTCATAAATTCTAGATTCCATGACAAAAATTGGTGTGGAAAATGGTAGGAAGAGAAGAAGAGAGACACACACACTATCATTTTGTTCATTCTGTATTTCATACACATCAATGTTTGATGTTACAGAGGACATTTTGCTAATTGCACCATCAACTGTTTCTTGATACTAAAAGACAAAAGCATTTTAAATAATAAATGAACAGAAATATGGGTTCTGTTAAAAACATTCTCTAATTAGAAGATGAGGTAGACATATCTTTAAAATAATTGTTTGCTGGGAAAATATATTCATTTTCTTTTTCAAGTAACCAGGGCCTAGTTCTACCTAACATACCTGAGAGAGATATTTCCTCCCTGGTGCTGAAGACGTTAGCATGTGTATAGTAACAGTGAGGGATTTATACTGTCATTTAAGCTCTTGGGGAACGGGTACCTCAAGGTCTAAGTCAATTATTAATCTCTATGATATAGAAATAAGTTAAAATTAAATAAATACTGCATGTGATATAAGACACAGATACTACTCCCTATGGAATATCATCAGGATCTTTTTTGAATACTCTAATTTGTGAAACAATTGTTTAAAACCAAACATGCCTGGGACCACCCTGTGTGCACTCTCTGCTACTGGCGGCTTGGGTTGAGATACCGGGCGCGACCCGACGCGCTGCTTGTCCGGCCATGCTGAGACGGCGTCCCACGTCCAGCAGCTAGAAGGATGTGCAGCTATGACGTACAACTATTTACTGGGGCTTTGGGGAGAAAAAGGGAAAAAAAGAAGGAGGATTGGCAATAGATGTTAGTTCAGAGCCGGTCTTCCTCAGCTAAAAGAGGAGGATTGGCGTGGATATTAGCTCAGGGCTGATCTTCCTCACAAAAATGAAATAAACAAACAAACAAAAAACCCAAAAATGCCTTCTTCTCAATGTCATAGTGCATTATGATACTACATCCTGGTGTCATGTGTGAGGGTCTTGTCTCATATTGCCATTCTGAAATATCATGACTGTTTCTTATGACTTCTCCCTTTCTTTAATATTACAAAATCCCCTAAATTCTTGCAAGTCACGGTAACTAAAGCCACACCAGAATTCCTTCAAACACTAGGAAGAAAATAAACCTGGTCAGAAAACTATATAATAGTTTATACTTATTGGACACTTTTTATGTGTTACAACCTATTCTAAATATTACACAGTTAACTTTTTTAATTTTCATAATAACCAACCAAGAAAACATAGCTGCTTTTATGCTTATTTTAAAAGGAAATGAAGGAGGCACAGACACTGAGTTGTAACTTGGACAAAGTCAAAATAAATTGCAGGCAATGGCCCCAGGCTGTGCTCTAGTTTTTCCCACTTAAATGACTGATTGGGGGAAAGAACAGACCCAGAGACAGCTCTTAGGCTGTATGTTCCCTAATGCATGTCCAGTGTTGAAAGCCATCAAATGGGATCATTTCAATGATCTTTCCTAGGTGTGTTCCTCTTCTGACTTTATAACATCAGTCTAGGCGCAGTGTTCTCTTTGTCTCTGTGTATCACTGGCGGTACACAAAGACTTTTAAAGGAAAAGTAATTTCAAGTAAATCAATGTTTATATTATCAACCACCATACAATATGTTCCTAAAATTGATGTGCCCGAGACTGCATCCAAGGCTGAGGAGACATTCTGGTTCTCCATTCCCACATCATCTTTCATAATTAACAAAAGAAAAGAAAAGCTCTCACCAACTCATATTTGGTGTATTAATCACATGAATAAAACCTGTGGGTTAAAAAAAAGGAATGACTTGGAATATTGCTGTTCTTAAGGCTGTCTTTGATGTCTTCATTCCTCAAACAAGGCACCTTAAACTCATAGCATGTCTTTCTACCTCTTCCCATTTCATAATATGCCTTTCAGATTGTATCTTCTTTGTTGAAATGTCTATTCAAATATTTTGCCTATTTTAATAATTGCAGTTGACTTTCTATATGGTCATGTGTCACTTAACAATGGGGGTAAGTTCTGAGAGATGTGTCATTAGGTGATTTCGTCATTGTGCAAACACTATAGAGTGCACTGACACAAACTTAGATGGTATAGCCTACTACTCACCTAGGCTATATGGTACTAACCTTATGGGACCACCTCCATGTATGCGATCTGTGGTTGACCAAAACATCTTTATGTGGCGAGTGACTGTACTTTAGTTGTAAGCGTTCTTTATATATTATTGGTATAACACTTTCATCAGGTATATAATTTGTATTTTTTGTTCTTAACTTTAGATCTGTGATCCATTTTGAGTTAATGTTTGTGCTCGGTGTGAATTTTAACTTTTAGTTCATCTTTTCTGCATATGAATAGTCAATTACTCTTCACAATTTATTGAAAAGATTATCCTTCCCCAATAAGTAGCCTTGGTAATTTTGTCAGAAATCAGTCAACCATTAATGCGTTTATTTTTGGATCATCAATTTTATTATATCGATATATTTGTCTACCATACACCTGTACCAATTACCATGTTCTGTAATTTTCAGTATTAAGTACTGTTCTTTTGTTAAATTCATTTCTAAGCATCTTTTATGTTATCAAGAATCACATTGTTTTCTTAATTTCACGTTCATATATTATTTTGCTCCAGTAAAGAACCAAAATGGCTTTTGTATATTGATTTTGGATCTTGTGACTGTGATGAACTCAATTACTTTAGTCGTTTTTGTGTGTGTTATGTGGAATGGTTAGTATTCTCTCCTTAAAAGATCATATAGTCTGTGAATAAAATTAGTTTCAATTCAGATTCAGATGACTGACTGATTTTATCTATCTATCTATCCATCCATCCATCCATCAATCCATCATCAGTACTGAGGGTAGACATCTGCATTGTTTTTTGCTTTAGGGAGAAATCACTCATTCTCTAACCAATGTGTGATGCTAGAAGCAAGTTTGACAGGTTGAAGTAATTTTGTCTATTTCTACTTTGTTGAGAATTTTTATCTTAAGTGGATATTGGATTGTGTCAAATACTTTTCTGCATTTATTGAAGTGGTCATATGGTTTTTGTCTTTTATTCTCTATAAATGATGTGTTACATTAATTGCTTTTCATATGTTAAACCCACCTTGCATTCCTGGGATAGATCTCACTTAGTCATGATTTGTTATGTTTTTATATGCATCACTGGATTTATTTTGCTAATACTTTTGCTGAGAATTTTTGTGTCTACACCGTGAGGAATATTGTGTTGTTTATTCTTTCCTTGTATTTCTCTTTTGACTTTGTTATCAGGGTAATGCTTGCTTAATAACATGAATTGGAAAGAGGATGTCCTTTTCTATTTTGGACATGAGTTAATCAAGAATTGGTATAATTTTTTACATAGATGTTTAGTAAAATTAATGAATGAAGCCATTTATGTGTAGACATTGGTAAGGAGGGAGACTATTTTAAATAAAAATTCAGTTTATCTACTTGTTTTATGTCTATTCAGATTTTCTGTTTCTTCTTTTGTCAGTTTTGTTGATTTTGTCTTTTTAGTATTTTGTCCATATCATCGAAGTTGACTAATGTTGTTCACATATGTTGTTTATAATATTCACTTTAGTCATTTTAATTTCTTCAAGGTTGATATCTCTCCTGATTTTGTTAATTTGCATTGTGTCTTTCTTCCTTAGTGATTCTAGATAAAATTTTGTCAATTTTATTGATTTTACACAATTCGAACTCTTCGTTTATCTCTATTGTTTTTCTTCTTTCTATTATTGGTGTATGCTCTAGTCTTTATTATATGCTTCCTTTTATTTATTGATGTTATTGGTTCATCATTCTTTTCTCCAGTTTCTAAATGTGGAAACTAAGGTTCAAGTTTTGAGACATTTCTTCTTTTCCAATATGGTATTTAAAGCCCTAAATTTCCCTCTAAGCATTTTAGAAACATATTTTAAAATTTTATAGATTGTGTTTCTATTTTTATTCTATTCAAAATTTTCTATTATTTCTCTTGTGATTTCTTTTACGTTTTTTTTGTGTGTGTGAGGAAGATAGGCCCAGAGCTAACATCTGCCAATCCTCCTCTTTTTATGCTGAGGAAGATTGGCCCTGGGCTAACATCCATGCCCATCTTCCCCTACTTAAATGGGACACAGCCACAGCATAGCTTGCCAAGTGGTGCGTCGGTGCGCGCCAGGGATCCGAACCAGCGAACCCCAGGCCACCACGGCAGAGCGCCTGCACTTAACCACTTGCGCCACCGGGCCAGCCCAGTCTCATGATTTCTTCTTGACCTTTGGTTTAATTTACAAGTGTGTTGTTTAATTTTGAGAATTTTGTCTATATCTTGGTTACAGTTCCTTTATCAGATGTGTGCTTGGAAAGAATGTCTTCCATTATGTGTCTAGGCTTTTCATTCTTTCAACAGTGGCTTTTGAAGAGCCAAGTATTTAATTTTGATGACATCTCACATCATTTTTTTTATTGATCATGATTTGGAATTCATATCTAAGAAATATTGGTCCAATGTGAAATTACAAAGAATTTTTCTTATGTTTTCTTCTAGAAGTTTTATAAATCTGATATGACATTTAGTTCTATGCTTATTTGAGTTAATTATTTTATATGGTGTGATTTATTGATTGAAGTTCATTTTTTGCATATGGATCTTTAAATGATCCAGCATCTTTTGTTAAAAAACTATCTTTTCTTCATTTTACAGATTTTGTACGTTTGTGGAAAATAATTTGATCATTTAGGTGTGTGTCTGTACTTGAATCATCCACTCTATTCCATTGATCTAAATGTATTTTTAACACCACGTTGTCTTAGTTATTTCAGCTTTATAGTGAGTATTGAAATCAGGTAGTGAGATTCTTACAATGATTTTGTGACTTTCAACATTGTCTTTTCTAGTTATTCTTGTATATAGTTTAGAATCATCTTGTCAATTAATTTAAAAATTTTCTTGAGGTTTTGTTTTGTTCTGTCTTTTGTCTTGTTTTGTTCTACGTTATTTTATATTAATATATCTGTGCATGAGATATTTTCTATTTTTTATGCTTAACTCAATATGTCTTTATAATTAAGAAGATTTCTTTAGATAGAGCAGAGATTTGTTTTGTTATATGTCCAATATGACAATCTCCATCTTTAATTTGGGTGTCTAGACTATTTATAGTTAATGTAGTTACTTATATGACTGGATTAAATCTACCATCTTTATACCTTATCTCTATTTGTTTAATGTATCTCTTGTTTCTTTCCTTTTTTATCTTCTATTGAAAGAATTTTTCTATGATTCCATTTATTTTTCCTCCTCTATTGACTTGTCCTTTTAACTTTTTTAAAAATTATAATGGTTTTCAAGGAGTTTACAATAAATGTGTTAAATAACCTATAGGTCTTCTATGAATCACAAAACAGTAAACTTCTAAGTCGTCTCTTATCCAGCATGCTATTAATATATATTTTACTTTTACAGACTCTAAAAATATCATTTCATTGCTATTTTTTCCCTCAGTCTGTTTTTTTGAACAAATAAAAATATGAAAAAACAAATAGATTTATTCATTATGCAATTACCAGTGTTATTTCTTTGTGTAGCTTTAATCTTCTGTCTGGTAGTATTTTCCTTCTCCCTGAATAACTTATTTTGATATTTCTGGTAGTACATGCCTACATGCAATAAATTTTCTGTTTATGTTACTGCCCTAAAAGTTGGTTTTTCTTTCCCTTTTGAAAGATATTTTCATTTGTATACCATTCTGGAGTGACTGATGTTTTGTTGTTTCCCTTTTTTTTTTTTTTAAGAGTACAAATAAATGCTGGTGTGTTCTTATTTATTTTTTATTTATTTATTTATTTTTGTGAGGAAGATCAGCTCTCAGCTAACATCCATGCCAATCCTCCTCTTTTTGCTGAGGAAGACTGGCGCTGAGCTAACATCTATTGCCAATCCTCCTCCTTTTATATTCCCCAAAGCCCCAGTAGATAGTTGTATGTCATAGTTGCACATCCTTCTAGTTAGTGCATGTGGGACGCAGCCTCAGCATGGCCGGAGAGGCAGTGCTTTGGTGTGCATCCGGGATCCAAGCCCGGGCCCCAAACCCGGGCCGCTAGTAGCGGAGTGCGTGCACTTAACCATAAGTCATGGGGCTGGCCCCTGTTGTTTCCCTTTTAACATTTCAATTTTCCTCAATTTTTTTCTGATTATCACATTTTTTTGAAAAGAAATCTGCTGTAATGCTCACCTTTTTTTCCCTTTGACCAGTTTTTTTTAAAGTAGATTTGGTTTTGTACCCAATTCTGCCCTCCTCCCTCCAACAAACACACAGGGAGCAGTTGACAATGTCTGGAATATCTTTGATTATCACAACTACAAGGGCGCACTGCTGACATCTAGTGTGTAGATGTCATGGATACTGCCAAACAGCCTACAGTGCACAGGACAGTGCCCCCCAATAAAAATTATCAAATGCAAAATGCCAATGTTCCCGGGGTCGAAAAGTCCTGCTCAATATGTAATGGTTCTTTCATTCAATATTTTCTCTTTTACTTTATTTTCTGTGTTTTGTGTGTGTGTATTTTCCTTCCGCTTTCTGTTCTCTGAGCTTCTTGGAGCTGGGTTAGGTGTCTTTTGTTAATTTCAGAAACTTCTTAGCCATTATCTCTACACATATCCCCTTTGCCCTGACTGCCTTCTCTTTTACATCTAAGTTTCAAATAATAGTTATTTTTACTATTTGATAATGTTACACAGCTCTTAAGTGTTTTTGCTTTCTTCACTCTTTTTACGTGTGCAATTTTGGGTGTTCCCTATTGATCTATCTTTTCTTTCAGTAATTCTTTCCTCATCTATATTAACACTATTTTTGTGCCCTTTAAAATATCCTTTATCTCTGTTATTTTTAAAATTTTTCTAGCATTTTAATTTGACTCAGCTTTATACTTTCCATGATTTTTCTGAAATCCTCCATCTTTTCATTCATGTTTTCTACTTTTTCCACTAGAGCTCGTAGGAATCATATTTATTTTAGATTGCTTGTCTGCTGTTTCTAATGTCTAGGTTGCATCTGAAACTAATCTGTTAATATCTTTGTCTTTTTGTGGTTGGTTGTTTTCTTCTGCTTATTTGTGTTGCCATATAATTTTTGCTAAAGAATGGATAGCACTTGTAGGACAACGGAGACTGAAGTAAATGGTATTTTTGCCTGGAAATTAATTCACTTCTTTTGCTTAACATTAAGTGCAGGAGTTGAACTGGGCTTCAGTGTTGTTAACGCTGTGGCCACTCAGTGCACCACAAGCTTCAAATTTCTGTAGTGTTACCTTATATTTAGTATGAGAGGTGGCTTATAATATATTTTCAATGTCTAATCCACTTTAAACTTTTAAGTCTTCCCTTTGCACGTGTACCAAGAGAGGCTCTCTCTCCTCATTCTTCCCCTCCCCAACAATGGAATGCTGTTACTGGTAACTCTACACTTGTGTTAGTTGCTTGCCCGGAGACCCCAGCTATCCAGTGGGTCTGAAAACGTTTCACGTTTGCAGAATATCTAGGTTTTTGCACTGTAATATTGGGAGCAAATCTCCTTCTAGTTTTCTACCTCCTACATGTAAGCCAGAAGACTGAAAATATTGGCTGAAGAAAGATTCAATTAAGTGAAATTATAACAATTATAAACATTGTTATTTAATAAATGATAGCAAATCCTTTTTTATAAACATTTAAGAAACTAAGAAAGTGAATTTCTCGTATGAATTTCACAACAATTTCATTTTAAAACTAGAAGATTACCAGATGCACCTAAAACAACAAATGAAATGCAAATATTTATACTTAGTAAATTATTAAGATAATCATTAATGATGAGAACTCCTGAGGTTTTTGACTTAATATGTGTTTGATGTTAAAAAATATTGAGTGACATTCCTGCTACAAAAAAAGTCACTGTTGTGTTCCCACTCCTCTTTTTGTAATACAATCAAATTTAAGTATGCTGAAATCTGTATTACTCTAGCAATAAAAATATTCATCCATGGATAGTTTTACTAATTAAAATAAAAAGGTAAAATGAAATTCATCCCAATCAATACCACTAAGAGATGCCTGTCTAATGGCATTTCATAGTTCATATTTGAAAATTTTACCAAAATTTGTAACTTTTAAGTTATTGAATAGGAGTAATGACTGTTAGAATAATTCACTCTAGATAAAAATCACTTAGAACATTATTATCAAAGGAAATAAAAGATCAATTTAAATATATATTTTTTTGAAAAGAAATATGCTAGTATTGTTATTAAGGTACATAGTTCTGGAGAGTAAGTGAATTTTAATCAGTTGAGGGACAAAAGAAATAATATGAAATCTGATGCATATATATTTCAAATTAATTATTATGAACCTGAGATAGCAATGGTATGCATTGGATATTAGATTTTTATTTTTCAATTAAATTTACAATGAGTTATTTTTGAAGTCAATTGAAAATTCCAACAGCTATGTAGATTTTTAAAAATTTATTTAAGAACCACATAAGTTGATAAAGATTGAGTAACACTAATAAAACTCATGCTCTATAGCAGCTATCGAAGTTACCAAAGATAATTTGAAATCAAAGTAAGAAAATGAAAGAATATGATATTTTACAACTGTATTTACTGAAAAGTATTAAGGCCTGTACGGTTGAAGGCTGAAATTATCGTCTTGAGTATGTCACCCATTAACTTTGAAACAATGATCAGAGCACTTAAACAATATGTATCTCCATTTCCTCAGAAAAACAAGTAAGGAGATTGTTTCTCTGCCTTCATAAAAACTTAGTCATCCTTTGCCAAGATAGAAAAGAAACATAAATATTTATTCTCTGAAAATGGATTAGTCATCACTGATTCCGATCAACACCAATATAACTTTTCTGCTACTTATAAACAATTGTTCTAGTTCAGTTAAATATCAAGTAAATGACAATGTGTAGAAGAATACAGTCTATTTGTGAATTATAAAACAATGTTGGTTGTCGTTACATATCCGAATATTAACCAGAGGAAAAGGTGACATTAATTTATCATTTTAAGTTTAAAACCATATAATCATTTCAAAATATTTCATTAACCCAATATAAAATTATTGCCCAGTTTTCATTTTAATTTCACACAAACAGCTAGAATTTGTTCTCTCAATATTTTACTGACTAAATTTGGAATTTCATTCAGGCACAAAGAGTATAATAGGGAAAACATGTATAAATAATTTAAGCAAAATTGATGATAGAAGAGATAAAAGATCTATATGATGCTATAAAATTTCCAAATTAGATACTTGTGCCTATGAGGGCCTCTTCTAGTAAATATTACAATTGTTAGAGGAAAAGTCAATCCTGCCTCACACACACAGTAAGCTAGGTTTGATTTTTCCTTGTTTAGATTATAATTAAATATTTGAGTTAATTTAAAACAACATTCAAGTCCAAGAAAAGCAAACAGCTCTCAATATTTACAACAAATCAATTCAATTATTTTATGATTGATCTGCCAAGAGAGTCCTGATGAAGAAAATGGATATAAACCCTTGGTCAAGCTGCTATATGAATTAATAATATATTTACGCTGATTGGTCAGCAATAGAAAGGAAGCATAGAGCAAAGAACATGAATATATTTTCTTTTCTTTGTTCTCACTATTTCAAGAACAAGCTAAAATTCCTAAACCTCTTGTAAATCCTTTCATCCTACACACTGAAACTCTTCTCAGAGATAATTTAGAATAATAGCTATAATTTATGCAAATTTTCATTCTTTTGAGCACCTAACAAGATACTTTGTATGCATATGGCATAAAATAGTAGCTCAAAATATTTTTCAGTCCTTGACTTAATTATATGTACTCACCACATGAACATTGTTCATGCTCTTTACTCCCGATTAAAACTACTGTCTTTCTCTTTTGTTTCTCTTAAAAACTTGCCTATCCTTCAGGGCCAAGCAAAAGAAGCATGTAATTATGAAGCAGTCACTCTGATAGCACAAATGAAGCAGTCTGTCTGATAGCACAAATGATTTTGTACTATCTCTCCCCACCATCCTATTGCGATACTTGCTAACAATCCTGGATTGTGAGGTTCTTGAAAGTGAAATTATATCTTTTCTAGTCATCTATTTCACTAAATTTAAAATAAAATATTGTTTTTTTTTATTTAGTACCTACAATCTATCAGTTATCAGGGAAGAAAGGATAAGAGAATTAATATTTAATACACGTACACAATATGCCAGGTATATTGTCTACACTTTCTTTTGTTCCACACACCACTTTTTAAACTAAATCATATTATATCATTTTTGTAAATAAAGACTCAGTCAGGATTATTGATCTTCTCTGGTTTACACAATCAGAGGCAGATATAGTATCGAACCTGAATCTCATGTTCTTTCTTTTTGAAAATCTGAAGTGATTTTTGAAGATGAACTCATGATACACAGTTTATTCAAAAATCAGAGAGATGTTCTGCAAAAACTGAAGTAAATATTTACCAATGCTTGCATTCAATATGAAAATTTGTTTTCATAATTTCCCTGACTGTATCCTTGACAGCCTTATTTCTCAGACTGTAGATCAGAGGATTCAACATGGGGATCACCACTGTGTAAAACACAGAGGCCACTTTGACCGTGTGCCTGGAGTTTTTGGAGTTGGGCACACAGTAGAGGAAGAGGATGGTGCCGTGGAAGATGGTGATGGCGGTCAGGTGGGAGGCACAGGTGGAGAAGGCTTTGCGGCGTCCACTGGCTGAACGCAACTTGAGGATGGTGACAACGATAAATACATAAGACATGAGAATTATGAGTAGTGTGCTGACCACATTAAAGGTGGCAGAAATGAAAAGGAGCAACTGATTGACATAAGTATCAGAGCAAGAGAGGGACAGCAATGAGGAGAATTCACAGAAGAAATGATTAATTGTGTTGAAATCCTGAAATGATAATTTGATAGCAGAGCATGTGAATATCAAGGAACAAACTACCCCCCATGCATATGATCCAAACGCTAGCATGGCACAGAGTTTCTGAGACATGGCAGCTGTGTAGAGCAGAGGGTTACAAATGGCCACAAAGCGGTCATAGGCCATCACAGCTAACAAAAAGGATTCAGTTACTGCAAAGGTACAAAAGAAAAAGAATTGTACTAAACATCCTATGAATGAAATGGTTCTGTCTTCCGCAACTAGGTTCACCAGGGTCTTGGGAGTAATGACGGAGGAATAGCAGAAATCCACACATGAGAGGTGGCTGAGGAAAAAGTACATAGGGGTGTGCAGTTTGGGGTTAATTCTGATTATTACAATCATCCCAATATTCCCTACAACAGTGACGCTGTAGATGGCCAGAAAAATCAAGAAGAGGGAGATCTGCAGTTCAGGGAAATCTGAGAAGCCCAAGAGAGTGAACGTGGGCCCAGTTTTATTTCTCTCTGACCGCAACATGGTTGCTGTTTGCCAGAATCTGACCCAGTCCTGAAAACAAAAATATTAAGGAGAATGAGGATGTAATAAATTTGGTTAACTTCCCCTTACCAAGACTGGAAAATGAAGCAAAATATCTCTTTCAGAATTTCTCTATGTATGTAAGATATGCTAAATGTCAAAAATTTTAAAACATGATAGCTGTTTAAAATTTTTCAAGTAAAAAAATAAAATTATTGAAATTTTTTTTTAGTTCTCAATTGTAATTTTTAATATTTACAAATAAGAATATGAAATCAAGGGATTTATGGTTATTTTAAATCAAATCCTCCCATAACACTTTCAGCTCTCCTTGAATTCCATAAGTTCATAAAGTATAAGCCTAGCATAACAAAATGAATGATTACATCAGCCCTATAATCGGTAGCAAAAATGAGATATTTCTTAACACATTAATTTTTGCATCATATGTTCACACTGTGATATTAAGAATGAGCACCCCTAACACTTTACATTTGTGCCTTTGGTGTTAATTCCATACAGCATTTAATCTTTGTTTTTCACTCTGACCCAGTAAATCTGTTATCAAAATTAATCTTAATTTTTTTCAGAGAGTATGATCCTCAGCTCAGGGAGTTCTTAATGTCAATTCTTCCTCATTGCTTGAGGAATAATAAAATTGGAACAGATTATAAAGATAATCTACTCCACTTTTTCATACAGGAGGTGACAAAACAGAAGCTGGAGAATCTTGGCTTTCCCAATGACATGCAAATAAGAATGAATCTACACATCTGTGACTAGATCCCAGATCCCCAGACTCCCAGCCCTGGATCCATTTTATCAGACCAGACTGTGAACCATGTTCTAGTCTAGATACTAACATATTTCCTTCATTAAATCATCATACTTTTATTGATTGATTGATTGATTTAGTGAGGAAGATCAGCCCTGCGCTAACATCTGCCAATCCTCCCCTTTATTTGCTGAGGAAGACTGGCCCTGGGCTAACATCCATGCCCATCTTCCTCCACTTTATATGGGACACCGCCACAGCATGGCTTGCCAAGCAGTGCGTCGTGCGCGCCCGAGTTCGGAACCGGCGAACCCTGGGCTGTCGCAGCAGAGCGTGAGCACTTAACCGCTTGCGCCACCCAGCTGGCCCCAAATCATCATACTTTTAATTGGCCAACTAGAGACTCTAAAACAATGGGAAATAGTCCAATGACAGCGTGCATGCCGCAAAGTTAAACTACAAAACAGCCTCAAGGTGAATTGAGAATAGGATTTAGGCGAATTTTCTCTCTCAGGAATAACTAACTAGTAAAGACTCTGACTTCGAAAGTTCCCTTTCCTAGGTCTCTCTCTCTCTCTTTCTGTTTCTGCTCTCTCTTCAACACATATAGGACAAATATTCATTCTGTCCTCTGTGAGGGAGAGGGATTGTAAATTGGAGGTAATACTGCGCTATAAGGACATTTCATGAAAAAATAATAATACAAAAAAATTGTATTTCTCTAAATGGTTGCCAACTCCTCTAAGATCCTACGATTCCAGAAAACTCTTTCACTATAATTTCTGGTAAGATTATCTCTGGTCCTACAACCCAAGAAATGGATTTCAAATGGCTCATCAATAAAAATCAGATCATATGCAAAACTGAGACACTCAAGGGCCCTATCTGTTCACAGACTCATAAATTTGAGTATTAAAGACAACCTCAAAAGACAGTTAATCTCAAAGCCAGACGTTTGAATTATCAAACTTTTTGTTAATACAATATTTAATTTAGCTAAGGCATTTAAGAATTCATTTTAAACTAACGCTATATTTATTATAATGGTGGTTGTGTCCTAAATGCTTTATAGAAAATATAACAGCTGAAATCTTCTTTCCTATAATTCTTTTCCCCATTTTGTTGTAATTTTCGCTCTCAAGGGACACGTGTTTGCTGCTTTATAGTCTTAATTAAAGTCGGTCCCTTTTATTTTTTTCACTAGAGAGTCTATTCAATTTCTGATTGTTTCACTCTATTTAAATATGTGTCCATTCTACCTTGATGCCCCTTCCAAAAGTTTATAGAATCCTGACAATGCACATTCCCTCAAATTCTGAGAGCTCTTCTCTCTCACCCACCCAATACCTGTTGTTCACGGGCTGTTAGCGAGGAGCTCAGCTGAGCCAGGCTCTCTAATAGAAAGTTCTGTAGAATAAGTGCTCATCCTCTTCTTGCACGTTCAGATATATAACTGTTGCACTGGCTAAATATTTCTCAAGCACCGTCTAGATCCAAAGGGTAATTTCCCCTTATCATGTTGTTTTCTACACACTCCTCACTGAGATTAACATCAATCTGTCTCTAGAATCTTAAAACAAACCTGCTGATGGCAAAGGGAGGACCTCTCCTGGTTGGGAGTGACACGTGTTCTAGAGCTACAGTCACTACCTTTGGGACATGAACCCTAGAGACCACCTATTGCACCATTCTCTTGAGATCATTAAATTAACAATTAAAATTAATCACCTTTCTCTGATGTAGTTCTTGTGTACTAGAAAATCGGGAGCAACATAAAGGGGTGTTTCACATGAAAATTTATAAAGTCAATTCCCCAGCCCCCTGATCACTCCCATACCTTCCTACAGTTACCAGAATTACATAATTAAGAAAGTCATCATTATCAAGTATTAACTGAGAGACTACTACATGTCAGGCATAGCCCTCTTCCTCTATATCATCCACTCTCACCACATTGGAGAAGAGTGAAGATCCATCTTGTAGGTCATCATGATCTTGAGACTTAAAGCAGAAATATTTACAAAGTTAAATATTAAGTTGGGAAAATTATCTAGTCCCTTTTAAATCTCTGAGCTATTCCATTACTTTCTCTCCAGCTAGTCTTACCTCCTTGCTTTTGTTTCTTGCTTTTTGTTTCTCAAAAAATGTTGCACACTCCTTCCTTCGGGTATTTTCTACCAGTTTTTTTCTCTACCGTGGAATGCTTTCCCTTAAGCTTTTGCTCAAATGCACCTTTTCAATGAAACCATCCATGAACACATTATTGTACTGCAGGGGTTACTCCACTATCCAATTTAGTGTTTAAAGGACTTGACATCGTTCAAATATAGTTTTAATTCTTATTTATTGTGTTTATTATGTATCGCTTATTTCTCCCTGCTAGAATAAAAGTTTCAGAAAAGCAGAGAATATATTCACTGATATATTCTAAGCTCCCAGATCAGTGACTAACATAAAGTGTACCAAGAGTCTTTATTGAATGATAAATATGAGCTTCCAAGGAACTGGGATTAGGGCCAAACTTACCAGAACTATGAGGAATTTAAGTTCAGAGAGGAGATAGTTCACAAAGAACAGTAAGATATTTTAGAAGTAATTACTGAAACTAGGCAGTCAAAATAAAATGAAACAACAAAAACAAATGTCCACTCTGCTGAATTTTCTATCTCTAGTCAGAAATCAGGGAAAGAAGGTTGAGTACATAATGAGGATACATAATTACTCATTCATTCATTCAATAAATATTTATTACATGTTTACCCTGAGCTATGTGTTATCTTAGGAACTGAGGAAAAAGGGAAAGAATATTCCTTTGTCAATAAATTTATATTTAATGCAGAATACAAAAAAACAAATAAATATGTAATCACTTTCCAGTAATTATAGCTGCAGAAAATATATAATTGAAGGTATAATTTTAAATAGGGTGATCAGAGAAGACCATAATGAGGTGGTATTCAAGCGTGGACCATTATGAAGTGAGAAAGCAAATTATGCAAATAACTAGGGGAAGAGTGTTGAGTTTGAGATAACAGCAACAGCAAACACAACAGATTTTCAAATAGACTGTCAGCTTTTTTATGCATCTCAATGATTCTGCAGTTTGTCATGATGTTCTGTGCTTTCTAAAACCTCTTTTTCAAAAATATAATTGGATATTTCAGGATGATACTACTTATGGCACGAAGAAAATGAAGGAAGCCTATCTGGGTATATCTATGGGTAGTCCTTTAAAGCTGTGTTTATGCCACTCTGTTGGTATTTTTTAGAACAATAACAAAGTATGGGATGACATTAGTTGAGTATTTTTGCAGTGTATTTTATTAATAAATAATCATTAAATAATTTCAGGTGTGCAGAAATAATCTGGGATGATTAAACTAAAAGTGGTTTATCAATGTAATTTTAAAACTTTAAGTCTTTTGAAGATATTCAAGGAAACAAAAAGTGCTTCAGCCAATTCTACAAGCCTCAAAACAAAGAACTACTACTACTTGCTACACTGATTTTTTTCTCCTGTCCCAAATGTACTCTTGGCCAAAAGTGCTCTGTGCAGCCTGGAAAGTGAGACTATATGTGGTGTTCTTTGTCCTGAAGGATTAAGACATTTTAGGGACAGTGAGTCCCTGACTTCCAATCCTATAAATTTGAGTCATTTAAAATATAATTACATTTATAGGGTATTATATTTCTCTATCAATCCACTTGCTAACAGAACTAAGTCATTAATAGGAGTTTATAAAAAATGTAACCACAGATAAAATAAACATTTGAATAAACACTCATGCCAAAATTCCACCTAACCAAAATATTAGCATATTCTTTTCTTTTTTTGTGTGTGAGGAAGACTGGCCATGAGCTAACATCTATTGCCAATCATCCTCCCTTTTTTTTTCCCTTTTTCTCTCCAAAGCCCCAGTAGATAGTTGTACGTCATAGTTGCACATCCTTCTCGTTGCTGTATGTGGGACGCCCCCTCAGCATGGCTGGACAAGCGGTGGGCAGTGCACGCCCAGCCTCCAGTAGCAGAGCGTGCACACTTAACCGCTAAGCCACAGGGCATTGCCCAAGCATATTCTTATCTAATTTAATACCAGCCCCTGTTTAAATTTCCCCAATTGCCTGAAAGATATATTTTTACAGTTAGAGTCAAGAATCAAACATATTTGGGTGTTATAACTCATTTTTTTTATTCTGTAACAGTTCCATGTATTATGTAACATTATATTCTGTGTAGTATGTAACACACCCGTGTGTGTGTGTGTGTGTGTGTGTGTGTGTTTGTGTGTTCAGGTAATTGTTTGGAAAAATTAGAACATTTGTAGAACACTGCATGTTCCGTATTTGGCTTATTGCTTTATTTGTCGTAATGACTTGTTCCTGCACCAATTCTTTTAAACTGATACATCAAGAAGCTTTATTAGTTCAGGTTTATTCCTTTAGTTTCTTTTAGGCAAGAATTCTTCATAGGTGGTGCTGACTACTGCCAGTCACATCAAATTGTGGCGTACATGTTAACTAGTTGTCCAGCTTTCAGTGCAGCTTAGTCTGATCTGTGGATTCAGGGGGTATCATGTTGGTTACTTCTTTTTAACATTTCCCATCAACTTTTCACTTCATGACTCAAATAGCTACTGAAATCATCGCCTTGATCTACTTTTTTATTAGGAGTTTTAAAATTGTGATTTTCTAATTCCATCCTTTTTTTCTGTTTTTATTTCTTCTGTATTTCCCATCAGACACTATTAGGTAACCCTGAAATACAATTCTTAAAGGAAATATACAATAAATATTTATCTCTTTTGTTTACCAATATTCAGAGTAATGACTTGATACCCCAGCAACCATTAATAGTAACCAATGATTTATTATTTTTCTTTTTTAGTATCTAGATTTAAATTTTCAAATGTAAATATATTTGATGCTTTTAAATGAATTGCAGTCAATATTCATTTTTATGTTAATCGTAAGCCAGTGGGAGCCATTTCAAATTGCCTCCTATGTCTCTGAAATGATCCAACTAGCTGTTAATAGCATTCTTGCTTTCTGGAAATTAAGTTGCTCAAGGCTCATTACATTTTCTACCTTGGACATCAAAACAGCTATTTCTCCAAAAAACTCTAGTCTTCTTAGAGAGCAAAGATTTCCTTTCAGAGAGAATTTTGGGAATAGGGATGTTCATTGCTACTTGGTTATCATTATGAGTGGTACTATTTTTAAGAGAAAAAAATTATTTCAAAATCAGTTTCTATTTCAAGTTAAGATGAAAAGTTTTTTACTTACCTTCTCTTACTTTAGAGCTGTAACACTTCTTTTATGCTTACCACTTTATTCCAATGACATTTCAGTAATTATTTATTTACTTTATACTAAAATAAACATTGCATAACGAGGATGTACACTCAAAATGCTGTGTTTCAAGTCCTTCATAGAAAATGTTTTACACTGTGTCACCATGTGTCCAACATTATAGATTCATTTGTTTTTATTTGTTTTCAAATTAGAGATTTTTTGTACTTTTTGACATAAATATATGTCTTTTAAACTATGTAAAATATTTCATTTCCCCTAAATCAGAGCTTTGTTACACTGTACATTCCTAAAAGTTGTCCTTCATCTCTTCCTGTCCTTATGAGTTTTTGTTCTACCTTTCCCTCTTCTCTCAAACAATTTATCATACTGTAAACAATTTATGCACCTTTATTCACTTAAGAAAATTTTCTGGAGGGCACTCCATAGAAACATATAGAAACCACCCTCTTTCCATTTTCACTAATGTATACTTCTTTATTGTGACCCATAGTTTAATAAACCACCTTCATATTGGATTTTATCCAGTCTGTTCTTATTATAAATATTGCTTGGAATATGATATTTATACATATCTTTGCGGTAGATTCCTAGAACTGTGAATGCTTTGAAAGAAGATAAATGCATACGTAACTTTACGAGTACTTCAAATCACATGTAACATGTTACCTTCCTGTCCCCAATGTATCAAAATATCTGTTTCCCTGAAAATTCACTTACAGGACATGCCATTATACTTTTGGATTTCTGCCACTCTGAAAGGTGAGAAGTGATAACTTAGGGCAGTTTTCATTTATATTTCTATTATTATGAGTTAGATTGAACAACTTCTCATATGTCTAAGGACTATTTGTATTCTTTTATATAGACTATTTAATTATATCATATGTCTGTGTTTATAGTTTCTCCTCTACTGTATGTAGCATAACTGCTGACCTTTTTCTCAGCTTTTCATTTGCCATTTTAATTTCTTATCTGTTATTTCGCCTGAAAGCATTGTATATTCATATAATCTAAGTTTTAAACTTGTTTTCAATTACACCTCTTCCTTATTTCATACACCAAAAGAGAACTCTCATCTATTTATTCCAATGACACTATTTTAATAATAAGGACTTTAAATTTATTTTAAATTTTTTTGTATGTGTGTGAGGAAGATTGGCTCTGAGCTAACACCTGTGCCTCTCTTCCTCTATTTTGTATATGGGACACTGCCACACATGGCTTGATGAGTGGTGCATTGGTCCACACCTGGGATTTGAACCTGTGAACCCCAGGCCGCCGAAGTCGAGCAAGTGAACTTAATCGCTATGCCACTGGGCCAGCCCCTAAATTTATTTTAAATTCTATAGGGTTAGCCTTCCTACTATAATTTGCTTTAATTTTTAGAGTGTTTTTTACCAGGTATTTGTGCTTGTTTTGGCATTCATATAAACATTAGAATAGAAATGTTGTAATATGATTCCTCAATATTCCCAGATAAAATCTATATTACAATCATCCAAGTCCTAAAATATATGAACTAGACTAGATAATATTTGTTGAGATGTCCAGTCCTGATAATACTGGGAATGCATTCTTTTGAGTAATAATATCCAAAGATAGTCTAGGAATATTGAAATGACTCCAGAGATTATCCTTTCTGAAGGACAAAACTAATTCCTACAAAACTTTCAGACTAATAGCCTCAGAGGAACTATAGTGAAAAAGTACTAGATTTAGAGTCAACAGAGTTGAGTTCCTCTCTTAAATTAGTGATTTCAGTCAATTCAAGGCTAGTTTCTTGAACCTCTGTGTTATCATCTACACAATAGATGTAACTGTCATCGCCCAACGTATCTCTCATCATAAGCTGACTGTTAGAAAGCACAAGGTTGCTTTCATAGAATTCACAGAACACAAGGAATGGAAGTGTGAGAAAAGTATCAACCCCCCTCTTAACATACAGCACATCCATCCGTATCTCTCAACAAAGCCACGATGCTTCAGTGACATACAACACAAATAACTTCAAGGGATTTCAGTTTACCAATTCACAATATATTAACATCACAGTCACCAATAAAAACCTCATGCAAATATATGTTATAGGTTTTAGAAAGCTCTGTTCCCATTATTCTTAGGATTAAAAACATCTTTTGAGATTGGTTCAGGGAAATGGGCCTTTTGTGTCCATTAATTTCTGGAAGGCATCCTTCACATCTTTAATCCTCAGGCTATAGATAAGAGGATTCAACATGGGGTTGACCACTGTGTAGAATACAGAGGCCACTTTGACAGTTTGCCGAGAGTTTTTGGAGTTGGGCACACAGTAGAGGGAAAGGATGGTCCCGTGGAAGATGGTGATGGCGGTCAGGTGGGAGGCACAGGTGGAGAAGGCTTTGCGACGCCCACTGGCAGAACGGATGTTTAGCACAGTCACAAAAATAAATATGTATGAAGCAAGGATGATGAGTAGTGTACTCACCTCATTGAAGGTGGCAAACCAAAGAGCAGCAGGTGGGGAATGTGTATGTCAGAGCTCGAGACGGCAATGAGAGCAGTGTATTCACAGAAAAAATGGTTGATTATGTTATGCCCAGAAAAATTTACCTGGAGAGCATAGCAAAGGAGTACCAAGGGGCCAAACATACCCCAGAGATACGACCCAGCCACCAGCAGGGCACTCTGTGACATGGCCACCGTATAAAGCAGAGGATTACAGATGGCCACAAAGTGGTCATAGGCCATCACTGCCAGCAAGAAGGACTCGGTCACCACAGCGGTGCAGGACAAGAAGTACTGCAACATGCAGCTAGAGTAGAAGATGCTTTTATCAGCCATGACCAAGTTCTCAAGCAGCTTGGGAGTAATGATGGAAGAGTAACAAAAATCAACAAAGGAAAGGTGACTAAGGAAAAAGTACATGGGAGTGTGAAACTTTGGGTTAATCTTGATGATTATTATCATCCGAAGATTTCCTACCACAAGGATAACGTACATGATCAGAAACAGGAGGAAGAGAGGAATCTGAAGCTCTGGGTAATCTGTGAAACCCAAGACGACAAAGGTCATCTCCACACTCAGATTTCCTGCAACCATCCCCACTATGTCTTTAAAGGGAGGGGGTGGGGGAGGAGAGTGGTTTCTGCCAAAGAGAAGATTTACGGAGGTGAGTGACAAACACGCCGTGACTTTCTATGGTAGACAAAAGAAAATGAGAAGAGTTATTGGTGTTAGTTTTGTCCATGTAGAACGTGCCTCATGAAGATAACTGCTATGGATACAGCAAACCAAGCTGAGTCTCTGAAACATTTTTGCATTTCCATTGCAATTTGTGTTTCCATAAGAAATACTTACCGTATTTTAGTGTGTACGTCCACACATTAGCTAGTAGCATAACATGCACATAACTGATAGGAAATGTTTGCACATAAATGTTTAAAATAGTGATGGAGTCTGTGAAAAATGTGAAATGTTTGCCTCAGAACAACATATATTGCTACTCTATTTTACCTGTACACAAAAATCAACTAACATCTTCAAGAGAATATGCTTTCATTCCAAGAATAAAGTAAAGTAAAGAGAAATCTAGGAAAAGGATATATCAGTCCAATTTAAGCACCTTTTTTCGGTAAAGGCTACGTCTCTCATTGAATAGCTTAGCTGTTGAGGTTTGAGGAGGAAAATAGCTTCTTTTGACCTCTGAGTGTAGTGTGCACTTTATTAGGGTTCATAGTCTAAGGGTTAACTTCTGTTACAGCCTAGATATTGTATAGATATCATTTAAGGGTCTCAAGATTTATCAGGTAAGAATTCTCTCAGAACTAATTCTCATTCTTGTGAAAGTTTATATACCAATTTAAGATGCATATAAGGAGATATGGATAAATATTCATTTCCAGGGGGAAATTTTATTCTGTTCTTCATGAAATGTTTGTCAATGGACATGAAACCAAACATTTCTGTGAGCATTAACTTTTTTCTTTAATATTATTGGAGTCAAAATTGGATTGTGTATACTGTGAGTTAACATAAAAAGAAAAATAAAAGAAGACCCAAGTTACCATATCAGGAAAATAATATAATATTTTAACTGTTTCATAAAAAACTTGAATAAACTTACCTGCTGCAGAGACACAGGCCACCATCCCCCTGCTTCTCTGTGAGCTGAGAATAACTGGGGCCCGAGGCTCTGACATCCAACTCTGTAGCCCTGGGGACTCAGACTCTGGAGAATCACTAGCAAGTTATTCCTCTCAAGAATCAAAACAAGTCATTAAGGCAAAAGCCAGGTACCTTGTACCATTTTTAATGGCTGAAATTTCCTTGAAACTACACAGAAAAGTTGCATTTTAAAGTTGACCACCAGGCCTTGTTTGCACATAACTAAAATGCCCTCTCGGGGGTCCACCCCGTGGCTTAGTGGTTCGCCGTTAAGTGCACGTGCTCCGCTACTGGTGGCCCGGGTTCGGATCCCAGGTGGGCACCAATGCACTGCTTGTCCAGCCATGCTGAGGCAGTGTCCCACATACAGCAACTGGAAGGATGTGCAACTATGACATACAACTATCTACTAGGGCTTTGGGGAGAAAAAGGGAATAAAAAAGTAGGAGGATTGGCAATAGATGTTAGCTCAGGACCTGTCTTCCTCAGCAAAAAGATGAGGATTGGCATGGATTTTAGCTCAGGGCTGATCTTCCTCACCCACCCACAAAAAAATTACGGTCTGGAATTAATAAAGCTAAAATAAGGCAGCATTTCTCAAGTCCTGGCTCATCTACAACAAAATTCAGCAAGCCTCTTGACTTTGAGGGCAGCATATACCAACTTTAGGCAAGTTATTCCAACCGTTTATGAAGTTACCCAAAGAGCTGTCCATTTTGAAGGGATTTCAAAATGAGAGAAAACTCTAGCAAGTCCAGTCTGCTGTGCCAGCTGCTGTGCTATTCAGGTCATATGACCCAGCATATATGATTGTCCTTGAAGTGTATTTGCAGATAAGTGTTGTTCAGAAATTTGGATAAGCCCCTAGAGTGGATTACAGATCAGACCTATAGGATTTGAAAGCAAAGCAATAATTCCCTTGCAGGTAACTATTCACCTTTTGAGAAAGAGCTTCTGGACTTTTCAATAGACCCTAATAGAGACTGAATGATTGACAGTAGGCTATAAGTTACTATGCAACCTACACTTCCCGTCATGAACTGGCTGTTCTCTATCTGACCCATCCATAACATTAGCCACACACAGCAGTCAACAGCACTCCTGTTCCTGAGCAATTTGTCCAGATGTCCATGGTCCATACTCTTGTTGCATTGCTTTCACTTTCACAGCCTGAACTTGTAGCCTCATAAGGTATTCCCTATGACAACCTGAATATGGAAGAAAGCGTCGTGGCTTTATTTTCAGATGATTCTGCATGATATGCTGGCACCACACAAAAGTGGACATTTGCACCACTACAATCCTGTCTTGGGGTGTTCCTGAAAGACAGTGGTGGAGGGAAATTCGTCTAGTATTCAGAAATTCAAAAAGTGTGCCTGGAACATTGGAATAGGCTTTTTAAAATTCAGTTATGGGAAAAGCTCTGTTGACAATACTTTAGAAGGATGGAATAATTGCCTCCAGAATCTGTTGCATGCTCTAAATCGGGAACTAGTATTCATTGCTGTTTCTCCAGTAATTTATGAGACCCAGAATTTTGGGGTCCAGGGTGGAAATAGGGATGGATCTGTCCTCTATTATCCTTAATGATCCACCAGTTAAATCGCTGCTTCCCATAAGTGAAACTATGAGCTCTAGTGGTTTGGAGGAGTGATGCTTCCACTATGGAACACAGTGATGGATCTGTTAAGCTGGAATTGTGACATGTTTGACCACAAGAATGTGGTTGGAATGATGTTAAGTAGAGTCTGCAGTAGAGGCACCGAGATGCCTTACAGCTTCTCCTTCCAGTCTCTTCAAGCACTGTTCTGAGATCAGCACATAAGGAAGCCAGTGTAACCTACCAGCAGATGAGAGACTCTGTGGGAGAATACTGAGGCTCCCCAGCCAATAGACATCACCAACTCACCTGACCAAAGAGTGACATCATTTTGGAAGTTTTATCCCCAGCAGAGCTCCCAAAAGATTGCGGCCATGTGATGAGCCCCGGTGAGAGAAGAATCATGCAGTCATGCCACAGAATGATGAGAAATAACAAATTATTTCTAGCCACTAAGTTCTGGGGTGTTTTTTCCTCAGGAAAAGGCAAATGAAATATGCTCCAAGCTACACTTTCCACTTTAAAGCACTGAGAGAATGAATCAGAAAAAATGGACATTTGCCTATTTATTTTGGTGAGGAAGTTTGGACCTAAGCTAACATCTGTTGCCAATCTTCCACTTTCGGCTTGAGGAAGATTGGCCTTGAGCTAACATCTGTGCCAGTCTTCCTCTATTTTGTGTGTGGGTTGCCACCATAGCATGGCTGATAAGTAGTGTAGGTCCGTGCCTGGGATCCAAACCTGCAAACCGGGGCTGATGAAGTGGAGTGCGACAAAGTTGACCACTACACCACAGGGCCAGCCCCCAAACTTGCCAATCTTCTTTAGAACATTACATCACAGATTGGACTAAAGAGTCTTTCATAAGCTTCTGCCATCTCAGTCCCTTCTCTCCTTACCTGCTGATAACCTTCATCTTTAATTTGGTGATTTTCATACCCATGATATTATTTATTGTTTGTCAATATCCATAACCAATATGTAGTATTCACTGCACTCCTGAATTATATAAACAATATTGAACAATATTTCTGAGAATTATAACTAACTGATATATATATATATTTTGTGTGTGTGTGAGGAGATCAGCCCTGTGCTAACATCTGCCAATCCTCCTCTTCTTTTTAGCTGAGGAAGACTGGCCCTGGGCTAACATCCGTGCCCATCTTCCTCTACTTTATATGGGACGCCACCACAGCATGGCCTGGCAAGCAGTGCGTCGGTGCACGCCCGGGATCAGAACCGGCGAACCCCGGGCCATCGCAGCGGAGCACGTGCACTTAACCACTTGTGCCACCAGGGCGGCCCCCTAACTGATATATTTTAATGCAATCATTTTAACTTATACAGTGTTCAATAGTATGACTAGAATGACTTTTTATGTCTATTTAGACTATTTCCATTTGTCATTACAAGCAATATGCAACTGGACATTTTTGTATAGCTCTTTCTGGGCATATGTACTTAGTTTCTCTAAAGCAATGATTTGCCTCAATTTTCCATGTCATGATATACACGGAAAATACTATTTGGAGAATATAAAAGGATGAATTGAAGATGATTTGTTTCGTATAATTTTATAAATTTTAACACTGTTTTATTTACTCTTTCCCTAATTAATTTGTCATAGATATTTCTATATTGTGGATATTGATCTTTATCAGTTAAATACGGTGCAAAATTTTTCTCTCTTTCTGAGGCTTCTCTTTTCAATGTTGCCGTGTATTTCAGTGGAATATGCTTTAATTTTACTGTGATAACATTTATTTTGCTTTCTGAATGTTTGCCTGCTCTCAAATCATAAAGAATTCTCCTTTATTTTGTCTTCAATGAGGCCAACTTTTATAAGAATCCATAATTGAAACAATATGGCAAGTAAGTATACCTTGCTTTTAGAAAGATTTCCACAGATATTTTGCAATGTGTTTACATATTTCAGATAATTTTTCTTGTGAATTATGCATGATAGTCCTGAAATCTAAGCCTTTTTGGGGTGCGATACTTCAGAATAATGGTAGTGATATATTATTTCAATCTTTCCAATAAGGAAGAATTGTCACTTGGCCAGCGCCCAAAAGCAACTTGGCCTGAAACAGATGGAATGATTTAAAGTATTCTGACACTTAATTCGAGCTATAAAAAATTTCTTCCATCATGGTGAACCAGGACAATTCTAATCTGGGGTTATTATTGATCAATTATATCCAGAACCCTTCACTTTTCAGTTTCTGAGTCTAGGTAATCCAAATGAACCAAAATTGCCTGAAATATTAACTATAATATACTGCATAAACTTTTCAATTTTTCTGTAATCTTAATTAAGCTCTGAAAGAGAAAGATCTCTAAATTGAACGTGACCAGTTTTCAAAAATCAATCTCAAGTCTAGTTATGAGAGATATTGTTGATGATGGAAGCATCATTTTTGTGGTTCTGACAACTGTAGGATAGTCAAGTGGTTATATAATATCCAACTAAAATTAAATTCTTAAAATTAGACAAAGAAATATTTTCCACAGTACAATAATCAGCATTAGAAGCATTGATATAAATAAGCATGGTCATCTTTGAGTACATAATTCTGGTTTTATGGCTCTTTGAATCAAGTGGGAGCTATTTTCATGGAGGTCTCATCACCCGACATCTTACCTAGATAAACAGGACATAACACTAAATATTATCAATTTAGTTTGAACTTTTTATTTCCTTCCTTCTTTTATTCATCCAGTAAGTATTCATTGAAGGCCTGATATGTTTCTAGGCACATTTCTAGGCATTAGAGACATAAGATACAAAAATAATACAAGAAATTTCTGCCCTCTTGAACTTTATATTCTACTGGGAGATAGAACTAACAGACATAAATTATTGAATTCATTTAAATATCTATTGCAAAGAAAAAATATGAATCAGGTTAAGGGGCTAAGGAGTGACTATCTCATTATATCAGGTTTTTGGGGAAAGATTCTCTGGGAAGATGACATTTGAACAGACACATAAGATTGCATTGAGTGTTAAAATATTTTGGAGCCTATCTAGTAACTTCCTCACAGGCTTTTTCATATTTTCATACCTCAAGTTATAAATCAGTGAGTTCCACATGGGAATTAGCATGGTATAAAACACAGACCCTACCTGAACAATTACCCGTGAGCTTTTGGAGTTGGGCGCACTGCAGAGAGAAAAGATGCTGGTGAGGTGGAAGGCACAGGTGGCGAGGACTCTGCGATGCCCACAAGTGTAATTCTCTTTAGGACAGTGATGAAAATGAAAGCCAGGAAGTGATGACTATGACCTTTCTTAATTTATTAAAATTGGCTAAAGTTAAAAAAACTCTATCTGGATGAAGTGAACAGGGTCCAAAAGGGAAACAAAATATTCTAAAGAATATATTAATTGTTGGACTCACCATAGGCAATACAATGAGAGAATGAGCGTCAGGTTACAGACTATGTCCAGATGGAGCGTCCAGCCAGAAGAGGGAGCTCAGCTTCTGGGACACGGCGACCATGTAAGGCAGAGGCTCCCGAGCATCAAGGGAGTGCTTATAGACCAGCACTGCTAAGAATGATAGTTTGTTCTTTTTTTATAAGAATTGCGTGTGGTTTAAGAGGAAAGGGAGAGCAGCAGCAATCATCACCTTTTGCACGTCATATAGGCCCCTAAACAGGTCTCCAGTTTCTACACTTTCTCTTCTCTCAGCTTTGTTCTCAACATCAGCCAGAGTTTTTTTTTTTTTTTAATTTAAATCCGAAAATATCACTCTTCTAAAACCCTGCAGTGCTTCCCCATTTCACCTAAAGTAACAGTCAAGGTTCTTAAAGTGTGCTACGAAGCCCTGAGTGATCACGTTTCCTGCTGTCTGACTTCCTGTCCCACTGTGCTCCAACTGGCTCACTCTTGTAGATAAGTGGCTCACTCTTTGTCTGCAAAGGTTTAAACAATTCAAAGAAATTAAGAATGGAGAGTATACTAGGACCACAAGGATTATGAACATTTTGCTTCTCTAATTTAAAGGTTTCATATTTTTTAAAAACTGTGGTGTTATACAGTTTGTGCAATTATTAAAATTAGCTGAATTTTCTCCAAAATAAAAATGTTTGTTTAGATTCTTGTTATTCAGAGTCTGGTCCAATTGTCAGTAACACCCGCATCACTTGGAAGTCTGTTAGAATATAGAATCCTGGCCCCGACAGCACCCCAATCTGCATTTTATAGCACCCCTGGATGATTTGCATGAATAATAAATTTACAAATCACGGGTTTTGATTATCTTTGGTTTGATGTAAATTCTTGTGTGTTGATAAGATATTCTACTAAATTAAAAATAAAGAAATGAACATACTCAAATATTTTTTGTGCCTTTTTCTATGTTGTCATTTATCATCTGCTTTCCTCCTTTATTCAGAAAGCCAAGTCCAAAGAGAATTTACTTTTCTCCATATAGAAGCCAGTGTATACCATATACACCACAAAGTATGTAATAAAATCAATTCACTCTGAAGGGTACTGATTGACAGTGCTTACTTTATCATAAGTCTGTTGGAAGAGAGAGTGTATATATTTTGCATCCTTTAATAGCACAATACACATACACACACACACACAAAGAAAGAAATAAATACAAGCCTCCCTGGTGGAATTAAATGCAAAGTTTTCATTTCACTTCCCAGAGTGAGCAAACTGTGAGTAGCATTATCTGGAAAATGTGCCATATAATATATAGCACCTGGTCAGAATATCATGGTAAAGTTATGTGGAATCTCTGTTTTAGATCTAAGGAAAATTAAAAGTAAAATATATGTTTATTTTATGTTATATTGTTGCCCACTTACACATATAAGACAAGGTTTTGTGGTATACCTTTATAGTACCAGGCGAAGTTAACAAGTTTTATTTGATATCAACACACTTGCTCTGAAGATGCAGTTATTATTTAATGACTAAAGTGATGTGGAGCAACAGTATCGGATATCTGCAGAGTGCCAATTCTGGGGAACCTTGTGTGATACAAACCATGATTAGCAAGAGATAAACAGAGATAACATTTTGATATTTTTTCTAACTCTATCAGTCACTGTATTAATGTTAACAAATGCATAATCAATATGGAGGACATTTTAATCAAAAGATTTGCAACCATGCCATATTTGTCTGGCAGATGAAGCCACGCCATGCAGGTAAAATGTGTAATTAACTACAGATTAACCTTTAAAAGCAAAACAAGGACTATGCAAACTATTTTTGAAATATATTATGATATCCACTGTGTTAATAAATAGAATTTACTAAATTGAGTTAGACACATCAGATTGTGAGATTTTTCATTTTTGATCTCCGTGGTAATCCTTTCAGAAATTCATACAAAAACACTTTTACATATTTGGAATCAGTATGTTTAATATCACTTCCTATACTATAAAAAAGTATAAGAGACCCTTGGGGAGAAAGGAGTAAAGAACTTTGCCAGATATTAGAGACAGTGCCTCCAGGCTGTCATTGCTAATTCTTCCCTACTCACACCCCTAGCCAGCTACAGCTTTTTAGAATTCTGCTATAATGCTTACATTCTCATTGCTTAAATGGAATTAAAGAATGTTTTAAAAAGTGATTTACCTTGCTAATATATGAGTCAACAGATTTGGATTTAATGGTCTGATACTTATTGTTAAATAAACTTCCTAGGGTTGTTGTAGTAAATTACCACAAACTAGGTGGCCTGCAACAGTGGCTATTTATTCCTTCACAGTTCTTGAGACCAGAAGCCTGAAATGAATGTACTGGCAAGACCACGCTCCTTCTGAAGACGCTAGAGGAGAATCCTTTCTTGCATCCTCCAGATTCCGGTTGCTCTTGGAGCCCCTTTGTTGGTAGCAGCAAACTCCAATCTCTGCCCCCATCTTCACAGAGCCTTCTTCCCTGTGTCTCCATGTGCCCTTTACTCTCTCTTACAAGGACACACTCGTTGGATCTAGGGCCCACCCTAATCCAGTATGATCTCATCTTGATCCTTACCTTTATTACATCTGCAAACACCCCATTTCCAAATAACATCACACTCTGAGCTTCTTGGTGGACATGGATATTTTGGGGACACTTCAACCTACAATGCTTATGTTACTTCACATATGGTTCACAGTTATTTTACTAAACATTGGAGTGACTAGAAATGAAATGATCAAATAACAAGTTATTACAATGGATTTAAAAATCTGGTAAATTGACTAGATAATTTGAATCATCCTCTCTAATAGAAGCATTGAACAATCATCAGTATAATAAATTCTTTTTGGAAATACAAATCTCCAACAAAATTGGATTGAGTGATTCATTAATTTCCTGACCCTCTCCTTCACATCTTTGTTCCTGAGGCTAAAGATCAGAGGATTCAGCACGGGAATCACCACTGTGTAAAATATAAAACCCACTTTGACTATGAGCCATGAGTTTTTGGAGTTGGGTACACAATAAAGGAACAGGACAGTCCCATGGAAAATGGTGATGGAGGTCAGGTGGGAGGCACAAGTAGAGAAGGCTTTTTGGTGTCCACCAGCAGAAGGCATTTTTATGACAGTGACAAAAATGAAAATATAAGTGGTGAGGATGACTACCAGGCTGCTTACCTCATTGAATATGGCAGTGACAAAACAGAGCATTTGGCTGATGTAGGGGTCAGAGCAGGCGACAGACATGATGACGGTGTGCTCACAGAGAAAATTATTTATGATGTTAGACCCACAGAAGGATAATGCCAGGAGAAAATATGTGAGTGTCAGGGAAGAGACTATACCCCATGTGTAGGGCCCAGCCACTAATGATGCACAGAACTTTGGGGACATGACTACTGTGTAGAGCAGAGGGTTACAAACTGCCACAAATTGGTCATAGGCCATCACTGCCAACATGAATGCTTCTGTCACTGCAAATATACAGGCCAAGAAGAATTGCATGATGCATCCTATGAAAGAGATGGTTCTGTCTTCCACAACCAGGTTCTCCAACAGTTTAGGTGTAGCTGTAGTAGAATAACAGAAATCAACAAAGGAAAAGTGGCTGAGAAAAAAATGCACGGAGGCGTGGAGTTTAGAACTGATCATGATGATCACGATCATGCCCAGGTTCCCCAGCACAGTGACTGTGTAGACAGTCAGGAACACCAGGAACAGGGGCACCTGGAGGTCTGGATATTCTGAGAAGCCCAAGAGGGTGAGTGTGGCTCCAGGACTCTGATTTCCTTCAGCTAACAACATGATTTGGAGAAAATCTGAAATAATGATAATAAAAATTATCGTGATGATAGCACATTTATATAACATTTCCCATGCCGCAGGCGTTGTGCTAAAACATTAAAATATATTAATTTAATTCTTCAAATACCACTGTGAATTGTAAAACAAGTAGCCCCATATTTTACATAAGGAAACTGAGGCATATATGAGTTAAGG
Organism: Dicerorhinus sumatrensis harrissoni; assembly: GCA_014189135.1. Classification (NCBI taxonomy): domain Eukaryota; kingdom Metazoa; phylum Chordata; class Mammalia; order Perissodactyla; family Rhinocerotidae; genus Dicerorhinus; species Dicerorhinus sumatrensis. The sequence goes on along the minus strand of JABWHU010000190.1, from coordinate 18,347,717 downwards.
AACTTAGAGTTTACACAGCTTGTTAGTGATGAGTTGGGTTTTGAAGTTAACCCTGAGTGCCAGAATTTGAACAAAGTTTAAGGTTAGACAGAAAAGTATTCTACATTGTTGTAGAAAAACGTGTGTCTTTCACACTTCCATCATTCTGAAGAGCTGTTTTTTTACAGCAGTAATATAGCAGTGAATATAAATTTAGCACTAAAATTTATAAAGGAAGGATCAGGAGAAGTAAAGCATTAGAGGAGATAATAATTATATAGTTATGATGTTGAAGCTGAAGATAATAGGAAAGGCAGCATTTACGAGTCACCACAAGACCTTTTGAGTTTTGAAAAACTATATCGATGTTGAAGGAAATGTAGCCCTGTATATCTTCAAGCTTTCTATTGATTTAATCCTCATGCTACACTAATTGCTTTAGTGTTCTAAAAACAATGTAGCAACCTGGTAAAATGATGAAGTTGCATTTATGACATGTTCCCTCATTCCTGTGTTTTTTTCCTGCTAAAATATTTTCTCACTTAATGGCATGATGCTCTAAACATACACATCTAGATTCCTCGATCATTATCTTCTTTCTATTATTACTCTTTAATCTGATAACTTTACTAGGCATATTATAACATTAAATACTCATAGAATATCTGAATTGGAAAGTAACCTAAAACGTGTTTTGCTCAAGCCTTCTGTATTCTCTAGAGAAAGCTAGAGAATATGGTAATAAAACACCAGTGGTTACATACTCACCCTCAAAATTTCCAGTGATGGAAACATTGGTTCTGATTAAAGCTGCATTTGTGATTACCTTATTTTGAGTCGTGCTACCTTTGTTATATTTGTATATGTTATTTTGAGAAAGCAAAAACATCTTGTGTTCTCAAGTGGTTCCTAACCACAGATGTATCTTGAATCATTTACCAACGATTAAGAAAAAATAGTTTATAATAATAACTTGTGCCAATAACAAGCACACGTCTGAAATGTTCAGGTTAACGAAAGACTATTAGCATGACTCTCATAGACACAGACGTCATTTTCAGTTTTGTCTGACCAGGTCACGGTAGAAAGAAATTATTATTCATAGCTAAATGCTTTTTTTTTTTACAAGACGACCATGAACTTTATTAATGTTCAAATTGTCAAGCCCAAAACAATGTCCAGATAAGTTATCAGAATTAAAAAGAACTGAGGCAGGTCACTGGATACAAAATAACATGTCAGCTGAATCCTATATACAGGACAAACAGAATTTTAAAATAAAATTAAAAATATCATCTAAAATGTCAGGCAATAATAAGATGAAGTAGTCAAATTAAACCTACAGAAAGATGTAAGTAAGACCTCAGTGGTTAAAGAGTAACACTTCCTAGAGAGTCTTGTAAACAAACGAATGAATAAATAAGTAGTAGTCTTAGATTGGAAGGCTCTGTTGTACAGATGTCAATTAATCCTAAACCATCTATGGATTTAATACAATTTCAATTAAATTCCCAATGACGCTGGTCAAGGCCCTTTAGAAAGCTCTCTGGCAGCTTCCACCAAAGTGAAACCCACACCGAGAGCAGCAATTCCTTGCTGGACCTGGGAACGCACAGAAATGCGCACGTGTGCCCTAAATAACGGGGCGGGGACACTCAGAATATCGCGAACCTGATGGGCGCTCCGTGAACAAGCAAACGCGCCCTCCGCAGGTCGGATGAATGGAGGTGCATCTGCGATCAGAGGAGTAACCAGCTGTGAAGACCAACCTGCCACCGCTTCTCGCACCTGCGAGGGCGCCACGTGCGGGCCGACGACACCCTAGTCCCCTCTGGCCCTGTGGGACATGCTGGACTTTTGGGGGACAGAATCTTCTATAAATCCAGTAACCTCCCAGGGCCCGAGTCATTCTCATCTGCAGAATCATCCTCCTCTTGATACCCAGACGTGGAGGAGGAGGAGGGTCCCTCTAAAGGGTCTTGGGGTGAGAGGAACACTGTGAAATCAGGCAATACAATAGGGTCTTGGGGGGAGTCCGAAGCGTAGGAGTTGCGAGGTCAGGCTGGGGCCGGAGCTGAGGCCAGGGCTGGAGCAGCCGGGACCACGTCCTGGGCGCCCTGCACCGGGACCCACCAGGCCGGGCCGGGGCTGTAGACGCTGGGCTCCGCTGCTGGGAAGATTCCCGCGGCGCTGGGCGGAGGGCGGCTGCAGAAACCTGGGCCCTCGGGGAGCGGGGG
>JABWHU010000190.1:18218265-18328208 GCA_014189135.1 Dicerorhinus sumatrensis harrissoni | reverse complement strand
GATAAATTCCTAGCTTGATGTATCAAGAGAAAAAAACATAAACAAAACACTACCAATGCCAATATTTATAAAGGATATCATACATATTAGAAAGATAGTGAACAGATACTGTAAATAATTTTGTCATTTTTTTCAAGTCATATACCTCATATTTATCCTTCTGTCTTTATTACTATTATTTTTTTTGTGAGGAAGATCAGCCCTGAGCTAACATCCGAGGCCAATCTTCCTCTTTTTTGCTGAGGAAGATTGGCCCTGGGCTAACATCTGTGCCCATCATCCTCTACTTTACATGGGATACCGCCACAGCAGCTTGCCAAGCGGTGTGTTGGTGCGCACCCGGGATCCGAAACTGTGAACCCAGGGCCACTGAAGCAGAGCACACACACTCAACTGCTGCGCCACCCGGCCAGCCTGACCTTCTGTCTTTATTTTTGCCAGGACATTTCTTATTATGCTAGACCAATGTAACACATATGTGAAATAAAATGAAAAACTTTCTGATACTTTCTTATATACTTATTCTTAAATATGCTATTTGTAAAGGCTGAGTGAATTCAATCGATAAAATTTCAGTTCAGATTTTTTCATGTCTGCTCATAAGAGAAATTAATCATAATTTTTTATCATTTTCTTTAAGATTTGATACTTAGAATGAGATATACAGATTTCATTCCTTTCCTATATTCTGGGAAACTAAACACTTTTATAGAAATTATTTTTAGCACTTTCAGACCTTAGGGCTTAACAAAATCCCACTCACTATTCTTATTGTAGGGTAAAGTATAGAGAGAAACTAATTATCATGTTTATTCATGAAAGTGAAATAAATACTCAAATCAAGTTTTCTATTTCCTCTTGTGCATGTCTTGATGTATTTAAATGGCAGAGTAGGCACTCCAAGCTCTCTCCCTCCCACACACAGAATCATCAAAGATAAGGGAAATACTATCAGAATAAACTTTGTCAGAAAACTGGAAAGCAGCCAAAGATGTACAGCAACCAAGGTAATGCTAAACAAAACAAAACAAAAAAGGTAACTTAAAAATGGTAGGAATGTTTTATTGCATTTTTACTTGCCCTTGGCTGATCCCTCCTTGGTGTGGTTGTAGTCTTGAAATGGTAGCCTGCATTCCCAGTGTGGGATTCTGAACTCTAGTTCTGAGGGGAATGGAAACAATCATATTTCCAAATTATTCTGTATGCCTATGCTAACCTGTCTGGAGGCTACATGGAAGACTGATGCAAAGTGCGCATCTCTGTTCCATCTAGTGCAGAAATCTCAGGTGGGAAGAACAATGAGCACTGCTTGAAAACACTGCAAGATGAATAATCACCCACTGATGCCTAGGGTCCAAAACAAAAAGCAGAGTAGAGTTTATTTGGGAAATTAGGACATTTAAATTACCTCTGTATATGGGGGAATTAGGAAGATATGGTCATGTGCAGGGCAAGATGCATGCTCAGAAAGAACTTGAGAAGACCCTAGGCTTTCAACTTGGGCAGATCCCTGGGCTCAGTATAATTCTGGCTGAATGTTGAAAGACTGTCCCAGCACTTAGCCAATCTGCAAAGACTTGAAGACAACTATATGCTGTCCACAAGAGACTCACTTTAGATCCCCAGAAACTAATAGGTTGAAAGTGAAATGATGGAAAAATGTATACTGTGCAGACTGTAAGCAAAAGAGAGCAGATGTGTATGTGCTAAGATCAGACAAAATAGACTTCAAGTCAAAAATGGCCACAAGAGGCAAAGAATCACATTATACATTGATACAATGGTCAGTTTGTCAAGAAAGTATAATAATTATAAATATATATATATATACACATCAAATAACAAAGCCCTGTTAAAATTTTCAATGGTGCAGGTTTTAAATATCTTATTGACTTTGTTCAATGGTCCATGAATCAGGCAGCATCCAATCCGGCAGACAGAAAGGAGCTCCGAGGAACTGTAGAAAATGAAAGCCTTTTACTGGCAGAGGGAGCAGGATCAAGGAAGTTGTACGAGGCATAAAAGCAGATTGGTTGTTGCAAGGTTACTTTCCCTTAGGGGACGGCAGGGATCTATAATACAGATTACCTAACTAGTGCTGATCAGATGATTCCTGATTGACTGGTATAAGATTCCATTTTGGGGAGAACCAAAACTATAATTAACTTAAATCTTGGTTTGTTGATGTAGGGCTTAGCATAAGTGACTCCATTTTGCTTCTGCTGTCTTTTAACAGATTCAAAGTATATGAAAGAAAAATTGACATAATTGAAGAGAGACGCAATTAGTTCTAAATAATATCTTGAGAATTCAATACACCACTCTTAATAATTAACAAAATATCTTGACAGAAAATCAATAATGAAATAGATTCTTAAACAACACTTAAAATAACTAGACCTAATAGACATATATAAACATGTCACCTAACAGAAACAGAATATACATTCTTACCCAGTGCACAAGAAACATTAGGATAGACCATATATTAGGCCACAAAACAAGTCTCACTAAACTTAAAAAGATTAAAATCAGACAAAGTATCTTCTCCAACCACCATTAAATAAGGCTAGAAATCACTAACAGAAGGAAAATTAGAAAATTTACAAATAAGTTGAAATTAAACAGTACATTCTTAAACAATCAAAGGGACAAAAAGAAATTACAAGAGAAATCAGAAAATTCTTAGAGACAAATGAAAATAGCACAACATAAAACTTATGGGATGAAATAAAGGCAGTGCTCAGAGGGAAAGGTATAGCTGTAAAAGTTTACATTAAAAAAGTTAAAAAGCTCTCAAATCAATAACCAAGTTTACACCTTGCATAACCAAGAAAAAAAATTAGAGCAGGCTAAACTCAAAACTATGGGAAGGAAACAAATAAGGGTTAGAAAGAAGAAAAATTAAACAAAGAATAGAAAAGCAACAGAAATTGAAACCAAAAGTTGATCCTTTGAAAAGATGAAAAAATTTCACAAACCTTAGGTAGACTGACAAAGTGTAGACACAAATAACTAAAATCAGAAATGAAATAAGGTACACTACCAACACCCTACAGCAATAAAAAGGATTAAAAGAGAATAAAATTAACAATGGTACACCTACAAATTATATAAACTAGATGAAACAAATTCCTGTAAACACACCAATTGCCTAAACTGACTCAAGAAGACATAGAAAAATCTGAGTATACCTATAACAAGTAAAGAGATTGAATCATTAACCAAAATCTCTCAACAAAGAAAAGTCCAGAATCAGATACTTTCACTCATGAATTCTACCATGAACTCTTCTGAAACTCTTTCAAAAAAATAGAAGAGAAGAGGGCACTTTCTATCTCATCCTCAGAGGCCAGCATTACTATGATAGCAAAGTCAGATTAATAAATCACTAGAACAGAAAATTACAGGCCACTATTCCTTATTAATATTTTGCAAAAATCTTCAATAAAATACTAGCAACAAAATTCAACAGCAAATTAAAAGACAAAGGGTGATATATCCCAAAAACTCAGGGGTGGTTCAACATAAGAAGATTAATCAATGTATGTACCACATTAACAGAACTAAGGAAAAATCCCCATCATCATCTAAATTGTCACAGAAAAGGCATTTGACAAAATCTAACACCATATCATCATTAAAAAAAATAAAACACTAGATACAGAAGGGAAGTTATGCAATATGATAAAGGGCACTTATAAAAAGGCCAGTGCTAACATCATACTCAATGGTGAATGACCTAAAGCTTTCTACTGTAGGGGAGGAAGACCTATCCTCTACCCAGCCTGGGTCCTTTCTGGATCCACTACGAATTAAATGGACAAGAGACAGAAGAACAGGAGACAATCAAACAAAGTTTTGTAGCTTGTATACATGAGAGAGACCCAGGAAAAACTGGGTAACTCACCAATAATGGCAGAAGTTCTCATCTTAAATACTGGCTTCAGCTAAAGACAAAGGAGGATGTTGGGGCTAGGGGTTGTCAGCTATGGGAGATTACCAGAAAAGCACAGTAAACAAGAGTAAGGTTAATATGCAGATTTAAGTCCTTGCCTTCTGTATTAAGAGTTCCTAGAGAGAAGGTCATCCCCTCTTCTTCCCAGTACAGAGAAGGACATACCTTTACAAATGGAGATTTTCCTTATGAATGTAAGTGTCTCTTACAAAGGGTAACATCTGCTTTTACTTGGTTTTCAGAGCTTTGATAAGAATGGGCTTAGCAAGGACCCTCACAGTCTATCCATACCCAGAGTTATCTACGGTGATGACCTGTCTTGGGGACGGTCTTTCTATCCTAAATTCTTATAGGCTGTTGGTGGGGGGGAGGGTCAAAGTTTCTTTCAGAGTCTTCTGTTCTTGAAAATAATCAAGGCAAAGAGACATATTTTGAGGTGGTCAATTCTGATCCCCCACACTACCTAAAATCAGGAAGAAGACAAGAATGCCTACGTTCACAAATGCCATTCAACATTGTGCTGGAGCTTCTCACCAGAACAATTAGACAAGAAAAAGGAAGAAAAAAAGCATCCAAATTAGAAAGGAAGATGTAAAACATCTGTATTCTATGATGACATGTTCTTATACATAGAGAATCCCAAAATATCCACAAGAAAGATACCAGAGCTAATAAAAACATTCAGCAAAGCAGAGTACAAGATCAACACACAAAAATCAGTCATATTTCTCTACACCAGCGGCAAACAATTAAAAAAAGATAAAGCAATTACATTTACAACAGCATCTAAAAAAAGTAAAATTCCTAGGGATGAATTTCACCAAGAAGATGAAAGACTTGTACACTTAATGCTGAAAAAAAATAGGAAATATTTAAATAAATGGAAGGATACCCATTTATTCTACTGTTCAAGAATTGGAAGACTTGAGATTTATACAACGGCAGTACGACTCAGTGTTCTACAGTTATAAAGCAATCCCTATCAAATTCCAACAGTTTTTTCTTTCCAGAAATAATCAAATTGATCCTCAATTGCATGTGAAACTGCAAGAAGTTCCAAATAACTAAAGCAATCTTGAAAAAAAATCAGTTTGAGGACTCACCCACCTTAAGTTCAAAACTTACTACAAAGCCACAGTAATGAAAAGAGTGTGATACAACATAAGGTTAGACATATGGACCAGTGGAGTAGAAATTTGAGACCTGACATAATTCTATAAATCTATGACCTATTACTCTTTAACAAGGGTGGCAGATGAATACAATAAGGAAAGACTAGTCTCTTCAACAAATGATGCTGGGACAACTGTATTTCCACATATAAAAGAATGAAGTTGTATCCTTACATCACACTCTATACAATAATGAACACAAAGTGGATCAATGGCCTAAATACAAAAGCTAAAACTGTAAAAATCTTAGAAGAAAACGTAGGGGTAAATCATGATGAACTTGAATTTGGCAATGGATTCTTAGATAAAATAAAAACATGAGCAGCAAAAACAACCAAGTTGGACTCCCTAAAAATTCAAAACTTCTCTGTGTAAAAGGACATTATCAAGAAAGTGAAAAGACAATCTAAAGAATTGTTGAAAATATTTGTAAATTATATATCTGACAGCTGATTAATATCCAGAAGAAATAAAGAACTCCTAGAACTCAATAACAAAAAGACAAAGAACCGAATTAAAAAGTGGGTAAAAGATTAGAATAGACATTTCTGCAAAGAAGGTACACAAATGGTCAATAAGCACATGACGCGGTGCCTGCCATCACTATTCATTAGGAAAATGCAGCTCAAAACCAATGAAAGAGCACTTCACTCTCACTAGGATGCCAATAATAATAATAATGGAAAACAACAAGCGTTAGCCAGGATGTCTAGAATTTGGAACCCTTGTACAGTGCTGGTGGAATGTCAACCAGTACAGCCCACTGTAGAATAGGGTTTGGTGGTTTCTCAAAAATCTGTACATACAATTACCATATACGCCCCCTAGTTATATACCTAAAACGATTGAAATCAGGGATTCAAATAGATATCTGCGTACTAATGTTCTTGGCGGCATTATTCCCAATAGCTAAAAGGTGGAAACAGCCCAAATGTCCATCAACAGAGAATGGATAAACAAAATTACATATACATACAATGGAATACTTTTCACCCACTGAAAGGAATGAAACTGACACATGGATCAACCTTGAACATATTATGCTAAGTGAAATGAGCCACACACAAAAGAACAAATATTGTATGATCCCACTTATATTCAAAATCTAGAAAAAGCAAATTCATAGAGACAGAGTAAATTAGAGGATACCAGTGACAGAGGGAAAGGGTGATGGAAAGTTATTACCTAAGAGCTACAGAATTTCTGTTTGGGCTGATGAAAAAGTTTTGGAAATTTATAGTGGTGATGGTTGCACTTTATTGTACATGTAATTAATGCCACTGAATTATGCACTCAAAGTTGTTAAAATGCCACATTGTATATATAAGCAAATTTGAAGAATGCGGTCTGTGGAGCTTGAAGAAAATACTGTCAGAGATGAGTTCACTGAGAAATCAGTTATAAAATAAAAAGAAATCATTACAAAAGGGATGTGGAAATATTTTGAATCACAAGGATAAGATGTATAAGGGGATCGCCTGGATGATTTATTGACAGAAAAATCAACAGCCAAGGACACTGAGAAGGAAAGGGCGACAGATTGTGTTAACTTTTAAAACAGTTTTTATTAGACAGTAGAGATGCGTGCTGGAGTATGCGGCATCCTCCACAAACTGTAAATTGGGGCAACATTAATGTTTTCTTTTACCTGCAACTGAACTTTCTTTTCTTTCTACTTCTTTTCTTTCTGAGGTGTGAGTATTATGACTTTTCCTTCCAGGTCACCAGAGCTTCCCCATAACTATTTTCATATTAAAATAGAGGCTGACCTGATCTTAGTTTCCATATACATATAGGAAAAAATATGACTTGATTGATACAATTATTTTTAGGTCTTTGAATAAAGTTTAAGGAGAAGAAAAAGGTCAGCTCCACCTTGGTCAAATTATCCCAATGAGAATTCCCAAACTCACAGAGATACCGCAATAAATTTCTGCAGGTTAAACATCTCCCAGGAAAAACTGTTTGGAAGTCAGACAGAAACCATGTCCATGTTTTCATTGTTCCCAGAGAATGTGATAAATGTGCTGTTTGAGGAGAGAGAAATAATTGTCACCCACATAAATGCTGAAGGCACCAGTTTCTTCTTTTGAATATTAAAATAAAACAGGGAAAAGAGTCTTGAATTTGCTGTAGGAAAAAGCTGGACACCTTACCTTAGAGAGCAGGTCAGTTCTCTCTTCAGGATTCCTCGGAATTGTTTGCACAGTGAGATTTATTAATGTTTATTCATTGAATTTATTGGTTGATTCTGAGTATGGTAGTCTTGAATCATTGCATGACCGTTAGATTAAAGCCAAATATCTGGTGAGTTGGGCACATGTTTTATTCAAGCAATCCACAATTAATCACTGTTCTTAGGTCAATAAAAAATATAATTTTAGAACATATTATTAAAATATCAATTTAATGATTATTTGTGCCTTGACTACTGCTTATTGGAAAAATTTAGCCGTAATTTACATACAATAAACTGTTGAAATTATTGCTCCATCTACCTGGTAATACAGAACATCTCTTGTGGTTACATATTATCTATACAATCCATATATGATAATTGATGCTTTGTGTGTCAATTGCATAAAGGGATTAAAAACATTAGAGCAATAAATGTTATTTTTTTTCCTGACTTGAGGAAATTTCAGGAGAAATAAAGAAAGCAGAAATTTAGTGATTTGTATTTCAGTGAAAGATATAGAGAAAATCTGACAAGGAAAACTCAAGGAGCACAGGCTGTGTCAAATGACTCTATTCCTACTTCCTATAAATTGTCTGAATGTGTCATATTTGAAGATTGTGTTTCTTATTTCTGTATTTCAACATTAGTTTTTCTATTACAATTCAGCCAACCTAGCCTATCTGTTAAAATAGGAAATTAGTGAAGTTCATCTGAATATCCCTCCAATATGGGTGAAAAGGTAGAGAATAAAGCACAATCAGGTTTATTTCTTTACATTTGGGGACCACCACGGGAGGAGACCACCAGGGTGTTAAGGAAAGTGACTTGAATTTTAACGAGACTATGTTCAGAAGTGTGGTCTCCACAGTCAGCCAATGGACTAAGAAATGGGGGAAGGTTAAGGGATGGGGTTTATGTGACCACTGAATGATTTCTGCTAACAAACAGGATACGGTAGAAATCAGGACAAATTCAAATGGCTCTCTCTGTATCTCTAATATTCTGAAGTAAATTTGATTATAAACATTCTGTATTTTTGTATCTCTTCAGTACATGACAAAACAATTATAATGATAGTGATATATAATTAAAATAAACTTCCATTTAATTCTTTCAAACACTGAAAATAAATTGTCATTAATTTGGGAAATACATATTGATTACTTAAAATGATCAAAATATAGTGTGGGGCTATAAAGAAGAAAGGAATGGAATTAATATTTTAATACTTGATGAAACACCATGTCATCTAATTGATTAATTTATGAAAGTATCATCTAATTCACCAAATCCTTCAAAATTCATGATTTAATTATCCAGTCACAATCTTACTGTGGGAGAAACAGGTAGCTATCTTACAAAATGAGAATTTCATGAAGCTTTGGTGATTTCAGGCTTTTGTTCATCTAACAAAATACCTGGCACAGAGTGGGCATTAATTAATTAATTAATTAATTGGACTTTTCCCAAATCAACAGGTGATGAGTTTTATTTTCCTTACTTGAGAGATAAAAAGTGAGGTTCAGAAAGTTCACATAATTTGTCCAAAAATCAGACACCCACCATTCAACACAGATATGAAAGGCATAAAATTTTGTTTAGTTTTGTTTTTCCATTATGTCCAGGGCACGGAGAAGATGAGGGACTGGCCCTAACTCTCACCGAGATAAGATTCCCTTAGAGAGATAAGCTACAGCATTTCACAATCTGACAAAAATAAATAAACAATATGAAGGAAGGTAGTTAGTTCTAAGTGCCAGTGACAGAATATTTGAGTAAATGTTGCATGGTGGGCTGCAGCAGTCAGTGAAATCTATCTGGAAATAGTAGGTGCTGAACTGACTCTGATAGGATTGAATAGGCCTGACGGAATGGCAAAATGTCCAGCTCCACTGATGTAGAGTCATTAGGAATTCCAGGGAAGATAACTGCAGACATGGAGATCTCTATGTACCTGGACTGCATAAAGGGAACGTCGTTTAGGGAGTTTAAAGTAGCAGGCTAAAAGGATCCAAAGGAAGGGAGAGAGACTAGAGGATCTGCTTCTCTCTGGGAGAAAGGCCACTTTGTTGTCATTGTGTGATTAGAGCAGCTGACCTTAAAGGAAGGAAGAGGGATGACAATCTGAAGCTGTAGTGTTAGATTCATTCTGACACGTTTGTAAGAAAGGTAACCAGCCATCGATACTCAGCCGCTGAGCCTCCTAAGTGATGTCAGTCACGGCCGGGTCAGGCACAGACAAGGCCCTGAATGATCTAGTTTAACTCCCACAACTTACTGATGGTTAAACTGAAATACATGAGAGATGTGACGTATTAAAAATAATTGAGTTAAGAAGTAGTACAGCTAGATGAAGGAGGCAATGTTTTTTCTTATTTTCCAAATAGCGTAGTATTTTAAAGGATATTTACTTATAAGATGATATTATTATCTATATTTTAAAAATATGAAAATACAAAATGATTCCTATAGATATATAGTTGTATCTTCTTAGCTTTCTACAGAAATACTTGAAAGTAGGAGATCTAGTATTTTCAAGTGATTCAGGAACATAGATTATAGTTTCTGAGTCATGTACTATATAGATTTTGTACTTTAAAAAGTAAACTAAATGAAAGGTCTTTTTCACATGTTTTATTCTTGCTTTCTAATAAACTGGATTGGGTACATTTGTGCGACTATAATTTTTTTTTTTAAATTTTGTGTTTTGTCTGAAATATCCAAGTGTTTGTAAAATAAAATAATCTACATTAAAAAATGTCCTTGTATATTTTCCTGATAACTTCTAATATTTCCATTTATTTTCCACTTTTGCTATGAACACACACTCTTAACAAAGTCACATTTACATTTTCTTTTTCAAAGGTGATTTGATCCATTATTTAATAAAAAATCTCACAAAGTTGCTATGGGCTGGATCGAGAAGGAGTCTAGGCTAACTGTGAGGAAAAGAAAGCTGAGAAAACTTAATTGATCAGCTCAGCAGCAAGTTTAATGTGAAGTAAATATTAGAACATAATTAAAATTCAACTTACAGTTCTTTTCACTAAATCACAAGAATGTTATTTTTAGGAGAAGTTAGTGTAGAACAATAAATTCTTTTAAATTATTGTGAATAATTTTAAAAGCCTAAAATGCAATTGTTAATTGAATAAGATGGCTTATTTGACCACTATGAATATACATTTATAATATATGACTATACCTTTATACTACACAGTATAAAAGATGCCAAAATGTCATTTTGTGACAATTGATGTTAACTTTCATGCATTGGATAAGTTTATATTTTCTCTCTTCAAAACCCTACATTATGGACACAAATTTAAACGGTAATTCCATTGAAAGGAAAAAGGATGAGGGAAGTGTTACAGTTTTTAAAATAAATTATGAATATATTGGTGCTGAAGTTATAAGTAATTAACATAAAATCTTTTAAATACTAAGGTTCAGTGTTTTATATAGTTGAAGTAGAGAATATATGATATGATTTAGTGGAATGGTTGAAAGATTTAGTGGAATGTTTGTTAATAGTTCTTCCTTAGTCTATCAAAGATGCTTGAAATTCTACCAGCAGAAAGGTATCTATTTGTCCTAAGGCTTAATAGTTATCACCAAAAAGACATTAAGAGTTGATTCTACATCACTTTATAACAGTGACAAGGAGGAGGAAGTAAAAATAGTGGGAATGAAAGGGATGAAATCCAGCCTGAGATGCTAAGACTTGTAATGTGGAAACTGAAAAGGGCACATATTTTCAGGATGGCTGATTAGGAAGAAGTGAACAATTTGTGTACATCAATTCAAAAGAAGCCAATTTATGCAAGTGGGTAAGGCATCACATGAGACTCTAAAATCCAAGCTAAATCTATTAGCATCCTCAACTGCCTTGCTGAATGTCAAATATATTTGAGATTATAATGTTTTGAAAAACACAGATGATCATACTCACCTTGTTATTCTTTTGGTTGACTATTAAATATAACACTTTATTTGTAAATTAAGTATATTTGTAAATTAAGCCCAAGATATATATAACTGATTATGGCCGTGGATAAATGCCTTATGATTCTAAATACAATTGTTGATTTTTCTATTTATCACCTTTCCACATAGGATATATGGCAGGACATTTCTCACAGATAACGTTATCCATATACTATACTTCGTGTATTTGCCTTTTTTGTATTTTCATTCAATGTTTCATTTATGTGCGTATTTTCTCAAAAATAAACAGTGAGAACCACAAGGAGATGTCTAAATTTTTGTTGTTGTTTCTCCAAAAGTACCATTTCTGTCATTCTATTGTGGTATGATATCCAGTTGTGTTTGATAACATATGTTAATAGAATTGTTACATAAATATCCTGCATTTGACAATGACAGTCTTTATCTCAGGTACCTGACATGTTTACCAGTAATTAATATTTCAAGAAAAGAACAAAAAGACCTGCAGGAAAGCCATCCTAAACAAAAATTAAATTTCTATTCTCTTCGACCTTTGGACCTTGTCCATTATAATCTGCCCCATGCCAAGGAATGATATGCATAACTAACTATATTTAAATATATATTATAAGGATTCATAATTTATGTAATTTCAGGTGGCTGCAAATTGCTTGGGATCATGGAAAATAGGAATAACATCACAGAATTTATTCTCATAGGACTTTCTCAGAAAAAGGAAATAGAAGTTCTCTGTTTTTCACTGTTCTTACTTTGTTACATTGCAATTTTGGTTGGAAATTTGCTTGTCATGATTTCTATCACCTGCAGTCAACTTATTGACCAGCCTATGTATTTCTTCCTGAGTTACCTGTCCCTCTCAGACATTTGCTACACCTCCACGGTGACCCCAAAGTTAATCATTGACTTGCTGGCAGAAAAGAAGACCATTTCCTACAATGGCTGCATGACACAGCTCTTTACTATGCATTTCTTTGGGGGCATCGAGGTCTTCATCCTCACGGGGATGGCCTATGACCGCTATGTGGCCATTTGCAAGCCCCTGCACTACACTGTCATCATGAGCAGGTGGAAGTGTGATACCATGATCACTGCTTCCTGTGCTGGGGGATTCCTACATTCCTTTGGTCAGTTTCTCCTCGCCATCTTTCTACCCTACTGTGGCCCCAATGAAATAGATCACTACTTCTGCGACGTGTATCCTTTGCTGAAACTGGCCTGCACTGACACAAGCAGAATCGGTCTCCTGGTCATTGCAAATTCGGGCCTGATGGGCCTGGTGACTTTTGTGATCTTGCTGATATCTTACACTGTGATCTTACATACTGTCAGGTCCTCCTCTACAAAGATCGTTACAAAGCTCTTTCCACATGCAATTCCCACATCACTGTGGTGGTCTTTTTTTTTGCTCCTTTACTCTTTATTTATATTCGACCAGCAACTACTTTACCGGAAGACAAAGTGTTTGCTCTTTTTTATGCTATCATTGCCCCCATGCTCAACCCTCTGATATACACACTAAGAAACATGCAGATGAAGAATGCCATAAAGAAACTCTGGTACCAGATCATAGGAAGTAAGGAAATAAACTGAAAGAGTCCCTGATTTTCACCACAGAGTTTGAATATATGATTTCTCTACCCTGAAACCTTTAAAATGCATAATGTTTGCTTATTTCTTGTAGGTAGCAACATATATAGGCCCAAATATGAGCAAAAGTTTATGATTTCTTGGATTTTTTCAGGTTTCTTCTCTGCTGTGCTTTCTTTTCTAGTTTTCTTATTTATGTCTCCTCTGCCCTATTGGTCCTTTGGCTGTGTAACTAATTTAGATTTTTACCAGCAGACCCTCAAAGGCAGTGTGCAATACAAATCAGCACTGCGAGCCCATACAGCTCATTCTTGTGTGTGACTCTATTCAATGAACCAATTCCAGCCACCAAACAAGGGTAAAAAAGTAATTCCAATATTTTACTTGTATCACTTACAAAATAGTTTAAATGATCTAATTTATGTTCCACAACAATATTTCTCAAATAATGTAACTTCTACTCTGATAATTTTGTAGCCAGTGGCATTCTGGAGCTTCTCACATGCCCAATGCCAAGAATCTTCCCCAAGCCCCACAATAAAATTTTTCTTTTGTTCTAACTTACTTTCTCTCTCAGCTCTGTTCATGTATAAATCAACTGTTCCTTTCTGGGTTATTCTAGCACCTTATAGGGTATCAGTTAAGGGCATGAGTTCCAGACCCAGAATTTCTTACTAACTATGAGGACTTATGCCCAATGAAGCATCTATAAATGGAAGTGATAATAGTCACCACCCACCGTCTTGTGAGGATTGTATGTGAATGGTTAAAACATGACCTGTCACACAGTAAGTGCTCAATTTTTTTTATTGTCCAATTCCCTGTTATGCATCAACTGTTTTCCATCCTAAACGTCACCTTTGAGCAAACTTGCCCAGCATCAGAAATGGCTGGGAGCAAAATCAAGGCACTGAATAATTAGTTAGGAGAGGGGAGGACCTCAAAGATCTTTAGAAACTCCACTGACACGACATGCTTGCATAAGAATCTGTTTTCAGGTTGGTATGGAAGGCATACCAAATAAAGATGAGTTGTTGTTGAGGGTTCCTAAAAAGGGTGAAGAATATACGGAGAAAAATAGCATAATGCTGTGCCTCAGTTTAAAATGCCCAACAAATAAAACAAAAAATATTACATTCTAGAAATTCTTGAAAAATATCTGAACATACTTCCCAAGTTGTGTTTTATCTAGTTCTTGACAGTTATCCTGAAACTCTTGAGTAGGCTTGTTCAGTGCCCATGTCAGAGAACATCATCACAGCAGAAACGTGAAAGACCACTTTCCAGAGTACAATTAGCAGAGTCTCTGGTAAGAGAACCAGCAAAGCCTTAAAGTTTGCCTCTATTTCAGAAGCTCTATCTCTCAGCCAAACAGATTTGTATTATTGAAAAATAAAACTTCAAAAATTAATACAAATGTTTCTCTTTTATTTTTATTCTTGGAATAAAAGTTTTGCACAGGGATTATTAAAACATAAGGAGTAAAAGACATTGGTAACACCAACCATTAACCAGAGAATTCCTAATTTAACTTCTTCACTTTTGCATTGGATCCCCTCCCTTCTCACCTTCTCAAGAACATCATGTCATCATCACTTCATTGACTCTCCTGTCTTTCAAGAGCATCAGCAATTTTTCTCTCTCCAGTTGGATCATGGATATCAGCATAAGACTGTAGGGAAACATGATGAGATTCTTTGCAATTTAGTGAGTGACTTTACTAGCTCTTCCACTCAGGTTATCCTTCTTTTATTGTCTTTTACTAGGATATTTTACAACTCTATAGATAGAGAAGTTGATGCTTGGAAAATAATAGAAATGCCAATAATGGCTGCCCATGGAAATACAAACTGTGTCCAATGAAACGCAATTTGATTGTAGCCCTGTGGATATTTTGCTAGTTTTGCTTCCACTTATAAATTCATTTCAGCCCTCCTTACTGGACTATAAAAGTGTGGTATATTTTGTTCTTGTCTGAACCAATGGCAACATCTCACTGGTTTCTACAGTAAATACTGAGTTAAATAAAATCTTTGACATGTTCATTCATTATTTGGGTGAAAATCACAATTGTATCCTTTTTAAACATTTATCCTTTAACAACCTAAACTGTTATTTCTCTCATCTAAAATAAAGCAAAACAAAATCCTCTTTTGTCTTTACTTTCCCTTCCCAATTTCTCCAGCCCTGATTTTTTTTCTTCCTATGCTCATTGTATATAATTTCCCTCACCCCAGGTCTATCCAAGTCAGATTTTCCCTCTACCACCTCACTGTAGCTGCTAGTATCAAGATTGTCAATGACTTTCATGTCGATACATCCAGGATTTCACAGAATTGATCACTCTTTTTACCTCCAGATATTTTGACTTGCCTTTGGGGTCACCATGCTCTGCAGGTTTCCCTCTTTTGTCTAAAAAACGTGTCTTAGTTTTGTTTTTTTTTTTCATGGCTCTTACTTTTCTCACTATACTCTCTATGTTAGACACTCATGGGGGTCATGTCTTGAATCTATTTTCTTTTCGATCTTGGTTACTTCATATAATTTAATAGTTTTAAATACTCCCTATGTGCAGAGCACTCCAAATTTTTAATCTTCCAACTCAGAACTCTCCCTTGAACTCACATACCCATCATCACTCACTGAATTACTGTAACAGCTCTCAATCTGATCTCCTTTCTTCTGCACTTGCCCTCACTTTTTAATGGTAACTAGGCAATATCATTCAAAGTCAAAGTGTATGTCCTAGGAGGCTCCAGATAATTTGGATGCCTCACCTTATCACTCCTGCTAATTTCTGCCTCCTTCATTCTATCTAACTTCATTGGCCTGCTCACTATTTCCTGAACTTCCGCTTTGTGGGTCTCCTTGGAAATTTTTCCATTCAAGTATTTGCATGGCTAGCCAGCTCAGTTTCTTGATTCTTTACTCAGGAGTCAACTTCTCAGTGAATTCTTTCCTGGACAACCTATATAAAAGTTCCACACACATTCACACCCTTTGTATTCCTCTGCTTTGCTTTAT
Source organism: Dicerorhinus sumatrensis harrissoni (assembly GCA_014189135.1). Classification (NCBI taxonomy): domain Eukaryota; kingdom Metazoa; phylum Chordata; class Mammalia; order Perissodactyla; family Rhinocerotidae; genus Dicerorhinus; species Dicerorhinus sumatrensis. The sequence goes on along the minus strand of JABWHU010000190.1, from coordinate 18,312,319 downwards.
TTTATCCTTAGACATATTAGTATCTAGCCTGTTGTACATTTTATATATTTACCTTATTTAGTGACTGTCTCAAAACATAAGCTCAATAAAAGCAGGGGTATTGTGTATTTTTTTTTACTGTGTTCCTAGAATAATAGCTGGTGTATAATAAATAATCAATAAATATTTATTGAGTAAATACATGCTAAATAAATATATTGAGAAAAATATCTAGTGACAGAGAATATAATCTAAACGGGGGGATATATTCATAGAACTATATATTTATCATGTATTACATTATATATATACAGAGAGATTTCTGGGTTCTCAATTCTCTTCCAAAAATTTGGACAAATTTTGGACAATGGACAAAAAATTTGTCCATTCCAAAACCTGTTCCTTATTGAATTGATATCTGAGAAAGCAAATTCTCATTCAGGGTTCTCATTTGCATATTATTTAGTACCTTGCCAGAAGCCTAGCAAGAAGCCTCTCCTTTTGTATTTCTATCAGAACCCTGACATGTTTTGTACTGTCAATTACTCAATCTCCCTTGTAACTAGGTTACTAACTTTTTTAACTAGGTTAGCCATCTAGTTTTTCTTCTTTCCTTTTACTCTTCTTTCTTCCTTCCTGAAACATGAAACTAAGACTATAGGTAGAGCAGCCATTTGTAACCACAAGGGCAAATACTTTGCAAAAATTTGGTGGAGCAAGAATCTAGAATGATTTTGGGTCTGGATAAATTACTCAAGCAACTGTGTCATTCAACCAGCTATTCATGGTTTTAAATACTCCCTATGTGCACATAGACCCTGTTTTTATGGATTTATTACTATATTAAAAATTATTTGCTTAAATTCCAAAACCGTTTTCTACCAAATATGACTGGGGGCAATCCCAACTATACATATTTGTTTTTTTGCCTCTTCTTGGTCACTTATTCTTCTGCATAAACTGTAGGGTTATTTCATTTAAAGAAAAACAAAACAAAAAAATCCTGAGATTTTAATTGGAAATGAAGTTTCCAATTAAATGAATTTACTTATTAATTAAATGAATTTATATATTAATTCAGGAAATGGTTGTTTTTAGGATGTTGCCTTCTCACCTAAATTTTTTTTTGTGTGTGAGGAGATCAGCCCTGCACTAATATTTGCCAATCCTCCTCTTTTTTTGCTGAGGAAGACTGGCCCTGCACTAACATCTGCCAATCCTCCTCTTTTTTTGCTGAGGAAGACTGGCCCTGGGCTAACATCCATGCCCATCTTCCTCTACTTTATATGGGATGCCACCACAGCATGGCTTGGCAATCGGTGCATCGGTGCACGTCCGGGATCCGAACTGGCGATCCCCGGGCCACCGCAGTGGAGCCCGTGCACCTAACCGCTTGCGCCAACCCGGCGGCCCCCTTCTCACCTAGATTTTAATATGTAATTCTGTCAGTGTTTATTTTACCGCTTTAAATAAGATCATATAGCTTTCTTCCTATTGATCCCGAGTTTCTTTTATTACAATTTATTTGCAAATAACTTATTGTTTTGTTACAGTTGTAAATAGAACCTCTTGTCTCCTTTTCTAACTTTTATCCCTAGATTCGATTCAATTTTTTAATTTTGTGTATTCATATCTTAGATTTAGCTACCTTACCAATTTTCTTACTAATTCTAGATATTTTACGATTTTTTTAGATTTTATAGGCTTATAATCGACCCCATTTTATGGATGAATAAAATGTCACAGAATTTTACTGTCTTTCTCATATAATTAATACAAAAAAATAATGTCTCTAACTCCCAGTTCAGAGCATGCTGCACTAAACCATTGCAGCCATGGGCTGATGTAAAGAAAGTTACATCTGAGATAAATTGTTTTTAGACTCAAAGCATAATATTGTGATTATATTAGATGAATTACTTATTTATGAAGAAGAGAAGCATATGTAAAAGTTCACCGGGAAAATTTTAGCTTGAAATAAAGACGACATGCCAAACTGGGAAATAAGAAGGAGTTGAAACAATGTAACACATTGTAGTGTTCAAGTATTGAGCTAAACTTGAAGAAACTGAGAATTTAATGCTATAGTCAAGGAAGGGAGGAAATAGGGTCTGAAATAATATAAATATAGTCTATGTTTAGCAGCCTTTGGATCAGGTCTCTCAAATACCCACTATTTCAAAAACATAAAAAAGATGAAAAATGTTATTTAAAATAAACAGATGGTATTCATTTCTATCTTCCAAAAGGGATAGGAGACTGAAATTCAAAGCTTTCCCAATTTCTTTATATTTAGAATAGAGAAGGCTAGAATTGATGAAACTTAGAGAGCAAAGATAGACTCAGGGGAGAAAAGAGAGCAAAAAGTTAATTGAAGGAAGTAGATATTGAGAAAAATAGAGCAAATGGTCAAGGTAAAGTACTGGTAAGAAACACCCAAAATTTTGTGGAGTTTAAAAATATTTTATTACTATGTAACACCCCTTTGTTGCTTTAAGCCTATAACAGAGTCTCCTGGAACCAGTAGACCATGTGGTCTCTGAAACCAGGATGTCTTGGTTTAGACTCCTCTCCCCCAACCCCACACATACATCTGTTGCCTAGGTAACTCAGGGAAAGTTTCTCAACATCTGTACTTCAGTCCTCTCAACTGTAAAAGGGGAAGAATAATGGTATCTAACCATAAGATTAGCTTGAGTATTAATTGAGTAGTAAATGAGAACACTACTTGGCACATAGTAATCATTCAGGGAAGGTTAGTTATTAACTGATTTCAGATACATCGTGTGGGTGCTTTCGGGTACAAGAGAAGAAGCTGAATGAGTTCTTCACCTGAATTGTCGTGGAACAAAAAGAAATGAGCAATTAGAATATTTGCACACTTGGATTCAAGAATGCAGAGGGAGACAAACTTAGCCAAAACTCCATCATGAAAACCAGGCAGAGAAAGTGACATGGTCAAGGAGCTAGGCTTATCCACCTGTTGCTGCTGTAGGTCAGAGAATAGACTGCAACTCCACCCAGGGGGATTTAAAATTAATGGAGGATAATTCAAATAACCTTAGTTGGCAAATGCTCATTCTGAAGATATTTTAATTTACTCCAGCAAAAGTAGAAAAAAAAAAAAAGACTGAAAGAATATTGCAAAAAAAAAAAAGAAAAAGGAAATATTTTCAGGAACCGTAGAGAAACAACAGAACTCTGAAAATTATTTCCTATGGGAACAAGAAGGAAAAAATTTTGCTATCCTCAATAGGTTGCAAGAGGATGTCTACAAAACTGAAGCAAAAAGTTTTAAGAACAGGTTGGTATTAAAAAGAAAACAGATGTGAAAACAGAAATGGTTAGACTAGGAAGAATTATGGGCAAAAATAAAATTTAATAGAAAAAGTAAAATCATATTTGACAGCATTAAAAAATAAAATTTTAAATGCTGACAATCAAATGCTGAAAATTTGAGCAGCTCTCTCATTATGAAGAAGAAAGGGAAAAATAGATAAAATCGGTAATGGAGATTACAATTGATATTCCAGATAATGATATTGAGATGTACTATAAGAATTGTAAGTCTGCCCATTGTTACAATCTGAAAACAGATAAATTAAAAGAAATTCACATTGAAGACTACTTTCTTGAAATAGGAAATATAACTGAAAATTAAAAATCTGAGCATACATATATAAGCCCTAAAATACTGTTGACATTTTTAAAAAACTATAGAAATATATTTGCTCATAGATACTTGCTGTTTAAAACAATTTCAATGATAAATGACAGATCTGACAAGCCTTTAAGTAGACAATAAAGATAAAGTAAATTTTTACAAAATGAATTCAATCATGTGATTCCAGTTTTAGAACAAATATAAAGACCAGATTTTTTAGGTACAAAGAGGATAGGAAAACACAATTGCCTTGTGGAATTGCTTAAAGACAAACTTAAGAGACAATCAAGTAACAAATATCTGCATAACATAAAAAAGTAAAAAATTTACTATTTATTAAAGTTTCGATGACTTAAAAGAAAAAGACTAACAGCACCCTGTTCTTTTCTTTTGAATATGGTATTTGTAATTACACATTGATTTGTTTTCTTGTTTATCGTCTGTCTCCCCCTTTAGTCTCTAGCTTCATCGAGGACAAAGACTATACGTGTTTTTTCCACCACTTAATGTATTCTCTACAGAGTTTTATCCAACTTGGACTTGTTAAGATGTAGGTGACAGTAAATATTTTTAAATAAACTAATGAATGATATCATTTTATTTTTTGTTATAGTTTTCTATATTTTCTACAATATACATCTATGAAATTTTAATCAAAACAAATAATATATTTTTAGAAAGGAGTTTGCCACACAGAGAGAAATGTGTAAGCGGCCTGCACAGCTGGCAAGAGAACCCCTGGGAGCAGATGGCCTTCCTGAAAGAACAGTGGTGAAGGAAAGCAGTGTTTTCTAGGCGTCTATTGGAGATGCCAGTACTCTAACCAGCTTGTTTCTCTGGGAAAAATTAAATCTTAAATCCTTGGTCTACCAGATTTACTTTTAATCACGGCCATAAGGTTCTCAGGTATTTTTCATTTCAGTTCCCCTCAGCCTCTCAGCCACTGGATCCTGCCCTGTCCTGACATATGAGCATTACGTACAACATTTTGTTATAATCCCCATGTCCCATGTCTAACCCTAGTGCTTGGATCCTGATGCAACAGGGAAATATAATTATTGATTTTGGCTCATAAAAAATATTGGCTATTTATTAGGTATAAAGTTAAGCTATAGTTTATATCTTTGGCAAAGTATATTGGTGAGAAATTTCTAAACCCTCAAAGACATTGAGAGCTATTCTATATAACATGTTTTCTCAGAATTCACTTTAAATGCCAATTTGATATCAAAAAGAATATATACCAAGAATTTTATATATACAAAGAATTTTATATATATAAATTACACATATATATAAAGAATTTTATATATATAAATTTTCTCTAGAAGCAAAGGTAAATATCAGAGAGAAACTTCTTTCTTTTTTAGAAATGGAAAAATAGTATGCTAAAAATATCCCAAATTTGGTTCAATTTACCAAATGTATCTCTATGGTTGGAATTCACAAGAATTCTTTCATAATACTTTATGAAATTTCAGAGTTATTATTTATTGTACAGTAATGTTTTGTTTTGTTTTGAATTCTCACTTTCTCTTTGGTGTGAGTCTAAGCCTCCAGGAAATCCGTCTGGTGAGTTAAGCTGCTGGTAACTTAAATTCAACTAGCAAACGTACTAGTAATTTTCCTTTGTATGATAAAGACCTGTAACATGCAATTACCATAGGAAGTGCTATTTCTTCTCGCTAGCAGGTCACGGATCAGTTTGGGTGTCACACAGGAGGTAGAGCAGATGTCCATAAAGGACAAGTGCCTGAGGAAATAGTACATTGGTTGTTTAAACAGTGGGCTGGATTAAATGGAAACAAGGATTAGCATGTTTCCTACCAACAGGGCAACAGAACAGAGTAAGAAGAGCACAAAGCAAAATATTTGTATGTTCTCATTATAAGAAAATCCCAAAAGGATGAATTCTGAGATGTTCCTCTGTCTCTCCATGTATTTTAACTTGTGAATATCTGAAAAGAAAGAAAACATTAATCTGTGTAAAAAATTAGCAGCATGATAATAATATAGGATTTACCAAAAGTGAAGTGACATGCATTAATATTAATATTAATTATTCCTGATATATAGAATTAAGTTTATTTTTTATGTGTCTTATTTTACAAATCTATTGTGAAATGAGTATAATGATATCATTTTTCACCTTTACAATCAATAGGATTAAAGATGATTTTAAATGTTAGATTGATTTTAAAGAAACCATGTTATTACTGTTAATTATATTATTTAGATGACAAAAGAAGTTTAATTTACATAATTTAAAAAAATTGCACATTTTAAAATATGTGTTCTTCTCCATAGTGTCAAAAAATGGAATTGCCCAAACATATTTGAATTATTTTTTGTGACTTTTCCTAGAAATTTCATTTTTCTTTTTACATTTAATCTAGGCAATGAAAGTCAGTAAAAGAAGATGATATAGGCTGTAGCTCCAAGAGAGATTTGTTGTCAACACTCAGTGACTATTTGTTGCATTAATGAATGGATGAAAGATACATAAATTTGCATATTTTGAATACAGTTCGGAGACATTATTTATACACAGGGAAATAGGGTGTGAAATACGAAGAATGCTCTGTAGGAACTCTTTCACCCAGTGTTGAGGAATTAACTGACACTCAGTGGGGTTGCAAATGCTATAGCACACTTTCAACCTTAGTTGACGTGATGTCACCACCATATCTGGACACTCCAGATGAGTTAAAAAAACACAGAATGCTTTTGTAGTGAAGTTATTTAGAAGCCATCAAATGCAGTGATTCACAAATATAAAACCTGTGTCTTTAAAGTCATTTTAGATGGTGAATGGGTAATTGGTATAGCATTAAAAAATGGTCTGTACTGTGAGAAACCAATTCTACTTTAAATTATTATTAAATTCTACTTTCATCAAGGAGAAAAAAATTTGTTCCTACTATGAATTTAATATTTCTTTAAGGCTTTCTAACCATATATATATATATATTTTTTTTTTCCTGAGGAAGATTTGCCCTGAGCTAGTATCCGTTACAAATCTTCCTTTTCTTTTGCTCAAGGAAGATTAGCCCTGAGCTAACATCTGTGCCAATCTTCCTCTACTTTATATGTGGGTCACCACCACAGCATGTCTGGTGAGTGGAGAAGGTCCACGCCTGGGATCTGAACCCACTAACTGGGCCCCCTGAAGTGGAGTATGTGGAACTTTAACCACTCAGCCATGGGGCTGGACCCAACTATATATTTTGTAACAAAACAAAAATACTCATAGTGTTCAACAGTTAACAGTACTTAAATAGAGTGTAATGAATTTTTGGGTTTTTGATCAATTTCATCTTTACCTTATTACAGCTAATGCTGACTCTTTTTAGGAGATGGTGTATCCTTTATTTGACAAATACATTTATTTACCTAAAACAAATTAATTTAAAGTTAACTGTTAGATAAATAGGATGGTGAAGAACTTACTGGGATATCACTTGATATATTGAAACCCCTAATTTTCAATATAAGAGATTCAGATGAAGAAAATCTAAGTAATTTCTTAGCATCAGAAAGTAATACCCAGTTGATATTGGAGGACAGATGTCCCAATTGCCAGCAAGTCTGGGGCTGCATCCCAAGCTTGAGAGCAGAGTGAGATGAAGTGTCATGGAGGACAGCAGTGAGAGGAATTATTTTGAATCCTCATCTCAATAGAAAAAGTTAAGCAAGGTAACAGATTACCAGGTCACTCAATCTGTGTTTATGAGTATTAATGGGGATATATCTTGCAGTTAATATAAACATATGGTCCAGAATTCTCAATTCCAAATCACTTTGAAGTAATTTTCCATCAGTTTTAGCAAAATGTGCATTCTTTAAGGTAGGATGTTGGCTCATTTTCTAGATAATCCTAGACGTTTAATCCACAATAGATCTTAAAATCCCATCCCAAATTCTGAGGGAAAATACTATTATGATCACTGCTGATAGCGGAACTAAAAGGGACATGAGAATACAGTACAGAGAGAGAATTATTGTCATTCAAACACATAATATATTCTTGAACTTATTTTCTTAATTTGTCAAATAACTGAAACACAAATGATGAAAGGAGGAAATACGCATCCAGTCTGCATGTGGTTGGAATAGTGGCAACAAGAAAAAGATAGAAATGTGGAGAATTATGAAATAAAATGAATGGTGAACTGTTTTGATTCAAATTGTGTTCTATAGCAGTAACCATCTGAATATAAAAGGAAAATCAGTTACCTAAATATTTCTAATAGTCAGAGGTTTGGTAGTAAGTGAAATGTGTCCTTATATTTGCCTTATTTTTCATGTTAATTGTAGTTATTTAGGCTTGATGTGCAGAATGTAAAATCTGCAATCTTACCAATGTTCTATGAGCAACGAATCACCAAGTATAAGCATAGACACTATTCAAACATCATTCTCACCAATTTTGTTAAGCATCTTCCCTTTGTATGCATTAAAATGTTGAATAAGGAATTCAGTAAACAGAATTAACTTTCTCCTCTTCCGTAACTTTTGTGAATGTTGAGCTAATTGCTCAGCTCTCTAAGCCTTCTTTTCCACATTTATAGTATCAAGGTACAAGTACATAATGTAGAAATATAATGAGAAATACAAGAAATAATGTGAAATGCTTGTGTTATACATAGTTCATAACCACACATGTTAGTTTCCTTGTTCTTTTTCTATTTTTTGAGTGAGCAGTTTCTGAAAATGCCACAAACACGTATATAACTAAGTCCAATAAAGAAATTTAAAAAAGAATCACGAAATATGTTTAATGAGCATGATTAGGATAAATTTCAATTTTGCAATCTGTTAGTAAAAAGGAATAAAATTACTCTGATATTAGTTGTCATAGAGCATTTGTTAACATTAATCACTAGCCTGAAATATTTCTTGCACTATAAAAATATAGTGAAATTATTACTTTATTTCTTTCAGCGTATTGCATTAAAAGTCTGCATTCTTTCTTGGTTGTGCTACTACAATAATAATAATTGCTCTTATAGTTAAAGTAGAGTTTCCATCATAAGTTTAAATTTTCTCCTAAGGGTATCAGAATATGGCCTGCTATAAACTTGCCTTAATTTAATCAGATGAATCTAGTCCATTTTGGGATGGCAAGGTCTTTGAAAGTCTGGAAATTACACATCATTGCAGATATGCAAGCATAAACTGGGCTATTCCTTGATAAGAATATGGAGGAAAGTTTAAAAGCACCAAAATGGGACTTAATACAGTTCACCGTGACTTGAAAATTTTATTAACTTGAACTCAACTATCCTTGTTCTCAACTAGAATTCTGCTTATGAATAATGTTCAATTAAAACTAAAGTGAGCTAAAGTATTTTATAGTAATCAAACTATCATGCTGCCGAGAAAATATTGTCATAATAATGAAATTAAATAGAATAAATTTAAATAGTGTATAACCACCTTAAATATCAGTCAGTGGAACATTCTCCAAAAAGAATGGCATAGTTAATTCATTGATTATCAGATGTGATACCTGTAAGATGGGTTTTAGGTTGAATCAAGAAGAATTTTCTCTTAAGGTACTCACTCTGCTAATTTTTTTCCAGTATCTAAATCTGGAATAAAATGCAGAGATTTACAAACAATTATTCAAACACATTTAGGCCAATTCCCTAAAATTATTTTGCATATCTCAACATGTCGTAGAATATTGTATATATTTGTGAGTGCAGTGGAAGTTAAATATCCATTAACCACAAGGAACGCAAGAATGGATCTTCAGACTAAAACAAGTATTTTGAAATTCTCACAAAAGCAAACATATATTTTTGCTTTTGTGAGTCCTAGGAGTAAGTCCTAGGAGTAACTTATTTTATGTCTATGCTTAAAAGAAGTTTGGTTCAGATTGCAGAATATAAAGTTATATGACTCCACAAGAATTAATAGGTTTTGAAACCTCTAAGAAATTACAATCCCACAGGCATTTCTAAACAAATCTTCACCAAATGCTTCCGAGCCACTGTCCATGGAATTAACCCTGGTGTCTCGGGGCATTTTCTGGCTATAACTTTACTTCTTGCTTTGTGTTATCCTGGCTCAGAAACTGTTTCTCTGGAGGCCCCAAAATGTTCCAGTGAGACAGACAGTTAAGGAAACTCTGGCTACCCTGTGCTCATCTCACATTCTGATGAAAAGGAGGAAAAATAATGTAGCCTGGAATAGTATTAAGTTAGCTTCCAGAAAATCTGACTTAAGGAAGGACAAAGAGCACCAAAGACAGGCAGCTAGAGTTGAAATATGGATCATGATCAAGAGTAACCTTCATGCACAGAGTAGACAGGTCAATAAAATCCGTGACCTGAAAGATGGGGCCTGGAACCAGGTTATTTGTTGCCGGGGACTCACAGTGGTGGGATAGATTGCTTGAGAATGGAAGACAGGAGCAAAGAAAAGATCAAAGAATAGACATTCTATTCCCCATACACATATCAGGGTAGGAATGGTAGATCATTAAGTGAGAATATAATGAAAATATCAGAGGAATTCGGCACTCAGTGTACAGCAAAACTTTTATTATTTTACCATTGTTTTTCTCCTATGCCACTTCATTTCTGCAGGTTGTGTACAGTGTTCAGTTAACCAATTCCTCTCTCTCAGACATAAATCCATATACTAAAAGTCTCCTTCAGACATTTTTTATAGGAAATCAATTTTTATAGTATCTTATTTGGTACTAAATTTTAACAATAATTTATTGAGAAGTTATTTCTTGCTTTAAGTTCATTATATAATTTCATCTTCACACTAATGCATGTTTTGACCTAAGTAGTATTACCTTTACTGTGCTGATAATACAAGCCTCTAAATGTTAAATGACTAGCTCAAATAGCTACTAAACAAAAAGAAAAAGGAATGTTCCTTCTGTGAGTAAAAGAAACAGTTTTTATAAGTTTACTACTTGCTTCCAGGCTTTGAAAATGTAGTAACCCTGAGGAAACGAGAGATTCCATGACTACTGAATCAAGGGTATCAGAATCTTTTGTTTTACTGGTTTTCCATGTCAACATAATATCTGATGTTGACCAAATTTCCTCAAGCTGACTTGTGTGAACACACAGAAGTAGATAGCTTGTCATATCTCTACCAATAACACACATGAACACACCAGGATGGTCTTTACAGATGTATACAAGAGCCTCATTTACAATCCCAATTCCTGATTCATTACAGGTCATCAGTTAAGATGACCTGCTGAGATGCTCTGTTGAGAGTTGATTTTGTTCTTTTCATCTTTTTCTTCTAGAATCCCCTTCCAATACTTTCTTTTTCATGTGCTATATAGACTTATTTCCAAAATTATATTTCTTAATAATTTCCCACAAGATGGAAGGTGGTAAATTTGCGCAGTGTCTATAAGGTTTACATGCATTTTTGAACAGATAACTTGAGAAGAGTCGTTGGATTCTCTTCTAAATCTGAAGTCCCAGAATGGCCAGAAAAGAAGTAACAGGATCAATTCCAAGAAAATATATTTCTCAAATTCATATTGAAGTGTAATTTAATACAATATCCATAATTAACACATAAAATATGAAAGCTTTGACATAAATATATATATATACACCTACAAAATCATCACCAAAATCAAGATAGTGAATCAATAGTTCTCTAAAGTTTTCTCATGCCCTTTTGTGATTCTATCCTCCCTCTCCTCCCTCTTGACCAATAAAACACTGATCTGTTTCCGGAACAGTAGATTAATTTGCATTTTCTGGAATTTTATGAAAATGGAGGCATATTGTACGCATTGCTTTTTGGAGGGGAGTGTCTGGCTTATTTCACTCAATTTATATATTCTGAGATTCAGTAACGTCTTTTGTATATCAATGTGCTTTCCTATTTATTTCTAAGGTCATTCCACTCTATGAAAATTCCACAATTTATTCATCCATTTCCCCAATTTTAGACGAATCCAAATTTTGGCTACCGTTAATTAGCTGCCATAGTAATTCATGTGCAAAGGGTTTTATGGACAAATGATTTTTTTTCTCTTTGGAAAGTGTGAAGGAGTAGAATCCCTGCTCATATAAGAAGTGTATATTTAATATTTTAAAGAAATTCCCAAACTGTTTCCCAGTGTAGTTGTACCATTTTACATCCCCAGTTGTGGAGGTTGTATGTCCTGCTTGTTCTACATCCTTGCAAACACTCGGTAAGGTTAATCTACTTTTAGCCATTCAAATGGCTATATAGCAGTACCATAGTGTTTTTTATTTGCATTTACCTAATGATTAATGATGTTTACTATATTTTCATGTACTTATTTGCAATGGGTATGTTTTTCTTGATGAAGTGTCTATTCAACATTTTTACCCATTTTTTATTGGGTTGTTTATTTTCCTCTTACTGCGTTTTGAAAGACTTCTATATATTCTGAATAGTAGTTCTTTAGTAATTATATAATTTTAAAATACTTTCTTCCAGCATGTAACTTGTTTGTTCACCCTATTAACTATCTCATTCTTACAGCAAAAGTTTTCATTTAGATGAAGTCCAAATTGCCCCTTTTTTCCTTCTTAGGACGTATTTTTAGCATCCTAAGAACTCTTCACCCAATCCAAAATCATGAACATTTCCTCCCATGTTTCATTGTAACAATTTTATACACTTGTATTTTACATATAGATCTGGATCTAATTTGAATTAAATTTTATACAAGGTATGATATATAGGTTGAGGTTTACATTTTCTGCTTGTAGATGTACAATTATTCCATCAGAATTGTTGGAAAGACTCTTTTCTTCACTGAATTGCCTACAGACCTTTGTTGAGAATTAGTTGGCCATAAATGTGCAAGTCTACTTCTGGACTCTCTAGGCTGTTCCATTGATCTACTTGTCTACCTTTACAAAAACGCCAAACTTCTTTGATTACTGTAGATTTATAATATATTTTAAATCAGGTAGTGTAAGTTCTTCAAGTTCTGTTCTTTTATAAAGTTGTGTGGGCTAATGTATATCCTTTCCTTTTCAATATAAATGTTAAAATAATCTTTTAAATTGCAAACAATGACTGCTTTGAGTTTGGGGGTAGATTTATTTGAGATTAATTTAAGCGGGTAGAATATACCTCAATGTGTTCTTGTCATCTGATCAATGAACATGGATTGCTCTCTATCATTAAGTCTACTTTAATTTCTCTCAACTAATTTCTATAGTTTTCATGTACATTTCATACACATATTTTGTGATATTTATTCTTAAGTATTTTTTATTTTGATGCTATTACATGTGACATAAAAAATATCTTCTGATTGTTTGGTACTAATAGAAAACACAATAATTTTTTGTACGACAATACAATATCCTGAAATTTTGCTAAACTGGCATTAATGAAAAAAAGTCATCGAGATTGCAGAAGAACACGTAAACTGTGTTTATTCACAAGTGATATAGAAGAAATGCAATCATTCTGCTGATAGGACAAGCACCTGGGCAGAGAGAAATGTCTAGAGAAGTGGGAACCAAAGCACTGAGCTGAGATCTGGTTCTGCCATTCAATGGACAAGCGGGTGAACAATGATTAAAATAGTAGGACCTCCTTAATGTAAAAATAAAGAAGTTAAAAGACACTATAAGGGGTTGAGGTCAGCTGAATTTCATTCCCTCCCTAATAGGTACAGGAGATTTATTTTAAATTTTTAGCCTTTCTGACATTACTTATTTTATTATTAATGCATGATTGTTAAAGGCAAAAGGAGAAGTTTTAGATATGTAAGAACAATGTATACAGTCAAATAAGAGAAGATCTTTGAATATAATTCAATAGGTGTTTATTTATATCTTAATTTATGTCAGCTTTATTGTTGGAAAAAAGATACAAAGAAAAATAAAGATAGAGCACATAATCTTCTGGCTAAGTCAAACTGGAAAAACACAGTTCATAAGAAGAGACACTATTATAGGGCAAAGGATTATTTGAAATATAGTAAATGTAAAGCTGAACAGCAATAAAAAAACAGGGCAGGTATGAGAAATACTTTTGGTTTGTTGATGGATTTGCAAAATCTACTTGAATAAGAAAAAATTAGGAGTGTGAATGATATATAAGACATGGACCCTAAAGGATTGGGGTAGAAGCATTGTAAGCAGAGGAGATAGCCGAAACAAAACCATAAAGGTGAGAGATTTTAGAGAAATATTTGGAGACTATAGAGGGGTCCAGTGTAGCTGGGTGAAAGCATCCAAGCAGAGGGAAACAAAGGATGAAAGGTAAGGGAAGAGAAAATCACATAACATGAGTTTCCTGTATGCGATACGCCATGCTAAAACTTCACGTGTTAACCACAGTAGTATTACATTATAAAGTATAATATTAACCCATTTTGTAGATATTTAAAAAATGGAAACTTAAATAATTAAAGCAAATTGCCAAGACACAGAGATAAAAACTTACAGAGTCAGTGTGGCATCCATTTCTCCCTGACCCCAAAGTCTATCATTGTAACACCATACTTTCCTCCAGTGTAGAGACTTCTCAGACTAGCTAGTTAGACTCAGACCAATTTGGAAGATTCTGATAAACAAGTGAGAAGGTTGGATTTTATATCAATGAAAATAAGGTTCCATATCAATTTTTGGAGAGGGCAGTGATATGATCAGAGATATGCTTTCCAAGGACATTTCTTGCATTCCTCAAATCGACATAGTCACACCTGGAACTAGTTGGACACTTTCAAGTGCAGATTGCATTCTGGATCACAGTGACTTGCTTCTTTGGCTCATATATTGTCAGAGGTCATTTACTCCAACTCCCCAAAGAAAGATTATACATTTTCTATAACATCTCAAATGATAAATGCTCTTGGGACACAGGACTGAAAGCACAATGTATATCATCTTAGTTATTTTAATGTTGAATGTGCCATTTGAGACCATACATTCTGCATGGTGATTTTCATCTCCTCATTTCTCAGAGTATAGATGAGAGGATTCAACATGGGAGCAATCACAGTGTAAAATACAGAGATTTCCTTATCCTTGTTCTCACTCCCAGCAGGTAGAACATAAGTGTAGATACAAGGCACAAAGAATAAAACTACAACCATTATATGAGAACTACAGGTTGAGAGAGCTTTGCATAGTCCTGCAGAGGAGTGTGTCCTAAGATAATATCATATGAGTATATAAGAAGCTTCTAGGACAAAAAAAATGACAACCACTACCATCCCTGAATTAGCAATCACTAAGATACTAACAATGTGAATATCCTTGCAGACCAATTTCAAAAGAGGCTTCACATCACATATGTAGTGATCTATCTGGTTAGGACCACAGAAAGGCAAACTGAGTACCATGAGCAGCAAAGCAACAGAGTGCCAAAAACCCACAACCCAGGCCACGATAATCAACGTGTTACACCTCTGCCGGTTCATGATGACCATGTAGTGCAGGGCTTGACAATGGCAACATAGCGGTCAAAGGCCATGGACACCAAGATGAATATTTCCACACCCGCTAGCAAGTGGGCAGTGAAGAGCTGGGTCATACAGTTTTTATAGGAAATATTTTTTCTTGTTGCAGCTAAGTCCCTGATCAGCCGGGGGACCGGCTGAGGTGTAGCAGAGGTCCATGAGGGAAAGGTGGCAGAGAAAGTAGTACATTGGTTGTCGGATTAGATGGCTGCAGGTGATGGTGAGTAAGATGATGAAGTTCCCCATTAAGACGGCCAAGTAACAGAGCAGGAAAAAGAAAAAGAACAGTAACTCTATTTGCTTATTTCCCCACAGCTTGACGAAAACAAATTCTGTGACATTGTTCTGATATTCCATGAGGTTAAGTTGAATTCCTAGTACACAGCAGAAACTCAATTCATCTGAAATGGACAGAACATAATACATATTTAGTAGCACTTTTTAAGTTTTGGAGAGATTTACACATTAAAAAAAGATGTAGGTCATACATGATTTATTACAGACTTAATCTTTTAAATACTTTTTAGATTAAGGCCATCATTATATATCAAATGATGTTTAATAAGATCATATATTATGTCTAGAACTTTTGTAAGTATTTTGCATGTATTTAACTTACACCAATCCAATAATACTATTCTGGTACTCATTTTAGAGACGGGGAACAAAAAATAGGAGGGTTCAGTTAATTACACCAATTCCTTCACATATTAAGTACCAACCTAAGACGAAACTGCATCTGATGACAGATGTCATGCTTTTATGAGCTATGTAACATTATCTGCTGACCAAATGAAATTTTAATTCTTGTCCACCTGTATAAAAGATATGAGATCTTTCTCCATCCCTGCCATAACTGCCTGTATAACTTAAAGCAAGTCCCTCCCCGTCTCTATGCTACCTATCATTTATGTATAAAGTTTTAATAACAAACAAACATTCTATACACCCAGTGAAACTAAATATTTATTCTTGAAATAAAAGTAAATAAAGGTTCTTAATCATGGCAGAGCATAGCTGAATTAGTTGAAAATAGTTTCAGTGACTATCTTTAATATGAGTGATCAAGGTTCAGAACACGGAGAGGCAGGACATAGCGAACCGGAGGCACAATGCTGGGCAGCTGAATACAGGAACACAGGTTATTATTAAATAAAACCTTCTCCTTTTTGCTAATTATTATAAAGACACATTTTAGAGGTCATTGTTGAAATGTTAGAAACACTTTAGAGAGCTAGTTGTCTTCTGTCGACATGTTGAACTCAGTGTGATTGAAGAACAACCTGCTTAGCTCAGGGCTAATCTTCCTCACAAAAGAAAAAAGAAAATAAGAGAAAATTAGGACACTCAGATAAACAAAAGCTGAGAGTGTTTGCTAACACTAGATCTGCCTTGCAAGAAATGCCCAAGAGAGTCCTCAAATGTGAAATGAAAAGACATTGGACAGTAAATTAAAACCACATAGAGAAATATAGATCTTAATAGTGTTAAATAAGTGGGCAATCATTAAAGCTGGTTTTATTGTAACAATTGTTTGTAACTATTTTTTGTTTTCTCCAGGATTTAAGAGACATACATTTAAAGAAAAAAGAAAATAATTATTAGTCTGGAAGGTATTGTTATGGTAACTTTGGTTGTAAATCCAAATGTTGTTTTCTCGTTGGAAGGCAAGCTCCAACACAAACATACAGAACACCGATGCAAGGCTGGGGACAATTAACAGTATAAAATATTTAAGAAAATCAGTCCAATCACTAGGTGATCACTAAGCAAAGTGAGTAGAAACGTTAGTGATCACATACAACAAAGAATACAGAATCAACATAAGTAATTCAGGAAAATCATTAAACAAACAGCATCCAGACCAACAAGAAATACTAGGTGGGAGTGGAGACCTCACTTTCAGAAATTGCTGCTCCATTTTATTACTTAAAATGCTTATATTTCAATAGCAAAAAGTATATACCACACAAAGAAAGAGGAAAGTAGGACCAATACATAGATTTTTAAGAAATAATCAATAGAAACTATCCTTGTTGAAACTCAGATGTTGAACTTAATAGAAAAATGATTTAAAACAGATATAAATGTGGTCAGGGAACTTAAGGAAACAAAATCTAAATAATTAAGGCAAGAATGAAAAAAATTTCCCACAAATAGAAAATATCAATAAAGATACAGAAATTATTTTTTAAAAACCAAATAGAAATTCTTGAGTTAAAAGAATTATAAATGAAATATAAAATCTACTAAAGTGGATGAGTAGCAGATTTAAGCTGGCAGAAGAAAACAATCAGTGAACTTGACAATAGGTCATTTGAGAATATGCAGCCTGAGGAACAGAAATAAAAAAGAATGAATAAAAGCAAACTGAGTCTCAGAGACAAGTGGGATACTATCGGGAGTACTAACATACACATAATGAGAGTCCCAAAAGGAAAGAGAGAAAGGTGCAGAAAGAATATTTGAATATATAATGGCCAAAAACTTCTCAAATCTGAAGAAAGGAATGGAATAAAAATAGATTCAAAAATTTTAACAGTGAGACTCAAAATATTACATGATATGTACATTAACAAATTCATAGCATATATGTATTCAAATTTGTTATTAACACTTTTGTTAACTCTTGGTGATTTAAATTTAAAAATTAAATGTCACATTTTTATTTATATTATGCCTTTATCAGGTGTGGCCCCATTGTCTACTGGTTAAGTTTGGTGTGTTCCTCAGTGGTCCAAGTTCGGTTCCCAGGCTAGGACCTACACCACTTGTCAGCTGCCATGCTGCTGAGGCAACTCTCATACAAAACTGAGGAAGATTGGCACAGGTGTTAGCTCAGGGCGAATCTTCCTCAGCAAAAAGTAAAATAAAATAGAATAAGCCTTTATCATCCTTTTCTTTTTCCTATATTGTGATATGTTTTCTCTATTAAAATTGTCATATGTACATATTATTGTTAGATATAACTCACTAATATGGAAATTTGGCTAGAAAAATAAATGCTTATGTAAAGGCACTTATTTTCATTAATAATAATTAAGAACAAATAAAGAAAAAATAGATCTACATTCAAGAAATGTGGAAGTATTTTTATAAAGATTAATTTAAAAATATATAAAACCTATTGCTTTTTCATATGTAAAAAGATAAAATGAAATATAATTCTTAAAAAGCAAACACATATGTTATATAAATGTACATACATTTACATTGTCAATTATGTATATTAAGAATGTGTTCCAAGACAAAAAATAATTGTTTTAAATTCTACTATAACAATAGATCTATCTCATATATGTTTTAACTAATTTCTTCTTCTGTAGGCATGTGAGTTTCAAGAGTTTCTCACGAATGATGTTTGGGTGCATATGCTTATATGTACCTGAGAGTTTACATGTTCATGTGGGAGAGGAGATAAACATATTTATTAACAGAAATTTTTAAAATAAGAAGTCTATGTTCATGAGTAATTCTTCTTAATCTATTATTCCTAGGTCTCATATTTTTTAAGAATTTTACTTTGTAGACTTAATCAAGCTGAAGAAAATACTATAAAATGTTATTTTCTTAGAAATTTATGAGCTAGACTGGTAAATATTTTTCCTAGATAGATCTGAGGTGGATGAAGCTGCCTTATTGTAGAATCAATGTAATTAAAATATGAATCCTATAGAAGACTTTGCTTTTCCCACAGCCTTTTTAAAGCCACTCTTGAGCTCTTTGTTCCTCAGGCAGTAGACCAGCAGATTCAGCATGGGAATGACCATTGTATGGAACACAGACACCATTTTATCTGTGTTCATGGAATGGCTGGCGCTGGGCTGTAAGTACATGGAGATGCCTGTCCCATAGAAAATGGACACAGCAGTGAGGCAGGAAGCACAGGTGGAAAAGACCTTCGGGCGTCCTTAGAATGAGCGCATCCTCAGGATGGTGATAAATATAAACAGGTAAGAGATCGAGATGACCAGGACAGAAAAGAGGTCATTGAAACCCACCACGAAAAAAAAATAACCGTCTCACTGAGGTAGTTGTCTGAGCAGGAGAGAGTCAGAAGAGGAAGAGCATCACAGAAAAAGTGATCAACCACATTGGACCTACAGAAGGAGAGCCTGAAAATGTTCTCAGTGTGGATGGGGACATTCAGGAAATCACAGAAGTAGGAGCCTATGATCAGACCCGCACACACCCCTGTGGTCAACTGGTGGTGTAATGCAGGAGTTTACATCCTGCTGAGAGTGGTCATAAGCCATTGAGGCCAAGAGAAAACTTTCTACAGTGATAAGGGCTACAAAGAAAAACTGGGTGAAAGAAGGATTGTAGGCGATGATTTTTTTTCTCCTGTGAGGAATCTTACCATCACCTTGGGAGTGACAGCTGAGGAATAACCAAGGTCCACCAGAGAGAGGTTACTGAGGAAAAAGTACGTGGAAGTGTGGAGACAAGAGTCCAACAGAATCAACTTGATCATCCCCCGGTTCAAAACCAGAATGATGAGGTAGATGAGAGAGAAGATTATAAAGAGTGGGATCTGCAGTTCTGGGTCATTGATTAACCCACAAGAGTGAACTGAGTCACTTCTGTACTGTTCTCCACAGGGATCAATCAAGAATTATGTGGCTTCCCTGTAGCAATGAGAAAATAGAATCAGAATGATAAATGGAGGGATGACTCTGCTGAAATCCATCAGCATGATCACTTTAGCCTATTTAAGTATTGCAATAACTGGTTTCCAGCAGTCTCTAGATCTAAAGCATGGCCATGAAACTAAATGCAATTTTAAATAATTGATAGATCATAGAATATACCAGATAAAAGGAACTGGAGATAACGCACCCCCATCGCCTAACTTCAGAGAAGACTGAATTAAGGTAAAGAAAACAAAAGAAAGGATGTATGCAAGATCATCAGATTACTTGCTGACTGGAATAGCTCAGACTACCAATTCAAACTTTACAAAACAATAACAAATTATTCTTTATCTTAAGCTAAAATGGCTCAGTGAAATTGAGTTAATTTTACTTCAATTGACTTTTATTGTTTTTTCCATTGGTTCAAGTACAGAGTTATATGATAGTAAAAGATAGTTAAATAAAAAATGTCCTTAGCCTAAAATGGTCTCAGTATAGTACAGTACAAATAATGTATAATTTACCACATAGGGAAAACAGTAGAAATTCATGTACCAGGAATAAAAACACCTAGAAAATAACAGTTCTTAACTTTTGTTACATTAACATAGTTTTTAACTTTTGCCTTCAGATGTCCCTGAACTGGAGCCATGTTAAAACCATGTTACAAGGATGCAAATCCCACCTCCACCAGGTACAGAACAGATGAACTTGGGATAGTGTGCAATATCACTCAGCCATCAGTTATCAAACTGGGCTAATAATGCAAACTGGAATAACGTGTGTTGTTTGATATTATGATTTGGACGGAGGGCTTGATCTATCTCGTATTGGACAGGTGGATAATGTAAGATAGAGCTTCCAGATAAGAGTGAAATTGAAGAGTTGGTAACATCATTCATGCCCTTTGTTTTACCCCCAAACTCTTCTACTTCTCTATCCTTCATACACTCCCCTCCAATTTTTCACAGCAAGATTTCTCTCTATTTACATAAGCGGCCATTCCAGCTGTTCCAAAAATAGTCTACTTATTTTCTGAGTCACCTTGAGTATTAACTAATATGTTGAGACCTTAGTTTCCCCGTCTATAAAATGGAGATAATAATATTGTCTAGCACTTAATAAACACACAATAAATGTATCCATTCTTCGAAAATTCAAAGTGTATTTGAGTTGTTCTGTTGTCCCATTATCACTCCTTTCTCAGAATCTGAAAAACCTTTGATGCAGCCACCACAGATAAGAACAATACTAATCTTGATATATCACTACCGACGTTAGGAACTGTATAAGGGCATGTTTGGAAGCTTACATAAAATCTAATGGAATTTCCACTTATTTTTCTAAATCAAGACTCTTTCCAAAATGGTGTTTTAAAATTTTATCCACTCTAAAATTTTAGCTAAATCATCTAGAGAGTAAAAATCCTTAAGAGATTAATTCCTACTGCAGCAATTATTATTATTATTTTGTGAGGAGATCAGCCTTATGCTAACATTTGCCAATCCTCCTCTTTTTTTGCTGAGGAAGACTGGTCTTGGGCTAACATCTGTGCCCATCTTCCTCCACTTTATATGGGACGCTGCCACAGCATGGCTTGCCAAGCAGTGCATCGGTGCAGGCCCAGGATCTGAACCAGCGAACCCCGGGCCGCCGCAGCAGAGCACGTGCACGTAACCGCTTGCGCCACTGGGCCAGCCCCTACTGCAGCAATTAGATATTTGATCCAGTGATGCATTTTTTACTATAATTTTTGTTGAGTAGCTACTATGAGCATGACACTGCCATATATACTGCAAATAAAAACAGCAATTTCCATTTTGGAAAGGGAGGCAGATATAAAATAAAATGAATAAGGAAAATATTTAGTATGAGTGCAAATTTACAAAAAGCTGAGTGGGGGATAGGCAAGCTGAGAAAAAGGTAGGTATAATTTTAAATATGGTAGTAGGGGAGATCCTTAACAGAAAAATGAGACTTTCGAGAAATATCTGAAGGAAGCAGGGGAGAGTGTCTTGAGTACATTTGGGGAAAGAGCATTCCAGGTAGAGGGAACAGAAAATGCATGGTGCTGGTGTTTGAACACACCAAGATTGTTCCAGGGAAAGCAAGAAAAACAATAAGGCTGCACATGGAAAGAAAGTTTAGATCAGAGAGGTATTGCAGGAAGAAGCTGTAATGACCTCATACACTACTCTAAATTGTTAGATTTTTATTCTGAATGAGATTGGAAACCATTACAGGATTTGGACAAAAAGGTGACATAACCTGATTTCTTTTTTAAAAGGAGCACTTTAGCAAATCATTGGTAATTGACTTTAAAAGGATAAGAATGAAAGGTGCTAGGAAAACTAGGAGAGCATTATAATATTCTAGGTAAATAATGATTGCTTGGACTAAGATGGTAGTAAGAGAGACAATGAGAAATTATTTACTTTTGCATATATTTCAAAAGTAGAGCTGACTGGATTTCATGATGTTTTGAAAAAAGAGCATGAGAGAAAAAGAGGAGACAGTGCTGATTCTAGTTTTCGTATAGTCATACATGGACTGGTGTAAAATAGTCATACATGGAATAGTGTAAAAGAAGCAGATGTTTGGGAAAAGGGGGAAAAGAGATCATTTCATTGAGTTTGAGATCCCTTTTGGCCATCCAAGTGGAAGGGTTGCATAGATAATTGGAGATACAATCTAGAGTTTAGAGGAGAGGACTGACTGCCTCAGATTCTATAAATTGGAACTATGTTGTCAATTTCTAATGGTTCATCATATGTGTATCATATTAAATCCACAAGACTAAGTAACACCACCTAAGGAAGAGTTTAGACAAAAATCAGAGTACGCTAATATTACTAGATGAGAAACAATGAGGAGATTCAATGGTAAAGAGGATATGGGAGAGAGAAAATAGTTACCACTTGAGATGGATACAAGGGAAGCACTGTCCCAGGACACAGACAGATTTCAGTTAGACCAAGTAGGTAAAGAGGACTTTCAGAGGAATGGTTAAAAACATATTGACCTATGTTGATGACTGAGTATAAATTCATAGTGGAATGATTGCAAGAGTTTGGCAGGAGTGAAAGTCGGAGTCAGAAAGGAGGATACACAGAGATGTATGGACATTACTTTGTAGGAATTGAAGGCTGCTATGACAATCCTCAGCTTCATGATGAGTGATGTAGCGATAAATATAATGATGATATTAGTCCTCTGGGTCTCCTGGTGAGGGTAGGGTTCGGAAAGGTGTTAGACAGGTGAGGGTCACGACAGAAGCATGAGATTCCGGGCAGAGTTCACTTCTGCTATTAGTGGACTCAGGGCCAATTATCCAGAGCAGGGTGACTAGGATACCCTCTTGATTCCATATGCAAACTGCTCACTTGAATCAATAGCACAGATAGAGATTTCTCTAATTTTGGAGAACAAAACAAGGAATCATTTCAAAACTTGTTACCAACTTTCTTTTCCACGTGTGAAATCTTACGTTTTAGTCTAACATCTTTCTGGAGGAAAAAGAAAGTTAAAACTTGTTTTAGTCTGTTGAAAAGAAATTAAGAACTATGGTGGTTCTTTGAGGCACGTATTTATCTCTTATCAGTCTCTGCTCCACAGATGGAAACTTCCTATGGAATGGACCACCACAGAGTTGGTGCTCAGTGCAAACTAAAAAATGCAATCTTCCTGACAAAAATGCTCTCTGCCCCCAATACAAATCTCATGTATTCTTCCAAGAATAAAACAAGTTACAAAGCTTCCCTGAAGTCTCCCCCAGCTCCTTCCTCTTCAGATACAATTATGTCATTATAATCAATAGAATTTATCAGTTTGTTACTCTAAAGCCTTTAAATTTTATGATAATTTATTGTTTTGTATAAGTGGAATTCATGAACAATAATGAAATAAACTGTAATACATATCATTCTTTGAGCATTTTCTATGTTTCCATCAGCAAGCCAGAGACAGTGCTTCTTTACCTCAGTTACTCCTCACACACATGTGAGATATTATCCCCAACACACAGGTATGGAAATTAAAGATTTCTGACATTTAGTGACTTGTTTAGGGTTGCAGAAAGTAACAGAGTTGGGATTTGAAGCCAAGTTACTTTGAATCTAAGTCTTAGTTATTTATCATGAACACATATACTTTTAAGCTTTTTATAATTAAACTAAACTGGATATAACAAAGTACCTCCTTTAGTTGACTGGTTGATTGACAGATTAAGTGACTAAATTTGTCATGGGAAGTCAAGGTGGAGAATTAAAAAGCACAAACTTACTAGACTGTGTGCTAATTTCCAGGCCTACAGTGATGAAGAAGACACATTCCCTGACATCAAGATACTTACTGCACTGAGACAGATACATAAACTGATGAATATTATGTGCTATTCTTATCCTCCATACCTAAGAGAGAGCATTGTTTTTTTCATTTGCTCAGGACTGTGTGATGGTAGTTGATCTCACTTACACTCTAGTCCATTAGTCAGTCCATGTAATAGTTAACAAATTGAGCATCCAACATCAGATGAGTCTTTAGTGGCAGAATTAGAACTTAAGATTAGACCTATTCATTTTCATAATTGGTTATATCTTGCATAATTTTACACATCTCCATTTCAGCGCATTTTATAAGTGATTTCTAAGCCTGATTTTCCCCTCATTATTATTCTCCATTTTCCCTCCCTCTCTTTATAAATATTATATTAGTTCCCTGACTAAAATAAAATTTTATATTCATACCCAATTCCATCCTCTTAACAACTCTGGGATTAGTGAAAACAACTACTTTATTCCCTGAAAGAAAAAAATGAGACTGAAATATTTTAAATAATTTGTTCAGTCGAACAAGCTTATATTTAGCAAAGACCAAGTTCTTCTTGTGCTTTTCCTCTATGTCACATGATAAATATCCATGTTCTAATGGGATCTCTACAGTGTTTAGACAGTAAGAAACAAATACAAGAAATATTCAAAACATTCAAGCCCAAGCTCTTAATAAATTGAAGGAGAAATCACTTCCTTGATGCATTTTCCTGATTTATGCAGACAGGCAAATTTATGCAGACAGTAGATTTGATCTAGTAGATTTGTAGGCTTACCTTACTCCCTGAAGAATGCAATATGTAAGTCCAGGAACTTCATATGTGAGTGAACCTCAAATCAGTAATACAGTGAGGTTGAATAATTAGTGATGTAGAACATCTTTTCATTTGCCTGTTGTCTCAATGATTTTTTCTACATCTAAGAACTCTCAAGACAGGAGGAAGATAGAATCTAGCTCCCATTCTGAAGTGAAAGGAGGTCCCATTTCTACCTCTTAGGGCTCTCAAAGATAGAAGTGTGGATGTAGGATATCAGTGGATGTAAGATATCTGTGCTGGATGTAGTATATTAATGGATGTAGAATATTTGTGGTACCAAACAGGTGGATGCTCCTGTCTAGGACTTGAACTTCAGGGAATGACGAAAAGGTTTAGGATCAGTTAGAGATGATATGTGATTGGAAGCTATAGAGGGTGGTGTGGTGACTAGTGTAGCTGGCTTTGTCCAACAGCTGAGCAGTGGTAAATGCTCAGGGTCATCAGTGGAGCCGTAACAACATAAAATGCCCAAAGGTGATGTTCCCTATGGTGGCAGCCTGCACAGAACATTCTTGTGGTAGGCTCTTAGCTGTGCCTTGCCTCTCTTCATTCTTGTCCTGGCTGGGTTTTCTAGGCTTTTGCTTTATGAGTTGCCAGATACCTCTCTAACAAATTCCTTTGCTTTCTAGCCTAAGAATCCTAACTTGTACAGCAGCCTTGACATCTTTATTCCTTAGGCTGTAGACCAGGGGGTTCAGCATGGGAATCACAATGGTGTAGAACAGAGAGAGGATCTTGTTATAGGCTGAAGCACTTTCAGGGTTGGGTTGGACATATACAAGGAACACAGGCACATAGAAGAGGGAGAGGGCAGTGAGGTGGGAGGCACAGGTAGAGAAGGCCTTGCGCTGGGCCTCCAGGGACTTCATCCCATAAATTGTGACCAAGATGTAGGCATAAGAGACCAAGATGACTGAGAGTGTGGGGACAATGACTAAGGCAGAAAAGAAGAGAAGGATGACATTCGCCACAGTGGTATCTGAGCAGGCCAGTTGGAGCATGGGGGGGATGTCACAGAAGTAGTGATCAATGACGTTGGGACCACAGTAGTGCAAGGTGAAGGCATTCTCTGTCTGCAGAGCTGAAATGAACACCCCTATAGCATAGGTGATCACTACTAGCTGGACACACAAGCGCTTGGACATGATGGTGTGGTAGAGGAGAGGGCGGCAGATGGCCACAAATCGGTCATAGGCCATGATGGCTAGGAGCACACACTCCCCTGCACCATGGAGGACCGTGAGGGCCATCTGGTCTATACAACCTGCAAAGGAGATGGACTGGTCAGTCGTGAGGAAGCTAATCAGCAACCTGGGGGTAAGCACAGAGGAATTGCAGATGTCAAGGAAGGAGAGCACACTTAGGAAGAAGTACATGGGGGTGTGGAGGGCGGAGCTGGCTTGGATCAGGTCTATCATGCCCAGGTTTCCCACCAGAGTCATGGAATAGATCAGCAGGAAGATGGCAAACAGGAGGTATTTTTGGTCCGCCTGGTCTGTGAGGCCCAGGAGGATAAATCTTGTCACTGTGGTATGATTCTCCCCCAATATCATGTCACTGGTTGTTTTCCACATAACAATGAACAAGAGGAGGAGAAACAAGAATGTTAACATTCTCATCAAAGAGGTAGCCTTTCACATCTTTTACAACTGAAAAGCTGCATCTATCTCTGAGTGGCAGACTGCTCTCCACATGTCACATCAATCCCATCATGTCACATTCACGCTAGTATGTTACGGGTTCCCTGTGTCCTTTAGAATAATGTCTAAACTCTTTAACCTGCCAGACATCCTCTGTGAAACACCTTCATGGAACACTGTTCTCAGTTTACCCTTAGCAATTCTGAACAACTTACTTCCACAGGCACACCAAGTTATTGCAAATGTCTTTGCCTTTCCATATCCTATATTTTCTTCTTGGAATATTCTTTGGTCTCTCCAAAACCAGTTTAGAAGTCTGTCCCTTCCTCTCGCCCCTGAATTTCATAGATATTCCTTTAGTTGAATTAATTGCACTATATTTTAACAATAGAAAATGCCCATGCATCTTTCCTATTGGATTTTATTACTCCCAGTAGGAGGAGAGTTACATAATATCTCAAATAGTTCATGCCCTGATATCTATCACAGTTTGTCATTAGTGCTGTCAAGTTGACTCTGATGCCTAGTGCCACTGTGTACAGCAGTGCAGAACCCTTGCCGATCTTTTTTGCACCCTTTCTTCTTGCAGTGGTTTATCAGACAATGCTCTGCTGCTATTCATAGGGTTTCATGGCCAATATTTTTGGAAGTGGGGGGCCAGGTCCTTCTTCCTAGTCTGTTTTAGTCTGGATGCTCTCCTAAAACCTGTTCACATGGGTGACTCTGCTGGTATTTGAAATACTGGTGGCATAGCTTTTAGCATCAAGCAACATGCAGCTGCCACAGTATGACAACTTATAGACAGGTGGTATGGTTCCCTGACCTGGGAAATGAGACCGGGCTGTGGTGGTGAGAGCCCTGAATCGTAACCACTAGACCACCAGAGCTGGCTATCTATCACTGTGCCTTGTGTCAATGAATGAATATAAATTAATTATCAATTAGATAAGAAAGTTTTCCTCACTCAGGTAATGGCAGCTCAATCCTTTTAGTTGTTTTGGTCAAAACCTTTTAGCCATTTTTAACCCTTTTTTTTCCTCCCCTCATTGAATCCCTCAAGGCAAATCAGGCTGCAAAGAGGATAGGACTACCCATATGAGCGAGTGCAGAATTCTGCTTATCCAAATCAGGTGATAAAAATGGAGAATGACTATGATAAGTATCGGGTAAGAGTAGGATTGAAAGCTGGTGGTCTAATGGTAAAGATTTGGTGTTCTCACCACTGCAGCCCAGGTTCATTTCCCAGTCAGGGAACCACAACACCCATCTGTTGGCTGTCATACGGTAGCAACTGCATGTTGCTCTGATGCCGAAAGCTATGCCACCAGTATTTCAAATACCAGCAGGGTCACCCATGGTGGACAGGTTTCAGCAGAGCTTCCGGACTAAGACAGACTAGGAAGGAGGACCTGGCCACCCATTTCTGAAAAAAATTGGTTTTGAAAATGCTATGAATAGCAGTGGAGCATTGTATGATACAGAGCTGGAAACTGGAGGATGGCACAAAAAGAATGGGCAGGGTTACACTCTTCTGTGCTCAGGGTCACTAGGAGTCAGAATTGACTCAATGGCACTAACAACAAGGATTGAAAGATGATGCACTGGGTTGTAAAACTCAATCCCAGCTGAAAGCTGGGGCTTGTAGGGCCTTGACATCATAGCAGCAGAACCTGAATGTAGGAGAAGGTTCAGTTTGTTAACACGCAAGGTGGGCTGAATCCTCTGGGCTGGAGCACTCATGTTCCCCTCTTCCAATCTTGAAGTTTTGACCCAAACACTTAAATCCACAATGCTCATCTTGAATTTCTGACAACCTTAAATTTGTAACTATAGTTGCTGTGGAGGCCTTAGGATGATTCTTTTCAGATGAGTGTACCCTTTATACGCTCTATTGATAATTTTATGTAATATCTATTCTTAAGATGATGTTTTTGTAACAATTACATTATTTAATATGAATTTGAATATATACTTACGGCATGTGTATACTACTTAAAGTGTTTGAAACATTTAAGAGTATCTGCTTAATTTGATTTGAAATATGGGGGATGATTACCTAAATTGAATTAACTAAACATATTTGATTTGACTTTGATAGAATACCAAAGAACACTGGATTTATTAAATGTGTACACTTTTATTTAGTAATTTTCAGGAATTGTTTAAATGCTTATGAAGGTATTTGAAGGGCTTGAGAAATCAGATACATTAAGTTTGTGATTGTAGCTTGAAATGTTTAGGAACATTTAATTTATAAATAGTGTTTAAATGTTTGGGAGAATTTGATTCCATAGATTTTATTTTTGTTTGACTTTACTTTGAATTGTTTAAGAGAATTTCATTGTAAACAGCACTTAAATTATTTGGGAGAATTTAATCCATTAGATTTTGGGGCTAAGAGAACATTTATCAAAGGATAAGTGTGATTGTTTTAAATTTTAACACAAACATTTCTAGATATATAATTAAACATATTATATTTGGAAATTGCATTTGATGGCCTAAGAAAACTGAGTTCTAAATTTACAACATAAAATATTATAATCAATTAGCAAGTGGCTTTAGATAATGCTTTCCATTAACAAAAGATCTGGACATTAAGAAAAGCCACTTATAACAGGGCACACTGTGGGAGCCTGTTGTGGATTTGAACGTGTAGAGGGGAGAAAGATGAAAGAGGAACAGGATTGAGAACCTCAGTTCACTGAGGAATGTGGTGGGGAACACAGTGTGGTGCAGAGAACTCTACTGAGAGCTGCCAGGTCTGGATATGGTTCCAGTTCTTCCAGGCTTTGTGATGTGACACTGGGCAAGTCATTGCAGAAAGCTGAGTCCTATGTACTTATCTGTGAAGTGTGGAGGACAACTCTTGTCTGGGCTTTTGGGATTCAGAGGAGGACTGAGACGGTAAAAACAGAAGTGCTTTGAAAAGAATGAAGCGCTTATAATAAGCCTAGGCGTTTGTGAATTGAGGAAGAAATATTATAATGGATGAAACAAATATTTGTTGAATCTTTGCTTTGTGCTATTTTCTAGGTGAGGCCCTCGCCCCATCCTGACCTCATTTGAGAAGTGAGTAACCTACTTGAGGTCACCAATGGACGAACTGATACTTGAACCTGGATGACCATATGGAGAGCAATTGGCATAATCCCTTCTTAAGTGAGTATGGATCATAGCCTCAGAAAGGAAAATAAATAACACAAGCTAGAGAAATTACTTAGTGAAAACCAAGAGGTAAAATAGAGTAACGAGCGAAGACAGTAAAACTCACTAATTCAGCCAGCCAAAGTCAGATGTCGAAACCAGAAATAACTTCGGAGAATGGAACACGTCCTAAGGATAGTATGAAGTCTTGACAAGATTTTTTAAGGGAAGTAGTTGTTCTCCTACCTGAAGTTCCTCGTCACAGATTCTAGTTCAGCCATCCAATTGTAGAAGGATCTTGGACTCTCACCATTCACCCATCTTCTGATGATGACCGAGGTGTGAAGAATATCTTCCCCCTTCAGAGAACTCAGACTGACAGTCCTTACCCTCAGTGACAGGTATCTTGGATCCCACAAAGGAAATCGGGACCTGCAGTGCCTCCATACTCTGAGCATATTCCTTTTTGGGTTTCCCCAGCAATAACACAAGGCAATGCTATTCTGATCCCTGCTCCAAGAACTAACTCTGCTGGGGACTCACCAGGAGGGTACTCAAATATGTTTGTTGAATGAATCAATTTCATTGAATTTTGGGGTGGATGGAGGTGTAGAAAGAAGAACAAGGGGACTACCTTTCAATTTTAGGTTTTGTTTTTTTGAATGGGAATATGTTTTTATGGTACAAAATTCAGAAAGGACTACAGCAAAAATAAGTCCTCTCCTTCTTCCCGCTTCTGATATCCCAGCCACTCAGCTCTCTTCCTCAGAAGTTACCAGTTTCTTGTGTATCTTTCTATGGTTAGTCATTGCTTACATAAGTAACATGAGTACATATATATTCTCCTCTCTCTTTTAAAAGATACAAATGGTAGCAAACTATACACATTGTTCTGCACCTTGTTTTTCTTTTTTATTTAACAACATTTCTTGGAGATCTTTCTATGTCAATAATTAAGTGTTGCCCAACCCCCCCCCAAAGGCTGCACAATGTTACATTTTATAAGTGTCCCATTCAAGCAATTTCCTAGTGAGAGACATTTAAGTTGTTGCCACTCTTTTACAATTACCGATGAAACAGCACCTATCTTAAAGCAATTTTGGGTTAAAGCAATTTGGAATCTAGAGCCATGGAGATCCTCAATAAAAATATTAAACTGCTATTGCTGACTTGGCTTTCTTTCTGGATTTTTCAACACATTCTTTTTTGGGGGGAAGATAATTGATGGTTCATAGAGAAACCCTGTCTAGCTTTCTCTTGTTTCATTTTCTTCTTCCCACCAGGCCAGGTGGGACAGATGCTCACAAGCTAATGGTCACTAATGTTTAGCACCTGGTTACCAAAGTGGGACTTGCATACCTGCAGCAAGGACATTACTGGATGCTCCTTAGAAATGTGGAATCTAGTTCCACCCTAGGCCTTCCTCTGAATCGGATTTGCATTTTAGCAAGATCCACAGCTGATTCCTCCTATTAGAGTTTGAGACAGACTGACTAGCAGCCTGAGTGAGTGTAGCTCAATTGCCAGTTGAATGCCTGTGGAGAGGGACGGAGACGAGGAGGCTCCTAGTCCCTATTTGTGAAACTCCCTAACAGGGACCTCTGTGCTGGGGCTGATCCTGAAAGTGACTGCACATTTGCTGTGAATCTGAAAGTGACTTGGGAGGGCTGATGAGGAGAGTGTCATGAAGGCAGCGGATTTGCTGAAAGGAAAAGCCCCTGAGAACTAGACACTCTCCTTTTAGCCTGGAGGCAAGGGTGTCAGAGAGAACCCTGGCCATAGGGTGAAAACTCACTGTCTTCTTTATAGGATTTTCTAGTTCTATGTGGGCCCAACGAACAGCAATTAGTAGTTGATATAAGTAGCTTTAAAAAAAATAAAGTTTTATATAAGTGAATGGAAGAGAAGTATTGGACTTAATAACCAGGCCTGGGGTCAGCCTCAGTGCTGGGATCTCAGGGGACAACTTATTGGTCCAGAGGCCCAGAAGCCAGGGGGACATGCAGACTTTGAATTTGGAGCATCGAGAACCCGGTTCCATGGAGTAATGGTGACCATCCAAGTGGTGTAGAATAGCTGGTGGCAGAGAGATTCTACACCACTCTTCCTGCACCCACCCCCAACGATTGCAAATGTACCACCAAATAGGTGAACATTTCATTGCCTTTTAGAAGGGTTTCTTGCATCCACTGCTGGCTCCAAGGGCTGGTGGCTTGTTTCTGGGAAGCATTATTTCCTAGAAGTTAAGAGCATGGGCCTTGCTATTGGCCAGATCTGGGTTTGAAGCCCAGTGCCAGTCCTTACTATTTTGTGACCTTTGGCAAATTTCTTAACCTCACTCTGTTTTGTCTTCTGCAAAGTGGGACTAATAGTACTTACTCTTAGAGTTGTTGTGAGGATTAGGTGAGACAATGCATTTGAAGTACTTCTCAGAGTTTTTCGCAGAGAGTAAATACTCAATGCTTGTTATTATTTCTAAATATGGGCTTGAGGGTACCGGGAAAGAAGGGAAGCAATGGACAAGAGGTGAGGATCATCTGTGAGCACACTGACCCGTGGAGAAGCGGGGACCATCTCCCTCTGAGTCCAGCTCCTGGAGACCCCTGGGAGTGACTTTCCCTCCCTGTGATGTTGGCTGCCTTGGACCAGCTCCAGGGGCTGGTGCTCTCTGACAGTTTTGGCAGATCTTTGGCTCTCTCCTCCCTGAGAAGTCTCCTGGCTAAGCTCTTATCTTTCCATCTGCAACTGTGAGAATTGCCTCAGTTTAGATGGTCCCAGGGGCTGAGCAGGAAGCCAGTGATTGGTGGTCCAGGATACACAGGGAGTGATACCTGGAGATGGAGCTCCTGTTGGTACATGAGGTCTAGGATCCTCTGGGGCCTCTGGTCCAGGGATGACCCTCTTCACTTACCGAGTGTCTCCCCAGAGGGCTTCTAACTTAAGTTTAATGAAGGTGAGACTCCAGAGAGGGAGAATTGCACAGAAACCCATTATAGAGGGCTCACACAATATCATATTCCTAGGGGCTCGAGACAATCACTTCTTCCCCTCATTAACAGCAGAGAGGTTGTTTGCAATATTTTTCCTCTTTCTCATGAGACAAACTTGAGACTCAATAAGGCTCACTAATTTTTTTTCTGATTGCTTAGCAAGTCACTGATAATAATTATAACAGTAGCAACTAACATTTGTATAGTTTAGCAATATCTTTCATGTAGGTTACCTCATTTTATCTTCATACAAACCCTCAGAGTTCTGTTCAGCAAACAATATTGTCTACATATTAGGAGGGGACACTGAGGTTCAGAGATGTGACATGACCAGTCCAAGGTCACAGCTGGTAAGTGGCAAAGTCAGAACCAAAGCCAGGCTCTCCTGGCTTTTGATCTTTGCTTCCTCCCACAGATCCCAGCCTCTAATGGTTGTCATCTTGGAGTTCCTTGATATGATTGGTCTAGTCTAGAGAAATAATCCAAATTGTTGTTCAGGAGAGGCATACGCAGATTCAGTATCATACTCTGTGCCACAGCATCCCCATCCTTGATGAGACTCCAACCCTGCCTTTTAGTAGTAGATTCTGATAACAGAATTCCTATTATTTTCCCTCCAGATCTGTGTTCCCTGAAGGACTGGGATCCTCTTTTTCATAGGACTAGGAGCTTGTTGCTGCATCCCAAATAGTTGGCTACAGCCTGGCTCTAAAATGTCACTTTTTTCCCTGAATTCTCTCTGACTGCATCCCTCTTCATTTTTTCATCCACCTCTGGCCCAGTACCACATTTCACAACTTCAGGGGACCTCATTCACTCTGCATTCTTTGTGAATGTCACCTCCTGGAGCATTCCAATGATCCTGACTGCTTGTCTCAACATAGACCTATAGTTACTAGAGGCTTTGGATGCTATACTGTGTGGCCAGCGTTTTTTTGCTGACAGCTGCTGCTCCTGAATCTGCCTCCTGACACCTGAGATATCCTAACTCATTCTCCCTGTGAAATTCTGTGGCTTCTGTTCACATTTCTTTCTATTTGGCCACGGGTATCTGAGTCATGCCTTAATGGCCCTGAGATGTGACAGCTTTTTGCTTTCTCTATCTTGAGGATCAGGTTGAACCTCCTACTGACAGAGGGACCTGTAATGCATCTTTGTATTATTTAAGAATGAGTTCACCATAGAAAACAAGAGAAACTAAGTATAGAGCTAAGTATAGAAACTAAGTATATATAAGGAGAAAGGAAACGAAGGAAATTGAGAACATATGTGATGAACATTTATAGGAGGCACGAAAGGACCAAGAAGGGTAACTGTGGGCCCTCGATGACAAGTTCAACTGATCACATTTCTTATCAACAGAGTGATTAAGAATTGCCTGTCAGAAAATCTGCAAAGCCACATATCCAGAGTATGCACAAAATATGAAATTGTGACCCAAAATGACCGTGAATGGAACCAAAGGACCAGGACATGACCAGAAGTTTAATGTTGGACTCTTATTGGAAGTGAGGGGTCCCTCATTCAGAAAGATCCAATGTTAAAATTCCTTTCCCACCTCATCAAAAATGTTTGGAACTCTATCATAAAATTTTAGAACCTCGTCATAGAAGTTTAGAACCTCATCATAAAAGTTTAAAATCTTATCAGAAATGTTTGAAGCCCACCAATCAAAACCTGCCCCACTAGCAATTCTGCATGCTAGGCTTTTCTGTCTAACCTCTTAAATTTCACCCCAAATCCTGAATCAGAGAGACAGATCTGAGGGCACATGCTCCCTGTCCTCCCTGTGGATCAATCTTGAGGAATAAAGCTGATCTCTTTTTTCAAAGACTGACACCATAATTAATTGGGTTGTTTATGTGCATCAGACAAGAGAACCCCAATTTTGTACGTTAACAAATTGGTGACCATGAAGGGATAAGGTCCTGTGACCACTTGCCTGAGGCTCTAGAACCCCTGGCATGGTGTGGCTTCTTTTCATTGACCCTAAGCGGCAGCCTAGACAATTTTGTTTAGAGGTTTGACTGATTGGATTCTCATCTCCTGCTGTGGCACTCCAGGCTTCAGGGCTTTTTTTCCCTTTAAGAGAAGAAACAGCTCCAGATCAGACATCTTTTGGGTTGGAGACCTCATTAAAATGTGCCTCTGCCTAAAATTGTCTAATATCTCATCAGGATTGTGTGTTAGAGGCCTCGCTGGTGAGATTTTTGTTGGGTTAAAGTCCCAAGGCTAGTATTCTAGGCTTAAGGGAGACAATATAAAAGTGTTACAGACACTGGGGCAGTCAATGGATCAGGTTCGAGTCCCAAGTTCTGTGATAGGGTCCCAGAGTACCCTGAGTTAGAGTCCCAGAGTGTTGGATTTTGGGGTCTGTTTATGTTAGTCTATGTTAGACTGTTTTGTTTGTTAAAATTGGCTGTTTGGGGACTGAGTTTCTCAGTGATAATAACAAACTCTCGTTAGAAATTACCTTGTTTGTTGCAGACACTTTGGGAAAAGCCTCCTAAATATGGTGATAACCGTAAACACCTGGCAAGATAACCTGGGATAATTTAAAGTTACAATGGCCACTTTGGGGCTCCATTTTAAGAGCCAGGTAATAGAGAAATTTTTTAAAGAGTCAAGCTCGCCACTTTCCGGCATAACTGTTCAAAACCTAAAGCTTCCAGAAGCTGTAAATGTTTACAAAGAACTGCAGAATTTTGCCAAGGTTGTTTTGTATCCTGAGGGCTTGGCTTGATAACTGTCAGTTTGAGGGGGTCCAAAAACTACGGTGGGATAAACATGTGGTTGCACTCCATTTTGATGTCAGAGATGGTTGGGCAGAAATGCAGGTTGCACTTCTGTTTGTGGCTAAGGGTTCTACAAAGCTGCCATCAGCCTAAGGGGAATTACATTGGCCTTTAGAAGGAAGCCTTGGTTTGGTCTTCATTGTGAGGATAGTGGTATCAGGGACACCCAAAATTTTTGAGATCTGGTTCTAGCTGCAGCATAAATATGCTTTTGACCAGCCATGCCTAAATTCTGAAACAAAGGGAAATGCTAGCTTGATCCATACTTGTAGACTCTTAGGCTGCTGGGTAGCCAGCATTTGGGCTATTTTAGTTACTATTACGTAGTATGAGCTACTGAGTACTCATTGGTTTATTGATCCTTCTCCTCCCAGAAATGGTCAATATTTTTCCTTGTCCCTACCTCTGTTGTTTGTCATAAAAAGGCAAAAACCATAGGGCAAGATGCAGGCATCTCCATAAGCCTGTTTTTTGGGCAGGCCTGCAGCAAACTTTGCTTTAGGGCTTGCCTATGTAGTATGTGCATGAGGTGGAAGCTGTTGCTAAGGGGCATCTTGGTGGGCACACGTTGAGCAGTTAAGAGCCAATAGGGAGCTCATCACCTCAAGAAGAGTCCTGTGATAGGATAAGTTGGTCACGGAATGGGGTACAGGATGATAGGTCTCCCATCAACTTCAAGAAAATGTCCACTAAATGAGGTACTCTGTAATGCACACACAATCCCCAACACCATGGCACCTATTTCCTAGGTGTTAGTCTGGCTCCAAGAGACCCAAAGCATGGCTAAAGCCATTAATGTGCATATAAGGTGAGGTTTTTTTTCTTTTGTCTTGTTCTATGTCTTGAGAGCTTGGTTTTATGACCCCTTTGGTCTTTGCCATCTGGAGGATACACATAGTGGTATGCATCTTGGTGGCCAGTCCAGTAGACTTAGGTTTCAAGATGTACTTTCTTTGTCTTACTGTATCAGCTCTCAGAGGAGTTTGTCATGAAGGGGTCCCAGTCCATCAGGGGGCTTTTATCATCTCAACCTTTGTTGCTTGTTAGCGGACTACAACCTATGCAGCAGAAGCCTTTGCTTTATTGGACTATTTTTGGGAGTGAACTTTTTGGATCTTGTGAGGGCTGCTTCTTTTGCAATCTCTTTTGGTGATGCCTTTTGTGCCTATAGTTAAGCCACAAATGCTTATTGATTTGAGTAGCTATTAAGAGCCTACTCATCAATGGTCAGAAGATGGATCTTAAATAAGAAAAACTTCTAAATTGGAAAAATGTAGCTGATCAGGTGGGTCAACTCTTTTATCATTCAGACTATAATCCAAATCTTTGGGGACCTGGAAACAACCATCTTTGTCTTGCAAGACTGGAAATGCAACTCTAGAGGCAGCTCAGATTCCACCCATTTCCCTTATCTCAAAGAGCTTGCAAACCCTCTGAGGACTATCTAGCCCATCACAAATTCCTAGCACTAAAGAAAAAAAGGAAAAATGGAAAGAAAAATGGCCATAATAGTGCCTTCACCAAAAAGCTAGAATCTTGAGTGTCTTCTCCACAAATATTAGTAAAAAAGCTTAAAACAAAATTTGGATTCATAACTAGCAAGCCTTGTATTACTGTACCTGATTCATGGTAATAATTTTAAAACAATAGCTGTAGAATCTTTTTGTATCTGTGTCTATATGTGTGTTATATATGTGTGATATTTTACCTCTAGATGGTATAATTTCTAAAGAGCTCTATTTAATTGACTTAAAGTAAGTACTTATATAAATTGTTTCTAAATGTAATAGCAACCTACCCCAATGTCTTTCAGGTTAACATGATATAAATTAATCTTTGGTAAATGAAAGCTTATTTAAGATTGTTGGTTTGATTCAAATGGACATGTCCTCAGAGTTATCTGCATTGGATATGATGCAGGTGTGCAGCCTTTATTCTACATTTATTGATCAAATAAGCTAATGTTATCTCTGTTACAAAGCTGGTTAGCAAAAATAATAACTTAAAATGATAGCTAATTTTGTCTAATGTCTCATGAAGTCTCATAGGCAATCTAAATAATTATTGGGAATGAGTAAACTAAATATATGTGGAAAAGATAAAAATGTTGAGTGAACTTTTAAACAATAATTATCTGTTATGTCATGTATATTTAAGATATCTTCCAAAATCTTTCTGGTAACTTGAAGCATTGAAGTTTTTCTAGGTGAAATTAAATGATAAAAAAATTCATAGAATATCTGGGTCATTTTTAAATAAGATAACATATCAAAACATTATCTCTAAACATGTCTAAGTTTATCATCTTATTACAAAGAAACTAAAAAATGTTTGGGTCTGTTAGTAAACATGTCTTGTATTTTGTTAAAACCTGTACTAGGAAGTAGCATGTTTCTAGAAATTATGAAAAGTGTTTAGAATCCTAATATAAAATACGGTTCATAATTGCTTACTTTGTAGTTTTCACAAAGGCCTGTAAGGGTTAAAAAATCTAATTAATATTTTTAATTAAATCTACTACACACTAATAAGGAAAATATCTTTATATTCAAAGAAAGTAAGATGCATGTTTTCAGTGAAGAAGT
The DNA here is from genome assembly GCA_014189135.1 of Dicerorhinus sumatrensis harrissoni. Taxonomy (NCBI): domain Eukaryota; kingdom Metazoa; phylum Chordata; class Mammalia; order Perissodactyla; family Rhinocerotidae; genus Dicerorhinus; species Dicerorhinus sumatrensis. The sequence goes on along the minus strand of JABWHU010000190.1, from coordinate 18,274,287 downwards.
TATGAAGAATGGAAATATTTTTGTTTGTTTTTTTAAGAAATATATATTTGTCCTAAGGTACCAGGGGTAAAAAAAGAAGGCATGAGACAAATTCTGAATGTGAAAAGAAAGTTATGGAAGATTTGTTAAAGAGGAACCCTGTGGAAAGAGTTTTGTGCATGGTTGAGTTGGTTACGATCAAAATGAATGTAATTAAGTAAGTTTTAATATGAAAAGTAAGCTAGTGCAAAAATTAGAATTTGCTTTTCTCACTCTCAAAAGGATAAGTTTTTTGAACTTTTAGTCTGCTCTTGATAAAGAGATTATGAAGGGTTTCTTTTTTCTTTTTTCCTTTGAGTAGCCTACCAGAAGGGTAGAGATTTTATGTTTTATCAAAACAAATTTCCTCTGTTGTTTTTATCAGGTCTTTAATCACAGACACTAAGGTATTTTTTACAGCTATTTAATTTTCTGCATTGGCCTGACAATCTTTAATTGTCAACATGGTTAAATGGATAACTAAGCATTGTTTCATAGGGATCTATAATATTATGTGGGTAAATGTAATGTGTTGATGGATATAAGTGTTTCAAAAAATTATATAACTTTCCTAAAATTCTGACCTGTCCTAGCTGTCAGCCATAAGTCTAGTTATTATCTTAAAATGTTGTATATCACAGAAATAGCCAAATTTCTTTGTCAATTGTCCTTTTGAGTCTTTTGTCATTTGCAGATAGTTGCTGTTTTACTCTCCTGCTTTTCAAATATGTTTCATTTTCAGAAGATTCATGGAAAGGAGTCTGACACTTGTTCTAGAATATAGGCTTCTGATAAACTTTCAGATCATAAAACTGAACTGGGTAAGTAATTACAGAATTCTAATGGAGAAACTGATGACCATGAAACTGCTAAAAGAGGATTAAGATCAAGAATCAATTATACAGGACTGAATGAACTAATGAGGATGATTATAATTTTTATGACTTTTTATTTGAGATATTCCTGATTTTTTGAAGTTTTGTTTTTCCAGATTTAAGGAAAGCTTTTTCTCTTTATCTTAAGCTAACTATCACTTATAGCATTTTGATAAATTATACCTTTGTAAGCAGAATTGAAAGATTTATCTTTTTTTCTCCCTACCTGTTTCCTCTAGAATTTGGAGCTCTTCATGAGTATTGTTTTCGTGGCAATATAATTACCTACATAAGTTGAATAAGAATCTGTTCTCCTTATTATAGGACACAATTGGAAACACTGGTTATATTACCAAAGCTTTGACAAGAATGTCATGTTTGACAGAAACATGCAGGCTCAGATATGATGAGACAGGTTTTGAGGGACCAAGATTGGACTTTATGGAATAAAACCACTTGGAAATATTGGCCTGGTACCTTGCTTACAGGGTTACCAGCAACCTAACCAGGTGAGTGATGAAGGTAACTTCCCCTGACAGCTGTGAAGAACCTTGTGATATTTTGGGAACCTCAAGAAGAGAGGAATTCACACAAATATATAGGTATTGCAGATGGAATCTGATGACAAGTCATTGGCTTGGTTTTCCTTGCCTCAAGAGGCCTTTAAAGTTCCATCTGAAATTACTTATGAAAAGTTCCAGTGAAGCAGATTTGAAAGAGCCTATGTAACCAATTGCTATTCTTTCTGTACTTATATGAATCATTGGGCCAAGTTTATTGAAATTAGACTTATTTTACCAACCAACGAGTCTTAATTTCTCTCTCTTTGGTAAAAATGAGGGTGATTTCAGAAAGAAATATTATGTTTCCTTAAAAACTATAGTACATATGAATGGATATTAGATTCTAGTTCTGTTAGTTGTATTTGAGGTTTTTGATTTCTATCTGTAAATGAACTCAATCCTGAATTCTTCTAGTCTCCTGAGGTATCTGGCTACAAATCTCTAAAGTAACACTTCCAATATTATTCCATATTTTTCACTTGGATTCATTAAGAACTGAACAACCCCTTTTTTCTGAAGCCCTGCAAAATGAAGCTGGACAACTGGATACAAACTTATGAGAGATTCATGTCTGTTTCTGTATAAGCCACTCAAAAGATACTTGAAAACCTGATGACAACATCGAAGACATTTCAAACTGCAAAAGATGCTTTGACTCTGATTTCTAGAAATTCTCTGACAGGCTGCCCCCTGGGCTCAGAAACTGGTTGATGATTTGTTCTAACCACTAACCTTGTTTTCTTTTCATTTCTTTATAAATGCTTCTTATTAAATATCTGGTTATTTGCTTACACAGTACAGGCATAAATTTGGGAGCCCACTTGCATCCCCTTATGAGCAGGAAGAAGCTAAAGCAATCATCACTGTATATCCCTAAGATTGAGGAATAACCCACAAAAGGGGGGATTTGTAAATGCGGGCCCTCCAGTACCCGTTCAACTAACCCCGTCTCTTATCAACAGAGTGATTAAGAATTGACTTTCAGAACATCTGCAAAGTCACATAGCCAGAGCATGTGAAGAAGAAGAAATAATAACCTGAAACGACTGTGGAAACAAAGATCCTCCTTCCCACAGAACCCAAGGACCAGGACACAACCAGAACTTGAAGTTTGGACTCTTACCAGAAGTGAGGGATCCCTCACTCAGGAAGATCTGGTGGTGTTAAAATTCCTTCCCACCTGATTAAAAATGTTTAGAATTCTATCATAAAAGTTTAGAACCTCATCATAAAAGTTTAGAACCTAATCATAAATATTTAAAACCATACCACATATGTTCAAAGCCCACCAATCAAAACTTATCTCACCAGCATTTGTGTGTGCCAGCCTATTCTCCCTAAACTCTTAAATTTCACCTCAAATCCTGAATCAGGGAATCTCAGAATATGGCAAAAAGGGAATATTCAAATGTCATTAAATTAAGAATTTTAAGATTAGGAGGTTATCCTGAATTATCTGTCTGTACCTCAAAGAAAATCTCACATATTCTTATAGCAAGGAGTTAGAGAAGGCAGGATTCTTGGAAGATCTGCAAGAGGATGTACCAGGAATTTATCTCCTCACCTAGACAATTACACTCACAGAATCTGTCTGAAGTAAGTATTTGGGAACTCTGGAGTCTATCGAAGGCTTGCAACTTCCAGGGCAAGACTTGTATGATAAATTGTGGTAAATTTGGTCAATTTCAGCTCTTAGAACAGTAACAGCTACCCATTTCCCACCCTCAGCCATGTGGCAAGCAGCTGTGCAGATGTTCCTGGAACAGCTTGTCCACAGCATGCTAGAGCCAGGGTGGGAAAAAAGGACTCTGTCATCCAAATATTGGGAATTTGTGCTCTGATTGGCAATTGCTGCTTCTGATCATAGAAGTGGAAACAAAGAGGTACGCTGCCCTTGTTGTAGCACTTCCGCTATTGTTTTGAGACCCTCCCCCTTGAGCTGAAGTGAAGTCCAGGGGATTTAAAGGGCTACTGCTTTTTTTATTTCTCTCCTTCCTTTTTCTTTTTTTTCCCTTGTGGAAGCCAGACTTTAAAGTCTAGAACATTAAAAAAACAACTGCATATATGGTGACAACTAGAAAGTGACAATACGTGCCCAAGGGAAAGCTCAGAAAAGATGTGAGAAGACCTTAAGTTTACATGTCAGGCTGCTCTTGAGCAGAGATATAGCCTACAGCAATCAAACAAGAATGATGACAGAAAAGTCCAAACCCTGGTGAAAGGGGAGAATCTGATGTCCAGAATTACCATACTATCAGATTCAAATGTCTAGCTTTAAATAAAAAATCATAAGGCATAAAAAAACCGGAAAAGTATGTCCAATTCAAAGGAAAAAATAAATCAACAGAAAGTGTCCCTGAAAAAGACATGATGGCAGATTACTAGACAAATACTTTGAGACAATTGTGTTAAAAGTGCTCAAAAAACTAAAGGAAGATGTATAGAAATTCAAGAAAACAATGTGTGAACAAAACAGAAATATCAATAAAGAGACAGAAAACATAAAAATAAACCAAAAAGAAATTCTGGAGCTAAAAAATACAATAACTGAAATATGAAAATCACTAGAGGGATTCAAAGGAAGATTTGATCAGTTAGAAGAAAGTATCTGCCACTTGAAGATAGGACAATGGAGCTTATTGATTCTGAGGAACACAAAGAAAAGATTGAAGAAAAGTGAATGGTGCCTATGGACCTAAGGAATACCATCAAGCAGACCAACACACACATTGTGGGATTCTCAGAAGGAGAAGAAAGTAAGAGGCAGAGAGAACATTTGAAAAATAATGGCTAAAAACTACCAAATTTGATGAAAGATATGAATATAAACATCCAAGAAGCTCAAAGAACTCCAAGTAAGATGAATTCAGAGACTCACACTGAGACACCTTATAATCAAACTTTTAAAAGCTAAAGACAAAAAGATAAACTTGAATGTAGCAAGACAGAAGCAGATCATCACATAAAAAGAATCCTCAAAAAGCTTATCAGCAGGTTTGTCATCAGAAATTCTGGAAAGCCATGGGAAGGTATATTCGAATTGCTAAAAGAAAAATAACTGTCAACCAAGAAGGCTACATCTGGGATAACTGTCCTTCAAAAGTAAAGGAAAATTAAGACACACTCAGATAAACAAAATCTTAGGGTGTTTTCTAACACTAGACCTGCCCTGCAAGAAATGCTCAAGGGAGTCCTCATAGGTGAAGTGAAAAAGACATTGGACAGTAAATTAAAACCACATGGAGAAATAAAGATCTTAATAAGGATAAATAGGTAGGCAATTATTAAAGCTAGGTTTATTGTAACAGTGGTTTGTAACTCATTTTTTTCCACAGGATTTAAGGGACATGCATTTCAAGGAAAGAAAAAAAAACATTATTAGTCTGGAAGGTATTATTATTGTAACTTTGGTTTGTAAATCCTTACCTTGTTGTCTTGTTGGAAGGCAAGGTCTAACACAAACATACAGAACCCCTATGCAAGGCTGGGGATAATTAACTTTCTAAAGTATTTTAGAAAATCTATCTAATCATTAGGTGATCACTAAGCTAAGTAAGTAGAAACTGTAGTGGTCAGATACAACAAAGAATATAGAATTAACATAAGTAATCCAGGAAAAACACTAAGCAAACAAACAGTACCCCCACTAACAACAAATGAGGGGAGACCTGATTTCTAGAATACACTACATTTTATTACTTAAAATGCTCATGTTCTGAGCAAAAATATATATCACACAAAGAGAGGGAAATTTGGCTAATACATAGATTTTTAAAAAATAATCACTAGAAACTATCCCTGATGATACCCAGATGCTGGACTTAATAGAAAAAAGATATAAAACAGATATAAATATGGTAAGAGAACTAAAGGAAACAGAATCCAAATAATTAAGGCCAGTGTGAGAACAATGTCTCACCAAATAGAAAATATCAATAAAGATACAGAAATTATTTTTTAAAAACCAAGTAGAAATTCTTGAGTTGAAAAGAATTATAAATGAGATATAAAATTTACTAAGGTGGATCAGTAGCAGATTTAAGCCAGCAGAAGAAACAAATCAGTGAACTTGATGATAGGTCATTTCACAGTATGCAGCCTGAGGAACAGAAATAAAAAAGAATGAAGAAAAGTAAACTGAGTCTCAGGGACAAGTGGGTTACTATCAGGAGTACTAAGATATGCATAATGGGAGTCCCAAAAGGAGAGAGAGATAGAGGCAGAAAGAATATTTGAAGATATAATGGCCAAAAACTTCTTAAATCTGAGGAAAGGAATTGAGTAAAAATAGATTCAAAATTTTTAGCATAGCAAGACTCAAAATATTACAAGATATGTATATTAACAATTTCATAGAATTTATAATCAAATAAGTTATTAACATTATTATAAATCTTCATGATTTAAATTTAAAAACTAAATGTCATAGTTTTATTTATATTATGCACCAACAAGGCTGGCCCCACTGCTTACTGGTTAAGTCAAGTGTGCTCCGCTTCAGTGGCCCAGGTTTGGTTCTGGGGTGTGGACCTCCACTGCTCATTAGCGGCCGTGGTGTGGCAGCAACTCACATACAAAATTGAAGATGATTGGCACAGACATTAGCTCAGGGTGAGTCTTCCTCAGCAAAAAAATAAAATAAAATATTCCTTTATCATCCTTTTCTTTGTCCTATATTGGGATATGTTTTCTCTATTAAAATTGTCATATACACATATTATTTTTAGATATGACTCACTAACATGGAAATTTGACTAGGAAAATAAATGCCTATGTAAAGGCATGTAGTTTCATTAATAACAAGAGCAAACAAAGAATAAAAAATAAAACTACGTTCAAGAAACTTGGAAGTATTTTTATAAACAATGTAAAAATATATAAAACCTATTGCTTTTTCACATGTAAAAATATAAAATGAAATATAATTTTTTAAGACCAAATACATATGTTATATAATTTATATATGTTTATATATTTACATTAAGTCAAATATTTACGTTAAGAATGTGTTCTCAGACAGAAAAATAATTGTTTGAAATTCTACTATAACAAAACACCTAGCTCATGTATGTTTTAACTAATTTCTCCTTTTGTAGGTGTGTGTTTCAAAAGTTTCTCATGCATGATGTATGTGTGCAGATGCTTATACATACATGTGAGTTTACATGTTCATGTGAGAGAGGAGGTAAACATATTTATTAACAAGAATTTTTAAAATAAGAAGTCCATATTCATGAGTGATTCTTCTTCACCTATTATTCATAGGTGTCTTTTTTTTTTATTGATGTCTTAATAGGTTATAACATTGTGAAATTTTGGGTTGTACATTTTTGTCTGTCCATCGCCATATACGTGTCTCCCTTCAACCCTTGTGCCCACACCCTACCCCCACTGCCCCTGGTAATCACAATACAGTTTTCTCTGTCCATGTGTTGGTTTATATTCCACATGTGAGTGAGATCATACAGTGTTTGTCTTTCTCTTTCTGACTTATTTCACTTAACATAATACCCTCCAGGCCCATCCACGTTGTTGCAAATGGTATGATTTTGTCTTTTTTTATGGCTGAGTAGTATTCCATTGTATATATATATACCACATCTTCTTGACCAATCATCCGTCGAGGGACACTTCGGTTGCTTCCACTTCTTGGCTATAGTGAATAATGCTGCAATGAACATAGGGGTGCATAAGCCTCTTTGGATTGTTGATTTCAGGTTCGTTGGATAGATTCCCAGTAATGGGATAGCTGGATCATAGGGTATTTCTTTTTATTTATTTATTTATTTATTTATTTATTTATTTATTTTTCCCCCAGCCCCAGGAGATAGTTGTATGTCGTAGCTGCACATTCCTCCAGCCGCTGTATGTGGGACTCGGCCCCAGCCTGGCAGGAGAAGCAGTGCCTCGGTGCGCACCCGGGACCCGAACCCGGGCCGCCAGCACCGGAGCGCACGCACTCAACCGCCAAGCCACGGGGCCGGCCCAGGGTATTTCTATTTTTAATTCTTTGAGGAATCTCCATACCATTTTCCATAGAGGATGCACCAGTTTGCATTCCCACCAGCTGTGTATGAGGGTTCCTGTTTCTCCACATCCTCTCCAATATTTGTTGTTTTTTGTCGTGGTGTCATATTTTTTAAGAATTTGGCTTTGTAGACTTAATCAATAGCTGAAGAAAATACTATAAAATATTAGACATTTGTGGGCTAGACTGGCAAATATTTTTCCTAGATAGATCTGAGATGGATGAAACTGCTGTATTGTAGATTCTATGTAATTAAAATATGAATCCTATAGAAGATCTTTTAAAGGCATTCTTGACCTCTTTGTTCCTCAGGCTGTAGACCAGTGGATTCAGCATGGGAATGACCATAGTATAAAACACAGATGCCATTTCTGTGTTCATGGAATGGTTCGAGCTGGGTTGTTAGTACATGAAGATGCCTGTCCCATAGAAAATGGAGATGGCAGTGAGGTGAGAAGCACAGGTGGAAAACGGCTTCTGTAATTCTTCAGATGAGTGCATTCTCAGGATGGGGATAAACATAAACAGGTAAGAAATTGAGATGACCAGGACAGAAAAGGGGTCATTGAAACTCACTACAAAAAGAAATAATCATCTCACCGGTGTAATTGTCTGAGCATGAAAGAGTCAGGCGAGGAGGAGCATCACAGAAAAAGTGATCAACCACTTTGGACCTACAGAAGGAGATCCTGAAAATGTCCCCTGTGTGGATGGAGGCATTCAGGAAACCACAGAAGTAGGAGGCTATGACCAGACATGCACACACTCTTGTGGTCATGGTGTTGGTGTAATGCAGGGGTTTATGCATTGCTGCATAGCAGTCGTAAGCCATTGAGGCCAAGAGGAAACTTTCTGCAGAGATGAAGGCTACAAAGAAGAGGACTGGGTGACACAAGCATTGTAGAGGGTGATTTTTTTCTCCTGTGAGTAAACTTGCCATCACCTTGGGAGTGACAGCTGTGGAATAACCAAGATCCACCAGAGAGAGTTTATTAAGGAAAAAGTACATGAGAGTGTGGAGACAAGAGTCCAACAGAATCAACTTGATCGTCCCCAGGTTCCCAACCAGAGAGATGAGGTAGATGAGAGAGATTACGAAGAGTGGGAGTTGCAGTTCTGAGTCATCAGTTAACCCCACAAGAATGAATTCAGTAACCTCTGTACTGTTATCCATGGAGATCAACTGGGAATTATGTGGCTGCCCTGTGGCAATGAGAAGATAGAATCAGAATGACAAATGGAGGGAAGACTTCTGAAATCAATCAGCATAATCACTTGTGCCTTATTTAAGTATTGCAATAACTTTTTTCCAGCAGTCTGTAGATCTAAATCATAGCCATGTAACTAAATGCAGTTTTAAATTATTGATAGGTCATAGAATATGCCAGATAAAAGGAACTGGAGATAATGCACCCCAATCTCCTAACTTCATAGAAGACTGAATTAAGGTAAAGAGAAGAAAGGAAAGGATGTATGCAAGATCATCAGATTACTTGCTAGCTGGAACAGCTCAGACTCCCAATTCAAAGTTTACAAAACAATAACAAATTATTCTTTAACTAAAATGGCTTAGTAAAATTAATGTGAAAATGAGGTAATTTTACTTCAACTAACTTTTTTTGGCTTTTCCAGTGTGTCAAGTACAGTGTTATATGATAGTAAAAGACAGTTAAATAAAACATGTCCTTTGCCCAAAATTGTCTGGGTATAGGACAGTACAAAGAATGTAGAATTTACCACATATGGGATAAACAGTAGAAATTCATGTACAAGGAATAAAAACATCTAGAAAATAATGTTTTTTAACTTTTGTTACATTAATATAAATTTTAACTTTTGCCTTCAGATGTCCTTGATCTGGAGCCATGTTACAAGGATGCAAATCTCACCTCCACCAGGTACAGAATAGATGAACTTGGGATAGTGTGCCACATCACTCAGCCATCAGTTATCAAACTTGGCTAACAACACAAACTGGAATAATGTAAGTTGTTTGATAATATGGTTTGGACAGAGGGCTTGATCAATCTGGTATTGGACAGGTGGATAATATAAGATGGAGCTTCCAGAGAAGAGTGAAATCAAAGAGTTGATAACATCACTCTTACCATTTGCTTTCTTCCCAAACTCTTCTAATCTCCTATCCTTCATATATTCTCCTCCAATTTTTCACACCAAGATTTCTCTTTATTTGCATAAGTGGACATTCCAGCTGTTCCAGTAGCTGATAGCTACTATAAGCATGACGCTGCTATATATACTGCAAAAAGAAAACTTATTTTCTGAGTCACCTTGAGTATTAACTAATGTGTCCAGGCCTTAGTTTCCCCACCTGTAAAACTGATAATAATATACTCTAGCACTTAAGAAGCATACAATAAAAGTATCCATTCTTGGAAAAATCAAAGTGTATTTGAGTTTTTCTATTGTCCCATTATCATTCCTTTCACTGAACCTGAAACTACTTGGATTTATTTATTTGTTATTTACTTTTGGATATATTTCAAAAGTAGAGCTGACAGGATTTCTTGATGTTTTGAAAAAAGGGCATTAGAGAAAAAGAGTGGACATTGCTGACTCCAGTTTTTGTGTAGTAATACATGGAATAGTGTAAAAGAAGCAGATGTTTGGGAAAAGGGGGAAAAGAGATCATTTCACTGAGTTTGAGATCCCTTTTGGCCATCCAAGTAGAAGGGTTTCATAAATAACTGGAAATACAATCTAGAGTTTAGAGGAGAGGACTGACTGCCTCAGATTCTATAAATTGGATCTATGTTGGCAATTTCTAATGGTTCAACATAGGTATATCATAGTAAATCCACAAGACTAAGTAACACCACCTAACGAAGAGTTTAGACAAAAATCAGAGTACTCTAATGTTACTAGATGAAAAACAATGAAGAGATTCAATGGTAAGGAGGATATGGGAGAGAGAAAATTGCTACCACTTGAGATGGGTACAAGGGAAGCACTGTCCCAGGACACAGAGAGATTTCAGTTAGACCAAGTAGGTAAGGGGGACTTTCAGAGGAATGGTTAAATATATATTGATTTATGTTGACGACTGACTATAAATTCCACAGTAGAATGATTTCAAGAGTTTGGCAGCAGTGGAAGTCAGAGTCAGAAAAGGGGATATAAAGAGATGTATGGACATTATTTTCTAGGAGTGGAAGGCTGCTATGACAATCCTCGGCTTCATGATGAGTGACATAGGGATAAATATAATAACGAGATTAGTCCTCTGGGTCTCCAGGTGAGGGCAGGAGTTAGAAAGGTGATTGGACAGGTGAGAGTCATGACAGAAGTATGAAGATTCTGGCCAGAGTTCACTTCTGCTATTAGTGGACTGAGGGTCACTTATCAGAGCAGGGTGACTAGGATACCCTCTTGATTCTGTAAAAAAAACTGCATACTTTAATCAATAGCATGGATACAGATTTCTCTAATTTGGGGGAAAAAAACAAAGTGCTAGGAATCATTTCAAAACGTTTTGCCAACTTTCTTTTCCATGTGTGAAATCTTAGGTTTTAATCTAACATCTTTCTGGAGGAAAAAGAAAGTTAAAACTTGTTTTAGTCTGTTGAAAGGAAATTGAGAACTATGGTGGTTCTTTGAGGCGTGTATTGATCTCTAATTATTCTCTGCTCCACACACAGAAACTTCCTATGGAATGAACCACCATAGCGTTGGTGCTAGGCGCAAACTCAAAAATGCAGTCTTCCTGACAAAATTCTCTCTGCCCCCAATACAAATCTCATGTATTCTTCAAAGAATAATACAAGTTCCAAACCTTCCCTGAAGTCTTCCCCAGCTCTTTCCACTTCAGATACAATTATGTCATTATAATCAATAGAGTTTATCAGTTTGTTACTCTAAAAGTTTTTAATTGTATTATAATTTGTCATTTTGTATGAATGGAATTCATGATTAATAATGAGGTAAACTGTAACAGATATGATTTTTTGAGCATTTGCTATGTTTCCATCATCAAGCTAGAGACTGTGCTTCTTTACCTCAGTTAATCCTCACACACATGTGAGATATTATCCCCAATTCATAGGTATGGAAATTGAAGATTTATGACATTTAGTGACTTGCTTAGGGCTGTAGAAAGTGGCAGAGTTGGGATTTGAAGCCAAGATACTTTGAATCTAAGTCTTAGTTCTTTCTCATGAAGACAGTCTTTTAAGCTTTTCATATTTAACCTAAACTGCATACAACAAAGTAACACATTTAGTTGACTGGTTGATTGACAGATTGAGTGATTAAATTTATCATGGGAAGCAATGTGGATAATTAAATAGCACAAACTTACCAGATCGTGTGCTAATTTCCAGGCCTACAGTGATGAAGAAGACACGTGCCCTGGTATCAGGATACTTAGTGCACTAAGACAGATATATAAATGGATAAAGATTATGTGCTACTCTTATTCTCCATTCCCAAGAGAATGCATTGTTTTCTCATTTGCTCAGGACTGTGTAATGGTAGCTGATCTCATTTATACTCTAGTCCATTAGTCAGTCCATGTAATAGTTAATAAATTGAGAGTTCACCACCAGATGAGTCTTTAGTGGCAGAATCAGAACTTGAGATTAGACCTATTCATTTTCATAATTGGTTATGTCTTGCATAATTTTACACATCTCCATTTCAATGCATTTTATAAGTGATTTCTAAGCCTGATTTTTCCCTCATTATTATTCTCCATTTTTCCTCCCTCTCTCTTTAACTACTTTATTAGCTCCCTCATTACAATACAATTTTATATTGATACCCAATTTGATCCTCTCAACGACTCTGGGATTAGTCAAAATAACTACTTTATTACATTCCTTGAAAGAAAAAAATGAGATTGAAATAATTTAAATAATTTGTTCTAAGTCAAACAAGCTTATACTTAGCAGAGAATCAAGTTCTTCTTGTGCTTTTCCTCTATGTCACATGATAAATATCCATGTTCTAATAGGATCTCTACAGTGTTTAGACATACAACCTCTGGTTGTAAGAAACAAATACAAGAATTATTCAAAACATTCAAGCCCTAGCTCTGAATAAATTGAAGAAGAAATCACTTCCTTGATGCATTTTCCTGATTTACCCAGATGTGCAAATTTATACAGACGAGAGATTTGATCTAGGAGATTTGTAGGCTTACTTTACTCCCTGAACAATGCAATATGTAAGTCCAGGAACTTCATATGTGAGTGAATCTCAAATCAGAAATTCAGTGATGTTGAATAATTAGTGATGTTGAACATCTTTTCATATGCCTATTGGCTCAATGATTCTTCCTATATCTGGGATCTCTCAGACAGCAGGAAGATAGTATCTAGCTCCCATTTCTGAAGTGAAAAGAGGTCCCATTTCCACCTCCCAGGGCTCTCAAAGATAGAAGTGTGGATGTAGGATATCAGTGGATGTAAGATATCCATGCTGGATGTAGTAGATTAATGGATGTAGAATATTTGTGCTACAAAACAGGTGGCTGCTCCTGTCTAGGACTTGAACTTCAGGGAATGATGAAAAGGTTTAGGATCAGTTAGAGATTATATGTGATTGGACGCTATAGAGGATGGTGTGGTGGCTAGTGTAAGTGGCTTTGTCCAACAGCTGAGCAGTGGTAAATGCTCAGAGGCAGCAGTGCCAGCCTTAGCAACATAAAATGCACAAAGGTGATACTCCCTATGGTGGCAGCTTGCACAGACCATTCTTGTGGCAGGCTCTTACCTGTGCCTTTCCTCTTTTTGTTCCTGTCCTGGCTGGGTTCTCTAGTCTTCTATTTTATCAGCTGCCAGATACCTTTCTAACAAATTCCTTTTCTGCTTAGGTTAAGAACCCTAACTTGCACAGCAGCCTTGACATCTTTATTCCTTAGGCTGTAGATCAAGGGGTTCAGCATGGGGATCACAATGGTGTACAACACAGAGAGGATCTTGTTATAGGCTGAAGCACTTTCAGGGTTGAGTTGCACATATACAAGGAACAGAGGCACATAGAAGAGGGAGAGGGCAGTGAGGTGGGAGGCACAGGTGGAGAAGGCCTTGCGCTGGGCCTCCAGGGACCTCATCCTATAGATTGTGACCAGAATGTAGGCATAAGAGACCAAGATGACTGAGAGTGTGGGGACAGTGACCAAGGCAGAAAAGAAGAAAAGGATAACATTGGCCACAGTGGTATCTGAGCAGGCCAGTTGAAGCACTGGGGGGATGTCACAGAAGTAGTGATCAATGACGTTGGGACCACAGTAGGGCAAAATGAAGGCATTCCCTGTCTGCAGAGCTGAAAAGAACACCCCCATAGCATAAGTGACCACCACTAGCTGGACACACAAGCGCTTGGACATGATGGTGTGGTAGAGGAGAGGGCGGCAGATGGCCACAAATCGGTCATAGGCCATGATGGCCAGGAGGAGACACTCCCCTGCACCATGGAGGACCGTGAGGGCCATCTGGGCCACACAGCCTGCAAAGGAGATGGACTGGTCAGTAGTGAGGAAGCTGATCAGCAACCTGGGGGTAAACACAGAGGAATTGCAGATGTCAAGGAAGGAGAGCACACTCAGGAGGAAGTACATGGGGGTGTGGAGGGCAGAGCTGGCGTGGATCAGGTCTATCATGCCCAGGTTTCCCACCAGAGTCATGGAGTAGATCAGCAGGAAGACGGCAAAGAGGAGTTGTTTTTGGTCTGCCTGGTCTGTGAGGCCCAGCAGGATGAATCTTGTCACTGTGGTATGATTCTGCCCCAATGCCGTGTCACTGGTGTGTTTTCTACATAATAATGAATAAAAGGAGGAGAAACAAGAATGTTAACATTCTCATCAAAGAGGTAGCCTTTCATGTCTTTTACAACTAAAAAGCTGCATCTATCTCTGAGTGGCAGACTGCTCTCCACATGTCACATCAATTCCATCATGTAACACTCATGTTTAAATGTTAAAGTTTCCCTTTCTCCCTTAGGATAATGTCTAAATTCTTTAGCCTGCCAGATCTCCTCTATGAAATGCCTCCATGCTACCCTACAGGCAGTTTACATTCAGCAATTCTGAACAACTGACTTACACAAACACACCATGTTATTGCAAATGTCTTTGCCTTTCCATGTCCTATATTTTCTTCCTGGAATATTCTTTGGTCTCTCCAAAACCAGCTTAGATGTCTGTCCACTTCCTCTCTCCCCTGAATTTCATAGATATTTCTTTTGTTGTATTAATGGCACTATATTTTAACAATAAAAAATGCCCAAGCATCTTTCCTATTGTATTTTCTTACTCCTAGTAGGAGAAGAGTTACTAAATATCTCAAATAATTTGTGCCCTGATCTATCTCAGTTTGTCTTTAGTGCTGTCGAGTTGATTCTGACTCCTAGTGCCCCTGTGTACAGAAGACCAGAACCCTGCCCAAACTTTTGGTGCCATCCTCTCACCTTCCAGTGCTTTTTCAGACAATGCTCTGCTGCTATTCTTAGGGTTTTCATGGCCAATATTTTTGGCAATGTGTGGCCAGGTCCTTCTTTCTAGTCTGTCTTTGTCTGGAAGCTCTGCTAAAACCTGTTAACATGGGTGTACCCTGCTGGTATTTGAAATACTGGTGGCATAGTTTTTAGCATCAAGAAACATTCAGCTGCCACAGTATGACAACTGATAGACAGGTGGTGGTGTGGTTCCCTGACCTGGGAAATGAAACCGGGCTGCAGTGGTGAGAGCACTGGATCGCAACAACTATACCACCAGGGCTGGTGTTCCATCACTATGCCAGTGTCAATGAATGAATATAAATTAATCATCAATTAGATAAGAAAGTCTTCCTCACTCAGGTAATGGCAGCTCAATCCTTTCAGTTGTTTTGGCCAAAACCTTTTAGCCATTTTTGACCCTTTTTTATTCTATCCCTCATTGAATCCTTCTGCAAATCATATTGGCTCTCCTTTCAAAACATGTACCGACTTCTTACCCTTTCTTTGCAAGACACCATCATATCTTGCTGGGTTTATTGAAATTACTAACTAAGGGCCGGCCCCATGGCTTAGCGGTTAAGTGCGTGCGCTCCGATGCTGGCGGCCTGGGTTCGGATCCCGGGCGCGCACCGAGGCACTGCTTCTCCCGCCATGCTGGGGCCGAGTCCCACAAACAGCAACTAGAAGAATGTGCAACTACGACATACAACTATCTCCTGGGGCTTTGGGGGAAAAATAAATAAATAAAAAAAAATTACAAAAAAAAAAAAGAAATTACTAACTAATCTCCCAACTCTCTCATATAAGGAGCAGCCAGGGCGATTCTGTTAACAGACAAGAGGAAGTCAGAACCCTCACCATGGCACTCAAAACCCTGCTCTGTGAGGTTGGCCACTCCTCTGTAATTCCTTTTCCTTCTCTTTCTTTTTTTTGCTCCTCTTCATACACTTGCCCACTCTGCTTTAGCTAAATGTGCCTCCTTTATCCTCTTAGCACATGCCACATATGATTCAGGACCTCTGTGCTAACTTTCCCCTCCGCTCAGAACACTCTTGCTCCATCCAGTTAGCCACATGGCTCCTTTTCTCTTCTCCTTTAAGTTTAGATTCAAACATCACCAGCTTGTGAAGCCCTCCCTAAGTGTCCTATTTAAAACTAAACCCTTTCCTACCCCAGCATTCGCTACCTGCTTCTCTGTTTATTTTTTTCCTCATAGTACTTATTCTCCTTTAACATGGTATAAACACATGACTTATTAATTTTGTTTATGATCTCTGTCTTGATATTAGGATGTAAGAACCACGAATCTAGGCATTTTTGTCAATTTTGTTCATCGCTGTTCCTCCAGCGCCTGGCACATAGTAAGCTGTCAATAAACAGTTGTTGAATGAGTGAATGAAAGTTATAAAGAAGGTACAAATGCTTCAAGGCAAATCAGGCTGCAAAGAGGATAGGACTACCCAGAAGAGTAAGTGTAGCATTCTGCTTATCCAAAT
Organism: Dicerorhinus sumatrensis harrissoni; assembly: GCA_014189135.1. Classification (NCBI taxonomy): domain Eukaryota; kingdom Metazoa; phylum Chordata; class Mammalia; order Perissodactyla; family Rhinocerotidae; genus Dicerorhinus; species Dicerorhinus sumatrensis. Next base: position 18,257,849 of record JABWHU010000190.1, on the reverse strand, counting down.
CAGGTGATAAAAATGGAGAATGATTATCATAAGAATTGAATAAGAGTGTGATTTAAAGCTGGTGGTCTAATGAAGATTCGGTGCTCTCACTGCTGCAGCCCAGGTTCATTTCCACAACACCCATCTGTTGGTTGTCATACTGTGGCAACTGCGTGTGGCTCTGATGCTGAATGCTATGCCACCAGTATTTCAAATACCAGCAGAGTCACCCATGGTGGACAGGTTTCAGCAGAGCTTCCAGACTAAGACAGACTAAGAAGGAGGATCTAGCCACCCACTTCTGAAAACAATTGGCTATGAAAGCCCTATGAATAGCAGTGGAGCATTGTCTGATACAGAGCTGGAAAGTAGAGGAGTTCACAAAAATACCAGGCAGGGTTCCACTCTACTGTGCACATGGCTGCTGGAAATCAGAATCAACTCAGTGGCACTAACAACAAGCATTGAAAGAAGATGCACTGGGTTGTAAAACTCAATCCCAGCTGAAAGCTGAGGCCTGTATGGCCCTGACATCATAGCAGCAGAACCTGACTGTAGGAGAAGGTTCAGCTGGTGAACATGCAAGGTGGGCTGAATCCTCTGGGGAGGAGCACCCATGTTCCCCTCTTCCAATCTTGAAGTTTTGACTCAAACCCCTGAATCCACAAGGCTAATCTTGAATCTCAGACAACCTTAAACTTGTAACTCCAGTTGCTGTGGAGGCCTTAGTATGATTCTATTCAGATGAGTGTATTCTTTCTACTCTGTATTGATATTTACAAGATGGTAAGTTTTTGTAAGAATTACATTATTTAATATGAATTTGTATACATATTTGAATATATACATATTAAATATGTATACTACTATAGGTGTTTGAAACATTTAAGAGTATCTGCTTAATTTGATTTTAAATATGTGGGATGATGAGCTAAATTGAATTAACTAAACTTATGTTTGATTTGACTTTGATAGAATACCAAAGAACATTGGATTTATTAAATGTGTACACTTCTATTTAGTAACTTTCAGGAATTGTTTAAATGCTTATGAAGGTCTTTGAAGAGCATGAGAAATCAGGTACATTAAGTTTGTGATTGTAGCTTGAAATATTTAGGAGCATTTAATTATTCAAATTTATAAAGTGTTTAAATGTTTAGGAGAATTTGATTCCATAGATTTTACTTTTGTTTGACTTTACTTTGAATTGTTTAAGAGAATTTCATTGTAAACAGCACTTAAATTATTTGGGAGAATTTAATCCATTAGATTTTGGGGCTAAGAGAATATTTATCAAAGTTTTAGTGTGATTGTTTTAAATTTTAACACAAACATTTCCAGATATATAATTAAACGCATTATATTTAGAAATTGCATTTGATGGCCTAAGCAAAATTGAGTTCTAAATTTACAACATAAAATATTATAATCAATTAGCAAGTGCCTTTAGATAATGCTTTCCATTAACAAAAGATCTGGACATTAAAAATAGTTGCTTGTAACAGGGCACATTGTGGGGTCTTGTTGTGGATTTGAATGTATAGAGGGGAGAAATATGAAGGAGGCACAGGATTGAGAACCTCAGTTCTCTGAGGAATGGGGTGGGGGACACAGTGTGGTGCAGAGAACTCTCCTGAGAGAGTTCTGGATATGGCTCCAGTTTGGATATGGTTCCAGTTCTTCCAGGCTTTGTGATGTGACACTGGGCAAGTCGTTGCAGAAAGCTGAGTCCTATGTACTCATCTGTGAGGTGTGGAGGACAACTCTTGACTAGGCTTTTGGGATTCAGGAGAGGACTGAGACGGTAAAAACAAAGGTGCTTTGAAAAGAATGAAGTGCTTATAAAAAACATGGGTGGTTGTAAAGTGAGGAAGAAATATTATGATGAATGAAACAAATACTTGTTGACTCTTCACTTTGTTCTTTTCTCTGGGTGAGGCACTCCCCCCATCCTGACCTCATTTGAGAAGTGAGTAACCTGCTTGAGGCCACAAATGGATGAATTGATACTTGAACCTGGATGACCATATAGAGAGCAATTGGCATAATCCCTCTTCACTGGGTATGGATCATAGCCTCAGAAAAGTAAATAAATAACACAAGCTAGAGAAATTACTTAGTGAGAACCAAGAGATAAAGTAGGGTAACAAGGGAAGACAATAAAACCCAATAATTCAGCCAGCCAAAGTCAGATGTCTAAAGCAGAAATAACTCAGAAGAATAGAACACATCCTAAGGACAGCATGAGGTCCTTACAAGATGTTTTTTTAAGGGAAGTAGTTGTTCTCCCACCTGAAGTGTCCGGCCGCAGATTCTAGTTCAGCCATCCAATTGTAGAAGGATCCTAGACTTGCACCATCCACTCATCATCTAAGGGTGACCCAGGTGTGCAGAATTTCTTCCACCTGCAGAGAACTCAAACTGGCAGTTCTTACCCTTGCAGACAGGTCTCTTGGATCCCACAAAGGAAATCAGGACCCGTAGAGTCTCCATTCCTGTTGGGGTTTCCCCAGTAGCGACACAAGGCAGTGCTATTCTGATCCCTGTTCCAAGAACTAACTCTGCTGGGGACTCACCAGGAGGGTACTCGAATATGTTTGTTGAATGAATCAATTTCATCAAATTATTGAGTGGATGGAGGTATAGAAAGAACAAGGGGACTATCTTTCAATTTTAGTTTTTGTTTTTTTGAATGGGAAATATGTTTCTATGGTACAAAATTCAAAAAAGACTACAGCAAAAATAAGTCCTCTCCATCTTCCACCTTCTGATATCTCAGCCACTCAGATCTCTTCCTCGGAAGTTACCAGATCCTTGTGTGTCTTTCCATGGTTAGTCATTGCTTATATAAGTAACATGTGTACATATATATTCTCCTCTCTCTTATAAAAGATACAAATGGTAGCAAACTATACACATTCTTCTGCACCTTGTTTTTCTTTTGTTATTTAACAACATTTCTTGGAGCTCATTCTATGTCAGTAATTAAATGCTGCCAGTTCCCCCCCACACCCGAAAGGTGCGCAATGTTAAACTTTATAAATGTCTCATTCAGGCAGTCTCCTGATGAGAGACATTTATGTTGTTGCCACTTTTTTACAATTACCAACAAAACACTATCATAAAGCTATTTTGCAGTAAAGCAATATAAAATCTAGAACTGCGGAGATCCTCAATAAAAATATTAGCATGCAGCCTCTGATTTGGCTTTCATGCTGGACTTTTCAACATTTTCTTTTTTGAGAGAAGAAAATTGGTGGTTCACAGAGGAACCATGCCTAACTTTCTCTTGTTTTTTTTTTTTTCTTTTTCCCACCAGGCTGGATGGGACAGATGCTCACAAGCTGTGGTCACTAATCTTTAGCACCTGGTTACCAAAGTTGGACTTGCATACCTGCAGCATGGACATCACTGGATGCTCCTTAGAAATGTGGAATCTAGTTCCACCCTAGGCCTTTGTCTGAATCGGATTTGCATTTTAACAAGATCCACAGCTGATTCCTCTTCCTGGCATTTGAGACACGCTGAGTAGCAGCCTGGGTGGATTTAGCTCAAGTGCCAGTTGGATGCCTGTGAAGAGGGACAGAGATGAGGAGGCTCCTGGTCCCTATTCGTGAAACTCCCTAACAGGGACCTCTGTGTCAGGGCTGATCCTGAAAGTGACCGCACATTTGGTGTGAATCTGAAAGTGACTTGGGAGGGCTAATGAGGGGTGTGTCAAGAAGGCAGCGGATTTGCTGAAGGGGAAAGCCCCTGAGAACTAGACACTCTCCTTCTAGCCTGGATGAAAGGATGTCAGAGAGAATCCTGTTCATGGGAGGAAAACTCGCTGTGTTCTTTACAGGATTTTCTAGTTCATATGTGGGCCCAAAGATCAGCAATTACCAGTTGACCTAACGAGCTTAAAAAATACATTTTTATATAAGTGAATGGAAGAGAAGTATTTAACTTAATGACCAAGCCTGGGGTCAGCCTCAGTGATGGGATCTCAGGGGACAACTTATTGGTCAAGAGGCCCAGAAGCCAGGAAGACATGCAGACTTTGAATGTCTGGCATTGAGAACCCAGCTCCATGGAGTAATGATGAATATCTAAGTGACCTAGAACAGCTGGGGGCAGAGAGATTATACACCACTCTTCTTGCACCCACCGCCAAACATTGCAAATGTACCAACAAATAGGTGAACATTTCATTGCCTTTTAGAAGGGTTTCTTGCATCCACTGCTTGCTCCTGGGGCTGGTGGCTTGTTTCTGGGAAGCATTGTTTCCTAGCAGTTAAGAGCATGGGCCTTGGTCTTGACCAGATCTGGATTTGAAGCCCAGAGCCAGTCTTTACTATTTTTTGACTTTGGGCAAATGTTTTAACCTCACTCCATTTTGTCTTCTGCAATGTGGGACTAATAGCATCTACCCTTAGAGTTGCTGTGAGGATTAGATGGGATGATGCATTTGAAGTACTTGCCAGAGTTTTTGGCAGAGTGAAAGAAATAGTCAATGTTTGTGATTAATCTAAATGGGGGCTGGAGGGTACGGGGAAAAAAGGGAAGCAATGAAGGAGAAGTGAGGATCATCTGTGAGCACACTAACCTGTGGAGAAGCAGGGACCATCTCCCTCTGAGTCCAGCTCCTGGAGACCCCTGGGGGTGACTCTCCTCCCTGTGATGTTGGCTGCCTTGGACCAGCTCCAGGTGTGGCTGCTCTCAGACTGTCTTGGCAGATCTTTGGATCTGTCTTCCCTGGGAAGACTTCTGGCTGAGCTCTTATCTTTCCATCTAGACCTGTGAGAATTGCCTCAGTTTAGATGGCTCCAGGGGCTGAGCAGGAAGCCAGTGATTGGTGGTCCAGGATAGACAGGAAGTGATGCCTGGAGATGGAGCTCCTGTTGGTGCGTGAGGTCTGGGAATCTCTGGGGCCATTGATCCAGGGCTGACCCTCTTCATATACCAATACTCTCCGCTGAGAGCTTCTAACTTAAGTTTATTTCTTTTTATTTTAATTTATTTTATTTTTTTGTCAGGAAGATCAGCCCTGAGCTAACATCCGTGCTAATCCTCCTCTTTTTGCTGGGGAAGACTGGCTCTGAGCTAACATCTATTGCCAATCCTCCTCCTTTTTCTTTTTTTTCCCCAAAGCCCCAGTATATAGTTGTATGTCATAGTTGCACATCCTTCTAGTTGCTGTATGTGGGATGTGGCCTCATCATGGCCGGAGAAGCGGTGCGTCGGTGTGCGCCCGGGATCCAAACTTGGGCCGCCGGTAGTGGAGCGTGTGCACTTAACTGCAAAGCCATGGGGCCAGCCCCTAAATTAAGTTTAATGAATGTGAGACACCAGAGAGGTGCACAGACACTTGTCATAGAGGGCTCACATACTATCATCTTCCTAGGGGCTTGAGGCAATTACTTTTTCCCCTCATTAACAGCAGAGAGGTTGTTAGTGATCTTTTTCCTCTTTCTCGTAAGACAAACCCAAGACCCAATAAGGCTCACTAATTTTTTTTGATTGCACAGCCAATCAGTAGTAATAATAACAACTACCATTTGTATAGTTTAGCACTAGCTTACCTGTATGTTAGCTCATTTTATCTGCGTACAAACCCCCAGAGTTCTGGTCAGCAAACGTTATTGTCTTCATATTAAGAGGGGGAAACTGAGACTCAGGGAAGTGACATGACAAATCCAAGGTCACAGCTGGTAAATGGCAAAGTCAGGACCAAAGCCAGGCTCTCCTGGCTTTTGATCTTTGCTTCCTCTTATAGCTCCCTGCCTCTAGGGATTGTCTTCTTGGAGTTACTTGACATTATTGGTCTAGTCTAGAGAAATAATCCAAATTGTTGTTCAGGAGAGGCATAAGCAGATTCAGTATCATCCTCTGTGCCACAGCCTCACCGTCCTTGATGAGATTCCTGCCCTGCACTTTAGCAGCAGATGCTGATAACAGAATTCCTATTATTTTCCCTCCAGATTTGTGTTCCCTGCAGGACTGGGATCCTGTTTGTCATAGGACCAGGAGGCTGTTGCTGCATCCCAAATAGGTGGCTACAGCCTGGCTCCAAAATGTCACTTCTTTCCCTGAATGCTCTCTGCCTGCATCCCTCTTCATTTTTTCATCCACGTCTGGCCCAGTACCACATTTAACAGCTTCAGGTGACCACATTCACACTGCATTCTTTGTGAAAGTCATCTTCTGGAGCACTCCAATGATCCTGACTGCTTGTCCCAACTTAGACCTGTTCTTATCGCAGGCTTTGGGGGCTTTCCTGCGTGGCCATCCTTTCCTTCTCACAGCTACTGCTCCTGATTTTGTCTCCTGACACCTGAGATATCCCACCTCCTTCTCCCTGTGAATTTCTGGGGCCTCTGTTTCTTTCTATTTGGCCACAGGTATCTGAGTCATGCCTCAGTGGTCCTGACATATGACAGCTTTTCACTTTCTCTATCTTGAGGATCAGGTTGAACCTCCTTCTGACAGAGGGACCTGTAGTGCATGCTTGTATTATTTAAGAATGATTTCACCATAGAAAACAAGAGAAACTAAGTATAGAGCCAAGGACCTTGTGAGAAAGGAAATAGAGAATATATGTGATGAACATTTATAGGAGGCACGAATGGACCAAGAAGGGTAACTGCGGGCCCTCCAGGACCAGTTCAATTGATGCCATCTCTTATCAACAGAGTGATTAAGGATTGCCTTTCAGAAAAGCTTCAAAGTCGCATAACCAGAGCATGTGCAAAAGAAGAAATCGTGACCTTAAATGACCGTGGAATCAAAAATCCTCCTTCCCAAGGAACCCAAGGGCAGGGATATGACTGGAAGTTGAAAGTTGGACTCATATCAGAAGTGAGGAGTCCCTCATTCAAAAAGATCCAGTGTTAAAATTCCTTCCCCAACTCAGCAAAAATGTTTAGAACCCTATCATAAAAGCTTAGAACCCCTTAATAAAAGTTTAGAACCTCGTCATAAATGTTTAAAACATTGTCATAGATGTTTGAAGCCTACCAATCAAAACCTGTCCCACCAGCAATTCTGCATGCTAAGCTGTCTTGTCTAACCTCTTAAATTTCACCCTAAATCCTGAATCAGAGAGACAGGTCTGAGGGCACACACCCCCTGTCCACCTTGTGGATCAATCTTGCAGAACAAAGCTGATCTCTTTTCTCAAAGACTGATGCCATAATAAATTGGGTTGTTTATGTGCATCAGGCAAGAGAATCTCAATTTTATATGATAACAAATTGGTGACCATGAAGGGAGAAGTGCCCGTGAATGCCTAGCTGAGGCATTCACCTAGAACCCCTGATGGGGTGTGGGGTCTTTTCATTGACCCTAAGTGGCTGCCTAGACAATTTTGTCTAGAGGCTTGACTGATTGGATTCCCATTTCCCACTGTGGTACTCCAGGCTCCAAGGCATTTTCTTTTCCCTTTGGGAGAAGAAAAAGCTCCAGGATCAGACATCTTTTGGGTGAAAGACCTCATTAAAACGTGCCTGCTCCTAAAATTCTCTAATAGTTTTTCAGGTTTGTGGGTTGGATGCCCCACTGGTGAGATTTTTGCCGGGTCAAAGTCCCAAGGCTAGGATTATGGGTTTAAGGGAGATGATGTAAAAGGATTATAGCCACTGGGTCACTTAAAGGATCAGGTTAGAGTCCCAAGCTCTGGGAGAGGGTCCCGGAGTACCCTGGTTAGAGTCCCAGAGTATTGATTTTGGTGTCTGTTTATGTTAGTGTCTGACTGTTTTATTTGTTAAAATTGGCTATTTGGGGACTGAGTTTCTCAATGATCATAACAAATTATCTTTAGAAATTATCTTGTTTGTTTCAGCCACTTTGGGAAAAGCCCCATAAATGGTAATAACTGAAAACAGCTGGCTACATAACCCGGGATAATTTAAAATTACAGTGGCCACTTTGGGGCATCTTTTTAAGAGCCAGGTAATAGAGAAATTTTTTAAAGGGTCAAGCTCGCCACCTTTTAGCATAATTGTTCAAAATATAAAGGATCCAGAAGATGTAAATGTTTACAAAGAACTGCAGAATCTTACCAAGCTTGTTTTGTGTCCTGAGGGCTTGGCTTGATGATTGTCAAGTTGAGAGATTCCCAAAACTATGGTGGGACTAAAATGTGCTTGCACTCTATTTTGCTGTCAGAGATGGTTGGACATACATGCAGGTTGCATTCCAATTTGTGGCTAAGTGTCCTACCAACTGCCATCAGCCTCAGGGGAATTACATTGGCCATTAGAAGGAAGCCTTAATTTGGCCTTCATTGTGAGGTTCTTGGTTTCAGGGTCACCAGAAATTTCCAAGATCTGGTTCTAGCTGCAGCATAAATATACTTTTGAATAGCTGTGTCTAAATTCTGAAACAAAGGGAAACACTAACTTGATCTCTACCTACAGCCACTTAGGCTGCATGCTCCCCAATTCGGTAACTTTTAGCCACCGGTATGTAGTATGAGCTACTGAGTACTCATTGGTTTATTGATCCTTCTCCTCGCGCAGATGGTTGCTATTTTTCCTTGTCTCTGTTTTTTATGTTTGTCCTAAGAAGGAAAAAACCATAGGACAAGACACAGACATCTCCATAAGCCCGTTGTTTAGGCAGGCCTGTAGTAAACTTTGCTGTAGGGCCTGCCTATGGATTATGAGCATAAGGTGGAAGCTGTTGCTAAGGGGCATCTTGGAAGCCAAAAAATGTTTCAAAATTAGTGAGCACCAGTTGAACAGTTAAGAGTCATTAGGACTCATCACCTCAAGAAGACTCCTCTGACAGGATAAATTGGTCAGGGAATGGGGTAGAGGATGGCAGGCCCCCACAAACCTCAAGAAATTGTCCATTCAATGAGGTACTCTGTAAAGCACACACAATCCCCAACACTATGGCACCTGTTTCCTAGGTATTAGTCTGGCTCCAAGAGATCGAAAGTGTGGCTAAAGTTGTTAATGTGCATATAAGATGAGGTTTTATCTTTTGTCTTGTTTTATGTCTTGAGAGCTTGGCTAAGTGACCTCTTTGATCTCTGCCATCTGGAGGATGCCCATGCCGGCATGCATATTGGCAGCCAGTCAAGTAGACTGGGGTTCCAAGATGTACTCTCTTTGTCCAGCTGTATCTGCTCTCAGAGAAGTTTGTCTTCAGGGGGTCCCAGACCATGAGGGGCCTTTTCTCATCGGAAACTTTGTTGCTTCTTAGTGCACTACCACCTCTGCAGTGGAACCTTTTGCTTTCTTGGGCTGTTGCCAGGAGTGAACTTTCTGGATCTTGTGAGGGCTGTTTCTTTTGTGCTCTTTTTTTGGGGACACCTCTTGCATCCACAGTTAAGCCATTAATGCTTATTGATTTGAGTAGCTATTAAGATCCTACTTGTCAATGGTCAGAGGTTGGATCCTTAAATTGGAAAAACTTCTAAATTGGAAAAATATAGCTGAAAGGGTGGGTCAACCTACTTTATCATTCAGACTATAATCCAGTTCTTTGGGGACCTGGAAACAAGCATCTTTTTCTTGCAAATCCTTGTAAGACTGGAAAAGTAACGCTAGAGGCAGTTCAGATTCTACCCACTTCCTTATCTTAAAGAGCTTGCAAACCCTCTGGGGACTATCTAGCCCATCACCATTTTCTAGGACTGAAGAAAAAAAAAGGAAAAAAGGAAAGAAAAATGGCCATAAGAGTGCTGTCACCCAAAAGTTAGCATCTTGAGTGTCTTTTCCACAAATATTAGTAAAAGGCTTAAAACAAAACTTGGATTCATAATTAGTGAGCCTTGTATTACTGCACCTGATTCACGGTAATAATTTTAAAACAATAGCTGTAGAGTCTCTGTGAATGTGAGTCACTCTCCATATATATGTGTGTGATATTTTACCTCCCAATGGTATCATTTCTAAAGAGCTCTATTTAATTGGCTTAAAGTAAGCACTTATATAAATTATTTCTAAATGTAATAGCAACTAACCCAAATGTCTTTCAAGTTAACATGGTATAAATTGATCTTTGGTAAATGAAAGCTTACTTAAGATTGTTGGTTTGATTCTAATGGACGTGTCCTCAGAGTCATCAGCATTGGATAAAATGCAGACATGCAGCCTTTATTCCATTTTTATTGGTCAAATAAGCTGATGTTATCTGTGTTACAAAATTGCTTAGCAAAAATAATAACTTAAAATGATAGCTAATTTTGTCTAATGTCTCATGAAGTCTCATAGGCAATCTAAATAATTATTGGGAATGAGTAAACTAAATAGATGTGAAAAAAGATAAAAGTGTTGAGTGAACTTTTTAATGATAATTATGTGTTATGGCATGTATTTTTAAGATAACTTCCAAAATCTCTCTGGTAACCTGATACTTTAAAGTTTTGCTAGATGAAAATAAGTGATAAAAAGCTCATTGGATATCTGGGTAATTTTTAAATAAGATAACACACTGAAACATTATCACTAAAACATGTCTAAGTTTATCATGGTTTTGGCTTATTATTTGGGTCTGTTAGTAAACATGTCTTGCATTTTGTTAAAAATTGTACTATGAAATAGCACGTTTTTAGAAATTATGAAAAGTGTTTAGGGTGCTAATATAAAAGACAGTTCATAATTGCTTACTTTTTAGTTTTCACTAAGGCCTGTAAACATTGAAAATTCTAATTAGTACATATAATTAAAGCTACTAAAAATTAATATGGAAAGCATCTTTGCATTCAAAGAAAGTAAGATGTATGTTTTCAGTAAATAAGGTATAAATAGCAGAAATGTATTTGTTTGTGTTTTTAAGAAAGATAAATTTGCCCTAAAGTACTAGGGGAAAAAAAAGAAGGCATGGGACAAATTTTGAATGTGAAAATAAAGTTGTAAGTTTGTTAAAGAGGAACCCTAAGGAAAGAGTTTTGTGCATGGTTGAGTTGGCTAAGATCAAAATTAATTTAACCAAGTAAATAAGTTTTAATATAAAAAGTAAGCTAGTGCAAAAATTAGAATTTGGTTTTCTCTCTCTTAAAAGGATATTTTTCTTGATCTTTTAGTCTTCTCTTGATAAAGAGATCATGCGAGGTATTTTTTTTCCCTTTGAGTAACCTACCAGAGATAGAGAGCGAGAGAGTGGCAGAGTGAGAGCTAGAAACACACACACATGAGCATGCATTCACACACACATGCACACACACATTGTGTAACACAGGATCCAGAGAGTGTGGTTCTTCCACCTTGTTTAAACTGTTTCCTAAATTTGTATCTTTCCCCTTGCTTCTCCCTATATTTTTATTATTGATTTAATGAGCCATTTGACTTGAGCATCTAATTGGTCCATGCTCAATGACCTCCCTGGTGGTACACTAGGAGGCTATTATTTCATCAAGGTAATTTCCTACATGGTAAGTCCACTTTAAGTCCATCTTATGAAGCATAACTAGTTCTGTCCCATCAGTGGTTTTATGTGGGATCATGGAGATGAAGCAGCTTGTCACACGTGGGGAAGGAAACTGCAGGGGTGTGAGATAGAGGTCACAAGTGAATTTTGGGCTCTCTGCACCAAGTTTCCTTGTGTGACAGTTGTGTCATGGATGGCCAAGTGTCTCTCTGTGGGCTCTTTGCCTGGATTATTCTTCAATTTTTCCATCCACCTCTAGCCCAGTGCTCAGAATCTCACCTTCTTCTCATTCCACTGAATTCTCTGCTCTGAATCTGAGAAACCTAATTCTTTCTCTATATTTGGGTTCCCTGAGGTAGGATCTGAGGATTGGAAGAGCCAACAAGGATGGGTGACAGTGAGGATGCTGCTCCAAAGTGAATATGTAAGAGGTTGGCCCCTCTCCTATGCAGTTGGAGGCCTTTAGTCTCCTGCACCACTGGGAAATTATTATGCAGAGTTTTGTTAAAAAGATAGTTTGTTTGTATGAAGGAAATACAGTCTCTAGATTCCTGAACCTGGGATGGAGCCCTGGGGTAGAGAGATGTATAGAGGGCTTGGAAAAGGCAATAGATGCAGTCTGGAGAGATCCACAAGCCCACTCTGCAAGATTGGAGTATGGTGTGTACTATGGATCCTGATTATCCTACTTACCACCAGATATCACACCCATCTTCCTCAAACATCCCATACATCATTGCATTCTACTGCACAACAGGATACAATGGCTCCCTGAAATTATATTGAACAACCTGAAGAGGCTGAGAAACATAAACTGTTTGGAAATTAATCAAAGACATCTTAACTAAATTGGAGTTGGGAAGGCCTGAAGGGGGAGCTCTCAAACCCTATCACACCTTGCCAATTACACCAGACGGGAAGAGACCATGGCTCGCATCTTCCATAGAAGTAAAATTACTTTATTACTGAAGGAAGATTTCTCTCCCCACTTGGCAACAGCCCAGCCAATGAGAAACACTGCAGCTTAGTCAATGAGAAGTTATTGCCACCCTGAACTTGTACTTTCCCCAAATGAACTTTCATTTACAACAGCCACTCCCTACTCCACCTTTTTCTCTATAATGGCTGCTCCCCTCATTTGTTTTCTGATTTTGCCTATGGTTTGCTATAGCATGCACAGCCTGAATTGCAATTCTTTCGGCTATTCCTGAATAAACTCATCTTGAGGATAAAATAACAGGCAAATTTACTTGTTATTTATTTATTTAAGTTTATTTTCTTTATTTTTATTATTTTATGGAGGTCATATTGCTTTATAACATTGTGTAATTTCAGAAGTACATTATTATATTTGAGTCTCTGTATAGACTTCATTGTGCTCACCACTAATAGTTTAGTTTTTATCCATCACCATACATATATACCACTTCACTCATTTCACCTACTCCCCCAAGTCTCCCTCTCCTCTGGTAAGCACTAATCTCTTCTCTTTATCCATGTGTTTGTTTATCTTCCACATACGAGTGAAATCGTATGGTATTTGTCTTTCTTTGACTGGCTTATTTTGCATAGAATCATACCCTAAGTGTCCATCCATATTGTTGCAAATGGCACAATTTTGTCTTTTTTATGATTGAGTAGTATTCTATTGTATATATATATACCACATCTTCTTTATCCATTCATCAGTTGATGGGCACTTGGGTTGCTTCCACACGTTGGCTATTGTGAATAATGCTGCAATGAACATAGGAGTGTATAAGTCTCTTTGAATTGCTGATTTCAAGTTCTTTGGATAAATACCCAATAGTGTGATAGCTGGATAGTATGGTATTTCTATTTTTAATTTTTTTTGAGGAATCTCCATATTATTTTCCTTTGTGGCTGCACCGGTTTTCATTACCACTAGGAGTGTCTGAGGGTTCCCTTTTCTCCACATCCTCCCCAACATTTTTTATTTTTCGTCTTGGTGATTATGGCTATTCTAACAGGTGTAAGGTGAAATCTTAGTGTAGTTTTGATTTTCATTTCCCTGATCATTAGTGATGTTGAACATCTTTTCATGTGCCTTTTGGCCATCTGTATATCTTCTTTAGAAAAATGACTATTCATATCCTCTGCCCATTTTTAATCGAGTTTGTTTATTCTGTTGTTGAGTTGTATGAGTTCTTGTTCAGTTGTGTGAGTTCTTTATATATTTTGGAAATTAACCCGTTGTGGGTGATGTGATTTGCAATTATTTTCTTCTAGTTTTGTTCATGGTTTCCTTTGCCTTGCAGAAGCTCTTTAGTCTGATGAAATCTCACTTGTTTATTTTTTCTTTTGTTTCCCTTGTCCAAGTAGGAGTGGTATTCAAAAAGATCCTTCTAAGACCGATGTCAAAGAGTATACTGCCTATGTTTTCTTCTAGGAGTTTTATGGTTTCAGGTCTTACTTTCCAGTCTTTGATCCATTTTGAGTTAATTTTTGTGGATGATGAAAGATAAGCGTCAACTTTCATTATTTGCTTGTGGCTGTCCAGTTTTCCCCACACCATTTATTGAATAAACTTTCCTTTCTCCATTGTACGTTCTTAGCCTCCATTGTCAAAGATTAGCTGTCTGTACATAGGCGGTTTTATTTCTGGACTTTCAATTCTGTTCCATTGATCTTTGTCTGCTTTTGTGCCAGTACCATGTTGTTGTGATTACTATAGCTTTGTAGTATATATTGAAGTCAAGGATTGTGATGATTCCAGCTTTTTTTTTTATCAGGATTGTTTTAACTATTTGGGGTCTTTTGTTGCCCCATACGAATTTTAGGATTCTTTGTCCTATTTCCATGAAGAATGTCATTGGGATTCTGATTGGAAGTACATTGAATCTATAGATTGCTTTAGGTGGTATGGACATTTTAACTATATATATTCTTCCAAACCATGTGCATGGAATATATTTGATACGTTTAAGTCATCATTGATTTCTTTCAGTAATGTCTTATACTTTTCATTGTATAGGTCTTTCACCTCCTTGGTTAAATTTATTCCTAGATATTTTATTTGTTTTGTTGTGGTTGTAAATGGGATTGTATTTTTGAGTTCTCTTTCTGTTAGTTCGTCATTAGAGTATAGAAATGCAACTGATTATTGTAAGTCGATTTTGTACCCTGCAACTTTGCTGTAGTTGTTGATTACTTCTAATAGTTTTCCAATGGATTCTTCAGGGTTTTCTATATATAAAATGCTGTCTGCAAACAGCGAGTTTTTCACTTCTTCATCACCTATTTGGACACATTTTATTTCTTTTTCTTGCCTAATTGTTCTGGCCACTACTTCCATTATCATGTTGAATAACTGTGAGGAGAATGGGCAAACTTGTCTTGTTCCTGTTCTTATTGTGATGATTTTCAGTTTTTCACCATTGAGTTTGATGTTGGCTGTGGGTTTGTCATATGTATCATTTATTACGTTGAGGTACTTTCCTTCTATATGCATTTTGGTGAGAGATTTTATCATAAATGTTGTTGGATCCTGTCAAATGCTTTCTCTGCATCTATTGAGATAATCATGTGATTTTTATTCTTGATTTTGTTAATGTGGTGTATGATGTTAATTGATTTATGGATGTTGAACCATACCAGTGTCCCTGGTATAAATCCCACTTGATCATGGTGTATGATCTTTTTAAAGTATTGCTGTATTTGGTTTGTGAATATTTTGTTGAGGATTTTTGCATCTATATTCATCAGCAACATTGGCCTGTATTTTTCCTTCATTATTTTGTCCTTGTCTGGCTTTGGTATCAGGGTGATGTTGGCCTTGTAGAATGTGTTAGGAAGTGTTTCATCTTCCTGAGTTGTTTGGAATAGTTTGAGAATGACAGGTATTAAAAATTCTTTGAATGTTTGGTAGAATTCTCCAAAGAAGCCATCTGATCCTGGATTTTTGTTTTTTAGGAAGTTTTTGAATACTGTTTCCATCTCTTTACTCATGATTGATCTATTCAGATTCTCCATTTCTTCTTGGTTCAGTTTTGGGAGGTTGTATGAGTCTAAGAATGTATCCATTTCTACTAGATTGTCCAATTTGTTGGCATATAGTTTTTCATACTATTCTCTTGTAGTGCTTTTTATTTCTGTGGTTAATTTTAATTTCTCCTCTTTCATAACTAATTTTATTAATTTGAGCCTTGTCTCATTTTTTCTTAGTGAGTCTGGCTAAGAGTTTGTCAATTTTGTTTATCTTCTCAAAGAACAAGCTCTTTTTTTTCATTGATCCTTTCTACTGTTTTTGTTTGTTTCAGTTTCATTTATTTCTGCAATAATTTTTGTTATTCCCCTCCTTCTGCTGACTTTGGGCTTCACTGGTTCTTTTATTTCTAATTCTGTTAAGTGTAGTTGAAGATTGCTTATTGAGATTTTTCTTGTTTTTTAAGGTGGACCTGTATTGTTATGAATTTTCCTCTTAGGACCACTTTTGCTGCATTTCATATTAGTTTGTATGATGCATTTTCATTATCATTTGTCTCCAGATATTTTTTAATTTCACCGTTAATTTCTTCAATGATCCGTTGGTTGTTCAGTGGCATTTTGTTTAGTCTCCAGGTACTTGTAACTTTCCCAGATCTTTTCTTATAGTTGATTTCTAGTTTCATAGCATTATGGTCAGAAAAGTTGCTCGATATGATTTCAAACTTCTTAAATTTATTTAGGTTTGCCATGTTTCCCAAAATATGGTCTATCCGTGGGAATGTTCCACGTGCACTTGAGAAGAACCTGTATTCTGCTGTTTTGGGATGGGGTGTTCTATACGTATCTATTAAGTCCATCTTGTCTAGTTTTTCATTTAAATCCACTATTTCCTTGTTGACTTTCTGTCTGTATGATCCATCCATTGATGACAGTGTGGTGTTAAGGTCCACTACTATTATTGTGTTGTTGCTAATATCTCATTTTATTTTTGTTAATAGTTGCTTAATGTACTTTGGTGCTCCTGTGTTGGGTGCATATATATTTGTAAGTGTTATGTCTTCTTGATGTGGTATGTCTTTTATCATTACATACTGCCCCTCTTTGTCTCTCATTACCTGTTTTGTGTTGAAATATACTTTGTCTGATATAAGCATGGCAATACCTGCTTTCTTTAGTTTGCCATTAGCTTGGAGTATTGTATTCCATCCCTTCATTTTGAGCCTTGTTTGTCTTTAGAGCTGAGATATGTTTCCTGGAGGCAGCGTATTGTTGGGTCTTGTTTTTTAATCTATCACACCACTTAGTGTCTTTTGATTGGAGAATTCAATCCATTTACATTTAGAGTCATCATTGATATATGATGGCTTAATGCTACCATTTTATTGCTCATTTTCCTGTTCTGCATTTCCCTTGTTTTTTGTCCTGTGTATTTCAGACTACTGATCAGTTTGGTAGTTCTCTATGATGATTTTCTTAGTTTTCTCTTTATTTACCATATGCATCTGTGTTCTGATTTTTTGTTTAGTGGTCACCATGTGGTCTGTATAAAAAATCTTATAAATGAGATTGTTCATTTTCTGATAGGCTCTTATTTCCTTAGACTAACCTGATTCCCTCCTATATCTCTTCCCCTTCTAAGTTATTATTGTCACAGCATATTCCATCTTGTGTTGTGAATTTGTCATTAAAATTATGAGATTATATTTATTTTTGATGTTTTCCTTCCTTTTCTCTTTAATAGTATAATTAAGTGTTTGCTAACCTGTTCTGATGGAAGGCTACACTTTTTCTGATTTTGTCTACTTATTCATCTCCTTGCTCAAGGCTTTGTAACCTATTTCTTTTTTTTTTTTTTTTTTTTAGGTATAAGGGCCTTCTTGAGCATTTCTTGGGGGGGGGTTGTGGTCTTGTGGCAATGAACTCCATTGGCTTTTGTTTATCTGGGAAAATTTTTCTCTCTCAATCATATCTGAAGGGTATTTTTGTTGGATAGAGTATTCCTGCCTGAAAGATTTGTTCTTTCTGAATTTTGAGTATATCATTCTACTCTCTCTTAGCCTTTAAATTTCTGCTGAGAAATCTACTGACAGCGTGATAGGGGTTCCTTTGTAAATTATTTTCTTCTGCCTTGCTGCCCTTAATATTTTTTCTTTGCAATTGACTGTTGCCAGCTTTTCTACTATATGCCTTGGAGAAGGTCTTTTTACATTGATATAGTTAGGAGGTCTATTAGCTTCTTTCACTTGTATTTCCAACTCCTTCCCCAGGTTCGGGAAGTTCTCAGTTATTATTTTTTGAACAAGCTTTCTGCCCCATTCTCCTTCTCTTCTCCATCTAGAGTACCTATAATCTTTACATTTCATTTCCTAATTAAGTTGGATATTTCTTGGAGAATTTCTTCATTCGTTTTTAGTCTTAGTTCTCTCTCCTGCTCCATTTGAAGGATTTCTATATTTCTGTCCTCCAGACTGCTGATTCTCTCCTCCATAATATTAGCTCTGTTATTCAGGGGGTCCAGATATTTCTCTATCTCATCTGTTGTGTTTTTCATCTCCAACATTTCTTATTGGTTTTTCTCTCTATTTTCAATCTCTTTTCTGAAGAAGCTCCTGATTTCACTGAACTGTCTATCTGTATTTTCTTGTACCTCATTGAGTTTTTTAATGATAGCTATTTTGGATTCTCTGTCATTTAGATTATAAATTTCTGTGCTTTCAGGATTGATTTCTGGGTGTTTGTCATTTTCCCTCTCATTTGGAGTATTAACATATTTTTTTCATATTGTTTGATTGTATGGATTTGTGCCTCTGCATGGTGATAGTATCTGGTCACAGCTCCACCTGCTGCCACTGGGTAGAGGTCAAGAGCTGTATATTCTGAGCCCACCACAACCCCGACTTACTTGCTCACAGCTGCTGCATTTCTAGCATATGCATGGATGCTCTGGCTGTGCCGGGCAGGGGAAGGAGTGCTTTCTTTCACCTGTGTGACCCCAGGGATTTTCTTGCTCTACCTTGGCTGTTTGCTCTCTTCAGGTGCTGGCTTGATGAAGACACTCCCACAATAGCTTAATCACCTCTGTGTGGAGATTTCTCATGGACTGTGATGGAAATTTGAGACCAGAGGGTTCCCACAGAGTGCTGCATCCCCCTCGTCTCAGAGCCACTCACAGTCCTGAGCCCTGGATCACTGCCTTTAGGGGAGGGAGAGGAGATCCCTTTACCTCCTTCCACTTACTCCAGTGGGTCCAGCACCTCCACCCTCGGGCATATGGCTGCTTGGGTCTCTCAGACATCTTTTGTGTTGTGTGAATATCATCTGTTAGTATGTACGTATTTTGATTTCTGTTTAGACTGCATTATGTTCACCACCAAAAGTCTAGCTGCCACTTATCACTGTACAAATATGCCCCTTTACCCCTTTCACCACCACCTTTGCCTCTGGTAACCACCAACAGGTTCTCTGTATCTATGTGTTTGTTTGTTTATCTTCAACATATAAGTGGAGTCATATGGTAATTGTCTTTTTCTGTCTGACTTATTTCACTTAGCATAATACCCTTAAGGTCCATCCATGTTGTTGCAAATGGCAAGATTTCATAATTTTTATGGCTGAGTAGTATTCCACTGTACATATATACCACATCTTCTTTATCCATTTATCCTTGATGGACACTTATGTTGCTTCCAAGTCTTGGCTATTGTAAATAATGTTGGAGTGAACATAGGGGTGCAGATATCTTTTCAAATTAGTGTTTTCATATTCTCTGGATAAATAAAGTGTAGTCAGACCTTCTGTTGGAAGACATCTGGCTTCCAAGATGAAGGATATAAGAGTTTTCAGTTCTCTTAAAGGCTAGACCTGGGTCTACATTTCCATTACATTGTGTTGTTTAAAGAAGAAAGTCATAAGATCAGCCCAGATCCAAGAGGAAAGGAAATAGACTCCACCTCTTGATATAAGGAACACCATTTGCATACAGGGAAAGAAGGAGTTTATGGGGGCTAACTTTGGAGGTTATCTATCATAGATGTTAAGCAGCCTAGTTTAAGTCAAAATCTCAATCTCATACCAGATTTAAGGGTTTATATTTCTCCTGGTCCTGAAATGGAGAATGGGGAATCAACATACTTTTCCTCATCTTCCTTCTCCCCCCTCAGTCTTCTCCTTCTTTGGAGAGTTGGCCTATGTGAAGAGGGATATGGAAAATGGGCCAAAGTTTTGTCTAACTGGTTACTTTAATTTGTCCACCCATACATCTACATGATAAGGCAGTACGGGTTTCTCATATGGAACCAAGGGTGGCATCTTTAGGAGGTCCTGTAAGTATCTCCCCACTATAGATAGAATGTTTATATCCCCCTAAAATTCATAATTTGAAAACTAATCTCCAATGTGATGGTATTTGGAAGTGGGGCCTTTGGGAGGTGATTAGGTTATGAGGGCAGAGCCCTCATGAATGGGATTTGTGCCCTTATGAGGGAGACCTCAGAGATCTCCCTTGCCCCTTCCATGATGTGAGGACACTGTGAGAAGACAGTTGTCTATGAACCAATAAGTGGGTTCTCACCAGACACTGAATCTACCAGCCACTTGATCTTGGACTTCCAGCCTCCAGAACTGCAAGAAAGAAATTTCTGTTGTTTACAAGCCATCCAGTCCACAATATTTTGGTATAGCAGCATTTATGGACTAAGACATCCCCCTTGCACGTTCCTTAATGTGAACTCTTTACTCTTGCTGACCTTTTATTTCATTTTTAAAAATTCAAACATTATTTTATTTTCCTGTTGCTCCACTGTTTTTCAGAATCACTTTTATTTTCTTGTTTCTTGTTGCAATCTAGTGTAGATACCAAAAAAATCAATCCCTAGTCTTTGAGGTGAAAAATGTTTTGGAAACTCAAGGCAGAGATAAAACTTTTGGGATAAAAAGCTTTTGAACTCCATAAGCTGGAACCATCAATAACCCAGGGCATAAACTCATTCCTTAACCACAACCATATAAGAATATGTGACCTGTCAGAGCAAGTTTTTCCAGTGCCTTGCGTTCAAAGACTAGGTAAAAATTCCTTAGGCTTGTAAGGTGAAGAAAGTGAGAGCAGAAGTGAGTTTAAAGGCTGGCAAATCCCTAGGAAGGAATCTTGTGGTCCAATGTCTAGAGCTTCCCTACTTCTTGAGGTTTAGGTACAATTGAGAATAAATATCTGTGTGGAAGATCCAGGCAGAGAGAGCATGAGACAACCTTCCCACAGACCCAGAGTGGCACAAAAGGGTGGGTGCATGTGTCTGACATTCTAGAAGGAGCAGCTGAGAGTCTAGAAAGGATTTCCTTTTCAGACATGGAGTCATGACCATGATTTCATGGTCTAGCAATTGGAAATCAGATGGGAACTGGATGTCACAGTAAATGCCAGCATGGACAGAGATTAACAGAGAACCAGGGAGTATCCATACGTATCCCATCCTTATTCCTTGGTACTCTCAAAGCCCTGAAAAAGGGAAGGAGCAGGTGTGTTTGTGGGTGTTGGGGAGAGGGTGACTGTTAAATTGACTGAGATTGTCTTGAATTGATAGAGAGATGCTTTTGCCATCTGTCAGATGAGGAGATCAAAAAAGAACTTGCTGAGGAAAAAGAAGTCACACTTCTTGTACAGGTGAATTTGGGGCCACAGACAGGCACTTATTCTAAAGGGGCTGAGAATTAGCATCAGCTAACCTTTCACAGAGGGCAGTTCACAGTCCACCAAGATGTTGACAGTGATATAGCTTGTTGCAGGCTCCTGTATCAAGGAAGAAAGACGATTGGTGTTTAAATTTTCTCTGTACAAATTTTTCAAGAGTGTTGAAAAGACTTTCATGGTTATGTAAATCTCCTGCTCTAACATTTGCATAATTACTATTAGCAGATCTTTATATCCAAGATTAAAATTAAATTTTCACCTTTACAAATATCATTTCAAACAAACTGAACGAACAAGGATTTTTGAGTTGGAAAATTACACCATAAAATTAAATTCGATTGTAACTTTTTAAAGTATAATTTATGGTTGATAATTTAAATGTTCATGTATACAGTGTGTAACATTCAGATATAAAATAAATTAAACATTTATATTGTATTCAAGATTTTGTAATTCTTTTTAGTTCTCTGAATTGTATCCCCTCCCTTCCTCCTTTCCCTCCAAAGAATTAAAACATGTAAGTATAAAGTTCAATTGCAAACATTCCACTTTCCAAAGCATTTTCTAGGGAAGCATTTCCAGGAAAGGCAGGGATTGTCTGAACACGAAAATAAATTTTCTACCCACTCGTGATCCCAGAATATCTAAATAAAAATGATCAAGCCACTGTAGCTTCCAATAGTTTATCTATTTTTATGGTGGCCTTTGGCTCACCCAGCTTCAGTGTGAATTAGAAATGGATAAATTCCTTGGCATCAGTTCATTTACTGCCTTGGGGCAAAGGCATGCTATAGTGGAAATGGCACTGGATTTTGAGTCTAAATATCTGGGTTTAGTTTAGTTTCTTTGTCATCTTTTGGTCTTCATCTTTGTCTTCATACATATATTTAAAAATATTTTTTAAATGTATTAAAACTATATATTTAAAAATATTGTTAAATTGCAAATTATACACATAAAAATGAATAAAACATGTACTGTTTGAAGAATATTGATTAAATAAACACCTATGTATGCACCATTTACCTTAGAAATAGAACTTTACAAGTATCTTTAATGTGCTTATGAATCATCTGGGGATCATGTTAAAATGCAGATTCTGATTCAGTAGATTTAAGGAAGAAGATGAGATTCTGCATTTCTAACCAGATCCTAGGTGACACAGATGTTGGTGGTCCACAGATCACACTTCGAGTAACATGATCTAAGCAGGCTCCTGTATGCCTCTCCCTAATATTACCCCCCTTTCTCCCCCACAAGAGGTAATAATTATCTCAAATTTTGTGTCAATCACTCCTTGATTTATTTTAAATAGTTTTACCACCTGTGAGTGCTTTTCTTAATATTATAATTGTCTAGTTTTGCCTGTTTTTAAACTTTACACAAATGGAATAATACTGTGTGCATTCTTCTGTCACTTCCTTACTTCACTCAACCTTATGTTTTAGACACATTCTTCCTGATGAGTAGACCTGTAGTTCATTTATTTTTCTTGTTGTTTAGTTGCTATTGTATGAATATGCTCATTTTATTTATCCATTTCTACTGTTGACAGACATTTGTGTTGCTTCCACTCTTTTGCTATGACAAATAATGCTGCTGTAAGCATTTCTGGTACATGTTTCATAATGCAAATGTGCAAGAATTTCTCTAGATTATATGCCTACTCATAGAACTGCTGGATCAGAGTGTATATACATGTTCAACTTTTGAATTTGCTGCCAAATTATTGTCAAAAGTGGTCAGTCCAATTTTCTCACAGCCATTACTGACATCTGGATTATCTGATTTTTAGTTTTTGCTATTTTGGAAGGTATAAACATGTATCTTGGGGTTTTAATTTTCATTTCTCTAATTGCCAATGAGGTTTTCAAATGTTTATTGGTCAACTAAGCCCTACATGTCTTCTTTTTAGCTGTAAGAACTTGGAAAATTAGCTTAACTTGGATCTCCTTTTCTTCATCCTTAAAAGGAGGATAAAAACATACACCTCACAAGATATTGCTCTTTAGAGGGAAGGACCTGCCACAGTCAAAGTGACATTGACTTTGTTTACTTTTAGATATCACTTGGACCAGTATTGCTCTCAGGGGAAGGCCACTGGAGGTTGCATCTCCAAATGATGCAATGATCAATGGAGAGATGATGGGAGCATTCAGAGAGGCAGCCTGGGAGAAAGGAGAGGGTTGTATCAGCTGGTAAAAAATACCAAAAAAACCTAAAAGCCGTTGTTCTAGGTAAGGTAACTCTAACAGCTTTAATGAACAAACCCCAAATTTCAGTGGCTTGACAAAATAGAATTCATTTCTTGTTCCTGTGTTCCCAGTTAGGAGGCAGAATTTCTGCATCATTTTAGGAAACCAGGCTCCTTCCATGTGGCTCTATCCTGTCCTAGGACCATGGAGTCCCCTGCTTCCACCCATCAGCAGGGGAAATAGAGGGTCAAGAGGTCCTAACAACCACCCACTTCTTAAAAGTCTATGCCTTGAAATGAAATCTGTCTTCTGATCACATTCCTTTGGCGAGACCTAGTCACATGACCACATCTGTATGCAAAGGGGTCTGAGAAATGTAGCCCTGTTTTGGGCTGCCACTTGCCAGCAACAACAGGACACAATGGAAGGGAAGCCACAGTTATATTTTTAACCCGTGATACAAACCCTTCCCACCATCGTTAAGACAAGGTCGGGTGGCATGGCCACCCTATCATCCCATCTCCACTTAGGCAACGTGATGCCCCCATTCATGTTGATTCTTCTCTTAATGCTCATTTTAATGGAGATCACACACAATGTTGAAAAATGATCAG
Source organism: Dicerorhinus sumatrensis harrissoni (assembly GCA_014189135.1). NCBI lineage: Eukaryota > Metazoa > Chordata > Mammalia > Perissodactyla > Rhinocerotidae > Dicerorhinus > Dicerorhinus sumatrensis. The sequence goes on along the minus strand of JABWHU010000190.1, from coordinate 18,234,069 downwards.
GGAAGAGGACACATAGTTTTCTCACTTCTTTGCTTTTGCCATGCTTGTCCTTCTGCTAGGAACACTCTCCCAGACTAAACAGTGAGCACTGGGAGGAGGAGAATTGCATACCTTGTTCACTCTTGAATTTAGAGCTGGATTGAGGCATGTTGATCAGCGCTTCTCAAAATTTAATGTGCACACCAATCACCTGGGATCTTGTTAAAATGCAGATTCGGACTCAGTAGTTCTGGGGTGGGGCCCCAGATTCTCCATTTCTCAAAAGCTCAGACAACATGACTGGTCCAAGGAAAACAAGCATGTAGATGCCAATTCACTCATTTATTGAACAGATATTTATTGAGTGCCTACAATGTGCCAGGCACTGTTCTAGACACTGAAGATACAACAGTGAATGGGACAAGATAATTATTTGCCACTCTTCAGGCTGAAAGTCTATAAATATTTTTCAATATTTATGTAGTTGAGGTGGATGGCAACTGATAGTCTATTAATTAAAATTGTACAGTAGAGCAATATGATATGTACATTTAACTTTTGTGTTTTTTTTTTCTGACTTTCATTTTTTAAAATACTTTCCTTTTTGTTGTTTCTTATCATCTCTTCAGGAGTGTATGTGTCCGTGTGTGTACCAACCCTTGGGTGATACATTACAGGGTTTAACTTAGATAAGATCACTCAGTAAATACTACTATGTTGTGTATTTAGTTTTCGAATTCAAGGTGACTATGATCTCCAACTTGAGGCAACCGTCCACTAGCTTGTCTCAGAGCTAGTTTACTCCTTGTAGTGGCGCCATGCAATTTAAGCATGTCATTCAAAAAATAATCAACAATGATAGCTCAGCACAGGCAAGGGATGTTTTAAAATTTCCACCCAAAGAAATAGTCCACTTCAATTATGTAGAAACAGAGTTAACTAGCACCTTATTTCTGATTTGTTCTAGTGATGATTTGTTCTAGTGACCCTTTACAGATGATGGTCTAATCAACTGTTCAATTGGCTAGTGACAGAGACAAAGCTATACAATTACTAAATCTAATTTAGTTTTCCTCTCTCTGGGTAAGAAAAACTATATTTCCCAGCCTCCTTTACAGTTATGTTGAAGCCATAAGACTGGTTTCAGGCTAATGGCATGAGGGTTGAAGTGATGTGAACTAGCCTCAGGCCAGTTAGTTAAAAACACTCTACATGACCTTCTTGATCATTTCCCTCACCATTAAAATCTTGGATGGCACAGGTTGAAATGGTGACATTGTAAGATGAAATTGTCCAGACACTGATGGATGGAGAGAAGTTGCCCTGGAGAGTCACCTGATCAGTCTCAAATTTAGCATATGTGAAAGCTTTTGTGGTGTTAACTTACTTACGTTGTGGGGTTTGTTTATTACTGTAGCATAAGCTGTCTTACTAATACACGTTCTGATTATTAATCCAGCCAGGGCCTACCACAGTGTGTTGCAACTAATTGCCTCATAAATATTTTTACAGGTGAGTGAATTAGATTAACTTTTACCAAGTCTCTTGACGATAGCATTCCAGTCCTGATCTCAATTGCAGGCAGTTACTAAAAACTTAGTTTATAAGTTAAAGAAATGTGAAGTGCAGGAGGAATTTAGCAAATATTTTCGTAATGAAAGAAGACAAAAGTGAGAAATTTTCGCACTCAGCTTCCTGGAAGGGGGGTTTTTAATCATTGATTTTTAGAATAAAGTATCAAAATTCAACATGCTTATTAAAATGTTTTGGAAAATTTTTGAGAAAAATAGAAAAACATTTTCCCATTGTGCCATCACTCTAATACAACCATCACTTACATTTTTGTTTGTTCTTCCCAGGCTTTTTGCCATCATTTTTGTTGCATTATTGCAATCACACAAATATAATTTTTAGTGGTTGTGTTATAATCCATCTGGGGGATTAACCATTTAATCCTTTTCCTCCTTTGAACACTTAGGTTATTTCTAATTTTTTGTTTTTAAAAATGATGCTATAATAAACTTGTTTGTATAGTAAGATTTTCTATATTTAGACTAATTTCCTTAAGATAGATATGAAAAAAGCCTTTTTAATGATCCAAAAATTTCACTTGAGGGTGAAGCTGACTCAGTTCAGGTTAGGACTTTGCATTAGTTTAAGAGCATGCCTTCCTGTCCAGCATGCAACCCTGAATTAGGTCAAGTTCAGCTTCTTCCTTTGTGTGATTCTCTAAAACTCATATATTCACCATATTACATGTGTTTTTAAAGATGCTTAGGCCAAATATAAAGTTTTTTAGAATCAGTATCCTTAAGCACAGTATCTTATATAATGCTATAACTGCCCGAATATCACACACACACACACACACACATGCACCCTTGAGAATTATGAGACATGTACATATACCTGGCTAGAAGAAAACATATTTATAAAGAAAAATCTCTCTTGATCCTGAGGTCTTATTTAATAAGACAGCTCAGCAAAACTGCAGCAGCGACAAGAAATAAGGACACTTCCATCCTGGTCGTCTTTTTTTGGAACAGGAAGATAGAACTGAGCCACTTGAAGCCTACCCCCACTTCACTAAATCAGTGGCAAAACAGGAATGATTGCACTGCCCCTTGTCTGATATTTCTTGGAAGTTATGATAAGCTGCCAGTAATAGACTTCATTTGTGGCTCTGGTATAATTGAAATATCCCTGGTTTGGGTGTAGAAGTCCTGATGCTGAATTCTCACTCTCTCACTAACTATATGACTTTAGGTAAATAACTTACTTTTACTGAGTCATGTATCCCTCATTTGTAAAATGAGATCATCATAACAATGGGTGCCTCACAATATAATGATGAATATTCAATACAATAATGGATAAGAAGATGCTTTAAAAACTGCAATGCTCTGTACAAACTATGATATTTGCTGTTTCTTCCCTACTTCTTCCACCTCGTTTGAAACCAGGGCTGCTCTCAGTTAGGTCAATTCATAATGTGATTTGGAAGATGCTACGTTTTTCTCATTCCAACAAACAACGTTGCGGGGCTCAGCAGGGAAAGATGTTGACCTGGAGCTTCCTCCTCAAGGCATATTTTACCTTCTTGTTGCGGAGGCTATAGATGAAGGGGTTCAGCATGGGAATTATGATGGTGTAGAAGACAGACACTACTTGGCCATTGGTATCATCAGTGGGTCCATGAGGCTGGACATAGGTGAAAACCACAGTGCCATAGAAAATGGTAATGGCCAGGAAGTGGGAGGCACATGTGGAGAGAGCCTTCTCCCTCCCAGCTGCTGACCGCATCCTCCCAATGGCCACCAAGACCAAGCTGTAGGAGGTGAGGATGACTGCAGCAGGCAGAAGGGTAACCAGAGCAGAGAAGATATAGAGGACCATTCCTGCTGTGGCTTTGTTGCCACAGGCCAGCCGGAGAAGCGGTGGGATGTCACAGAAGTAGTGTGTTACCTGGTTGGGCCCACAGAAAGGCAGGGTGAAGACATTCCCAGTCTGGATAGCGGAGTTAACTCCACCAAATGCATAGGAAGCAGCCACCAGCTGGAGACATGTCCCCTTGGTCATGGCAGAACCATAATGGAGGGGTTGGCAGATGGCCACGAAGCGGTCATAGGCCATGGAGGCCAGTAGGAAGCTCTCAACTGTTGCATGTGCCACAAAGAAGGTCATCTGGACCACACAGCCCTCAAATGAAATGGACTTGTCAGAGGCCAGAAAGTTGACCAATAGCTTGGGTGTGATCACAGAAGAGTAACAGATATCAAGAAAAGAGAGGACAGTGAGGAATAAATACATGGGGCTATGGAGACTGGAGTCTGTGAAGATGAGTACCATCATTCCCAGATTGCCCACCACTGTCATGGCATAGATGAGCAGGAAGGCTCCGAAAAGAAGCTCCTGGAGGTCTGGATAATTGGAGAATCCCAGCAAGATGAACTGTGTAACTAGAGTGTGGTTGCCACTGGCAAGAGCTAGCTTTCCAGGTGTCATCTGCAGAGGAGACAAGTGATAATCACTCACACAATATTACTTCAGCATGCCCACCACTGTGCAAGGTACAGTGAGGGAGAATGCCAAGCAAATATAAGGCTTCTTCTATAAGAAGCTAACAGGAGGTGTCATGCCATAGTGGTGGACATGGGCTGTGAGGCCAGGCAGACCCAAGTCTTAATTCTTACTATGGTACTAACTACCATAGTTGTTGTGTATACAAGTTGTGTATCCTTGTGTAAGCTACATTAATGAGCCTTAGTTTCCTCATCTTTGAAATGAAGGTAATATACCTACTTCTCAGGTTTGCTGTGTGGCCTAAATGAAAAAACGAATGTCAAATATCTGAATATCTGGGACACAGTAGATGATCAATAAATGTGAGTCCTCTGCCCCAATCACTTGTGCCTGTATTATGCTAACGAATCTATTTGGCAACTATTTCTTTCTGTCTTTTTTAAAATCAAGATTAAATTCATACCATAAAATTCACCATTTTAAAGTGTAAAAATCAGTATTTGTTAGTATAGTCACAAGATTGTGCAACCATCCCCACTATTTAATTGCAAAACAGTTTCACCCAAAAAAGAAAACCTCACACCCATTAGTAGTCACTCTCCACTCTCTCCTTTCCCTAGCCCCTGGCAACCATTAATCTATTTTCTTTCTTTTGGATATTTCATATAAATGGAGTCATGCCATATAGGCCTTTTATGTCTGGCTTCTTTCACTTAATATTTTCAAGGCTTATCCATATTGTAGCATGTATCAGTATTTATTCTGTCTTGTATTTAAGCATCCTTCAGGGCATCCTATCCTCTACAGCATAACCATTTTTTCCTCTGAGAATCTATTGAGTTGAATGTCATCTGGGAGACCATCAGCATGGAAATGGTGTTTTAGTGCTTGCTTGACTGTCCTCCAAGATGTTCATCCACAGGAGTACTGGAAATGCCCAGAGTCCTTTCTTTCCTCTCCACAATTCCTTCTCCCTTCTGCCCCTCATCTCCTTCCTCTTTGAGGATCTGGGCTACATCCTGAAAATCAGTCCTAGGAAAACTTGATCAACTTTTCATCCATGTCAAACAGTTTCTGTAGAGGACAAGGAGGAAATGTGGTGTCACATTATAGAAGAACATACAACAGCCTCAATTTTGTTCTTACCTGCTGTAACAAGTACAAGGTATGGGAAAAGGAGCACTGGACAGACAGGATGGAGACCTGCTTTCTAGTTCTGACTCTGTTGCCTATTAGCTCTGTTACTTTGGGTAGTTCTCCCCTCTCTGGGCCTCTGACACCTTGTTGGTAAAGTCAAGGTCTGGTATGGAAGATCTTGGAGGTCCCACCTGGTCTTGACAATCTGACAGTGAGTGAGTGCATCTTCCACAAACTTTCTGCCTCTGTGTGTATCTTTGTGCCAGTGTAGCCCCAGGCAACACAAAAAGAATCCATGTGAATTTGTCTGTAAAAAACGATACTTTATACCTGATCATAACAGACAATTTTAGGAGGGTCTACCCAGCTCAGGAGGATCTAAGTACTTTGGCCACTCATAGCAGTGATCCATGGCAAATATTTTGTACATGAAGTAGGAAGTTCTGAGAAACCTTGTCAATGTAAAAGAATAGATGGGAATGTAAGCAGTTTTTTAGTGGTAATGCCATTCAATTCATTGAACTCCTTCTTAGTTAATGCCAAGAATCACATGGTGATGTATCATCAAAAATTATGTTTAATGATCCATCATCTGTCAATTTGAAAAGGTACTCCCTCCACTTTATTGAAAGATTTCCATCTGACCTAAAAAGGATTTTAAAGGCAGTCATTAAAGTCATTTACTTTTTCAACACCTACCTATTTATGAAACTGCCTCTTTGTGTGGTATCCTGGAATTTTTGTATGCTGGTGAAATGCCTTATGCTAAGATTCAGGATGGGTTAGAAGCATTCGTTTCTTTTCAAAAATGGGATAAGGGCAATTGTGAAGAGGGAGGTGAGAAAGGAATACAGTACTTCCATCAAAGATGCATTTTCAAGGACTTTGGTTTTACGAAAGAGTAGATATGGACATTGAGGTTCTGGAAATTGGGTCCCTTTAAAATTGTCTTGCCTATGAACCCTTTGAAGAGTCTTCACTTCACCCTCAGGAGTACACAACCCTAGTTTGAAGACCGTGGCCCTAGAAGAACTAGTCAGCTCCAACATACTGCCTTCTGCCCTGCTGCCTCTCCTTCCTCCCAGAGCTGGGTTTGTGATTATGTGACTGTGGGAGAATTCACTGGAACACCCCATGCCCTTCACAAACCAAACTTCTGTTTGTAGTAAAGGTCATAATATGCAGCCCCAAAAGTCAAGATCCTGGTGGTGTGGCAGAATCCTATCATACAATTCAGTCTTGAATTTTAACTATCAAAGTCAACTTCCTGCCCTGACTCCAGTTTCTCCACCCAGGCTGAGCTCTGGATCCTGCTCTCCAGTAAATGAGGTTTCTTGTCCTCCTCCCAACTCCTCCTCTCTCACCAGCTTCCCATGATCCAGATTGAGTTCCCTCCCAATCCTTTACTACTCCCACCCCAACTACCAGATGGCCATCCGATTCTTTCAGAGGCACACTTATCAATAATTCTTGATTGTGGTGACCATGACCATCAGCCTTACAGATGTACCCTGAGGCTATCAGTTTGTGAAGGACCTCCAGATTTCCTCCATAAATCCTGCAAAGCCATCTCTCAGCCCTTGTAGTCAGCCTTCCTTACTCAACTGAATTCTCTTTTTGTGTGCTGTTGTAATCTGGCAGCTGAATTTTACTCACATGGATGTATTTAGAATTATTTAACAAGGCTTTGTCAATGTTTTTAAGTCTTTCCTTCACCCATTGGATTGTTTTGCATCCTTATTATATTTTAAGTTCTCAAAGCAGAGCCTGTTCTAAGTTTTGTATCAAGTGAACAGCAAATACTTGAACAGCTACTGTTATCCAAAAGTATTTGAATAATTGCAGTTGTTCAAAAGTACTTAAACAATATCAGTTTTCTGAGGTATTTAAACAACTACTTTCCAAAAGAGCATAAGACCTGGCTTCGGCCATTTAGGATCTGAAATTTTGTTGAGAAGCAAACTTGCTCCCATGAAACAAGAGTGAAGTTGGGTGGTGCCCACTCTGCAGTAGGAACCCACCGGAGCCATCTGGGAAGGCTTCAGCAAGAGGAGGCACAGGCTGGGCCTTGAAGAATGAGGAAGGTGGGGATAGGTGGAGGAGATAGGGAAGTACAACAACCTGGAAGTGGGGATTAATCTCCTCAGTAAATATTTACTAGGCAAAAGGTGCATTGGAAAGAGTCATTAAACCTGGTAGAGTTACTTAACATCTTTGAGACTCAATTTTCTCGGTTTACATGAGGACTGAAAGACAGTATGTGTCAATGTACTTAGCACACTTCTGGAAACAGGGCAGGTACTTGATATGCATTAACTTCCATTCCCACCACAAGTTAGATTATGAACTCATAATGAATGGGGAGCTGGAGGAGATTTCTTCGTACCCTTGAATGCAGTGGGATCTCAGGAAGTGCTTAAAGATTGACAGACTATAGGACGGGGTGGGTGCGGATTTTAGGGGACAGGAAGGAGAAGAGAACAGGCAACTTTAGCTTTGGGAATCAGCCCTGGTAGAACTCAGTAGAATTTCCAACAGATAAATACCAACCTCAGGAGGTGGTGCTCAGCAGCCTCGTAGACCTACAGTGTCATCTCAAGATCCTCTCGGCCGGGCCCACTTGGGGTGATTTTGGAACTCACTTTCACTCCAGCCTGTGTCTTTCAGGTTCTCCTCCCTAGAGCATTTCTAGGGGGGCCACACATCCTGACATGATGACAAGGCACATAGCTCAAGCAAACAGAATGTGGTGCTCAGGACCGAAGCTGGGGAGGCATCCCAGTCTTGCTAGAGTTCATAAAGCTAGCTCCATCCCCTCTTGATCTCAGGTCACTTCGGAGGCTTAGAGCTCTGGGGAGGACTTTGAAACCCACTCTCCCCTGTATTTTCTCCTGGGGTCCTGTTCAGGTCACAGGGAAGAAGAGATTATCCCCTGTAGATTTTGGTCACTGGTTTTGGTCTTGAGGCAGAGAGAGTTTAGGGTCTCCTTGAGCAGTTGGAGCTTATGGTTCCACTCTTGCCAGCAGAAAGACTCAACAGGAACAGGTAGGAGCCTTCCTGTCTCCGCCTCGGATTCTGAAGTCTGTATGAAGAAAAGTCATCTTGCTCCTTGGGAGCTTGCAGGAACCTGGGGGGCAGTTTATCCAGCTATTCTAACTAAATGACCCAAGGGGCCATCTCTGCTAGACATTGAGGGCTTGTTCTGGGCCCTAATACTGGTCAAACAAGTTGGTGACACTGAGCTCCACAGAGTGTGGATCAAGGGCTAGGTAGGGCTAGGGCTAAGTTCCTTTTCTTGTGGTTTCTGTGTCCCAGCAGTGGCAGAACACCAACGGGAGTTGGGGGCACATGGAACAGGGGTTCTGGGGCCTGACCCTGTCTAGGAAGCTCGCTTGGCTTTGGCCACCAGGGAATCATCTACAGGGGCACTGGGGGCCTTGTTAATGGAATAGGTAGTTTACTTATATTAGCAACTTAAAAAAATTATATTTTCAGAAATGAAGCTAACTTCTAAGCTCAGGAAATGCCTATGGGCATAAGGAGGAGCCAAGGGTATGAACCAGGAGCAAAAATGCACACTGATCATCTCCCAGTTGTCGCTCTTTCTCTGCTGTTCCTATGACTGTGCTTTGAGGGTGGAGGGCAAAGATGGCTTCCTCCCTATCCCTTTGTCAGCTGACACTGCTGTCCTGAGGCTATGTCATGCTGGGCTCAGCTGAGGCTATTGGAGCGGGGGTGGTCATGGTTCTGTGAATCACAGATTGTTTGAACTGAAGGGAATTACAGAGCATCTAGCCTAGTGGCCTCTCAGCTGAGATGTGATTGTACAGCAGTGCCTCTCTGTCGGGACTGGATCACCCCATGGGAAAACTAGGAGCATGCTTAGGCACCAGCAAAGTAGAGGCATCAACATTAAAAAGATTACATATTTAGACATTAAAAAAAGCACCAGGAAATGATAGGACATTGAGATTTGCTTTAAAATAATCTAGGTGGGTGCATGGGGAAAAATATAAAGGATATTTGGAGACAATTGACAAGACCTGAATCTGAACTGTGGGTTAGACAGTAGTACTCTATCACTTTAAAATGTGCCAGTTTTGATAACTGTACTGGCTATGTAAGAGAATGAGCTATTCTTAGATACTACTCACTGAAGTGTTTAGTGATAAACGGTTTGGAAAATAGTTTGTATCTATACGAATATTCTATGTATATATTACAAGTGAAGTGAAAAGAATTGGTGACTCTGGATAAAGGGTATATAGAGTTTCTGTATTATTCTTGCAACCTTAAAATTATATTAAAATACATTATAAATATAAAATATATCAAAATAAAAAAGGTAAAAAAAATCAGGGTAGGAAGACTGCTGAAGATAGAGATGAGCAAGCATAGCTATAAGTTGGTAATTGTTGAAGCTGGATGATAGGGTCATGGGAGTTAATTTATCATAGTGTCTGCTTTGTACATATTTGAACCTTTTAATAATAATTTTATTTTTTATTGAAATATATTTGACATATAATATTGTGTAAATTCAAGGTGTACAATGTATTAATTTGATACATATATATATTGTACTATGATTGCCATTGTAGCAATAATTAGCACCTCTATCATGTCACATAATTATCATTTAGTGGTGGGAATAATTAAGATCTAGTCTCTTATCAAGTTTGAATATTATAATACAATATGGTTGCTTATATTCACTATACTGTGCTTTAGCTCTCTTGGACTTATTTAATACTTGATGCAAGTTTGTAGCCTTAAACAGGATCTTTCCTATCCCCCTATCCCCCAACCCCTGGTAACCACTGTTTTATTCTCTGTTTTACAAGTGTGGCTTTTTTAGATTCCACATATAAGTGATCTCATATAGTATTTGTCTTTGTCTGACTTATCTCACTTAGCATAATGTCCTCAAGGTCCACCTGTGTTGTTGCAAATGGCAGGATGTCCTGCTTTCTCATGTCTGAGCAACATTCTATTGTATAGAGACATATTACGTCTTTTTTATCCACTCATCTGGTGATGTGCACTTAGGTTGTTTCCATATCTTGGCTATTATGAATAATGCTGCAATAAACACGGAAGTGCATATTAACAATAACTTTAAAAAGCATTGAAACATCACAGAAAAATAAAAACTTTTTTTCAATTCCTTTCACTTAGTTTACGGTTTAAAACTCATAAGTAGAGTGGTATGCACCGTAATTTTTCAGTGTTTATCTTACAGGAAACAAAACTGATGTTTAAAGAAAGGAAGCTGCTTACCCAGGGTCATGCAGCTAATTAGTTCTAGACTCAGAACATTAACCTATTTCTCCTGGGTCCCGGTATATAAATCTTTACACAATGTATTCATCCTTTTAAAGAGTGTCTGGTTAGTAATTTGAGATTAATAAGTGCATAGGTCTTTCCAACTTGCCCTAAAAAGATGCTTCTGTACTTTACTGCTATACTTTTTGGAAAATTTTCTTTGAAATTGAAAATATAGAGATTAATATGATAAATATCCAGATGTCCACCACTTTGACTTAATAAATGTAATTTTTTTTTGCTATATATGCTTCAGATCTTTTTTTATCAGAAAAATAACACATTAAATGTCATTGAAATCACCATGTATTTTACCCCAGTCTCATGCCTCTCTCTTTGACTTGTATCCTTTAGTCTATGAAAACATCATTCTCCAAAAAAATTAAAACAGTGACTCTCATGGAAATATAAAAGAAACACATGTCAAAGAGTTTATTCAATTTATCAACGAGGAAAATGGTAAGATGTTAAGGCTGGTTTAAAGAGCATTTGAGGGGATAGGTATTTATAGGCAATAAATTTAATGAAAGATACATAATAAAAGAAAGTTAGAGGAAAACTGTTTTCTACAAGACAGATATTATTTGCATTCCTACTGGACAAAAATCTGTAAGTTAACATATAACTTCACTAAGTCTGGAACTTTTAATCAGCAGTAAACAGTGAGTCAAATTGGGTACATTTTCCTAAATAAATCCTTGTGTGGGCCTGTTAAACAATGCCCCAATATGACATCAAAAGGATATATCACACACCTTTTCTCATTATTTGCATTTTGGAAAATTTTTCTTAGAGAATCCAGTATTCCTATATTTTACTACATATATGAACCTATAAATAATAATGGTAGCTCCAATTTATTGAGAATTTATTTGTGACAAGCACTGTTTTAAGGGTTTTACATGTATTAATTCCATTTAGTCCCTCAACACCAATATTAGATACTACTATTATTCTAATTTTACAGATGAGAAAACTGAGGCACAGAAGTTAAGAAAATTCCCTAAGGTTATAAACTAGAACGTAGAAAAACTGTGATTTAAGCCCAGGCTATTTGGTGTCATACTGTACACATTATTTTGCGATTTACTGTTTTGCTCTCAACATCATATTTTAGAGAACTCCCCAGGATGATAAGGTAGTTATAGTTCATTCACTTTGACTACAATTCTACTGTATAGTGTTCTAATGTGCTAGTATACAACAGTTAATTTACCTGTTTCTGCGTTGGTGAACATATAAGTTATTTCCACAGTTTTATTATCACAGTGTGCCATGAATATCCTTGGACATGTGTCCTTGTGCATGCGTGTGAGGGTCTCTCTAGGTTAATTACCTCAAAACGAAATTGCTCTCCTTTACTTTGGAAGGAGAAGATCGGTCATTAAGTGATCTTTCCAAAACCCCTAACAGGCTCCAAGATGGGCATAGATGTGGCTTGCAGAAGACAGGAGCCTCTTCCCCCTTTTCAAAGAGAGAGAAGAGTTACAGAGACTACAGATGTGGAGACAGAAGCAGCTATCTTTATCCTAGTCTGGTTGAGGAGTAACAACTTATTCAACCCTTTGAAAGGAAAGGGACTCCTTCATGCTTGTTAGGATGACTATTATAAAAATACCCCAGAAAATAACAAGTTTTGGTGAGGATGTGGAGAAATTGGAATTTTTGTTCACTGTTGGTCGGAATGTAACGTGGTGGAGCAGCTGTGGAAAACGGTATGGTGGTTCCTCAAAAAGTTAAACATAGAATTACCACCTGACACAACAATTCCACTTCTAGGTGCATACCCAAATGAATTGAATGAAGAGTGTATTAGTTTGCTAAGGCTGCCATAACAAATTACTACAGACTGTGTGGTTTAAACAGTAGACATTCATTTTCTCACAGTTCTGGAGACTACGAGTCCAAGATGAAGGTGTCAATGGGGTTAGTTTCCTCTGAGGTCTGTCTCCTTGGCTTGTAGATGGCCACCTTTCCCTGTGTCTTCACATGGACTTTCCTTTGTGTGTGTCTGTATCCTAATCTTCTTTTCTTATAAGGACACCAGTAATATTGGATTAGGACCCACCCATTTGACCCCATTTCACTTTAATTACCTCTTTAAAGACCCTAGGTCCAAATACAGTAACATTCTGAGGTGTTAGAGGTTAGAATTTCAACATATGAGTTTTGAGGGGGACATAATTCATCCCATAACACAGGGACTCAAACAGATACTTGTACACCATTGTTCCTAGCAGTCTTATTCACAATAACCAAAAGATGGAAACAACTCAAATATCCACCAATAGATAAATGAATAAACTAAATGTGGTATATACATAGAGTAGAATATTATTCAGCTAGAAAAAAGAATGAAATTTTGGTACATGCTACAACATGAGTGAACCTTGAAAGCTTTATGCTAAGTAAAATAAACCAGACACAAAAGGACAAATATTGTATTATTCCACTTATATGAGCTACCTGGAATAGGCAAATTCATAGATAGAAAGTAGAATGGAAGTTACCATGGGTTTTGAGAGAAGGGAGAATGGGAATTATTGTTTAAAAAATATAGGTTTTCTGCTTGGGATCATGAAAAGTTTCTGGAAATGGACAGTGGTGATGGTTGTACAGCATTCTGAATGCACTTAATGCCACTGATCTGTATCCACGTGAGGATACAAGCCAGGAAGAGAGGCTTCACCAGACCAGCGCTGATGGCACCTGGATCTTAGACATCTAGCCTCCAAAACTATGAGAAAGTAAATTTCTATTGTTTAAGCCACTCATTCTGTGGTATTTTGTTATGGCAGCCCTAGTAGGCTAATACAATGCCTGAGGACATGGTTGTGTGGCCAGTTTTCCACTATCCACACACACATTACTTTTCAACCTACTGCCATTTCCAACCCTATCACGTGGTTGCCTTTCTCAGCTTGGGCTTTTTCACGTTGCCATCACTGGAGGAGTATTTAGAGAGCTCGAAATTATCTTAGTGTTAGTTTGAGGAAAACATGATTAGAAGGAAAATCTGCTATAAAAACAAATTACCTTGAGGGTTTGAGATAAATATGCGTTATGTTTGGAATGTCTGTGCAACTCCTTTCTCCCCATGGACACTGAAAACCAAGTGCTGACTGTAAATGATGCAAACACAGATATAGGAATGGAGGTGCAGGGGGGGGTGTGTAGATTATTCAACTAGCATAAGCCCAAAGGAACCAATTTACATGGAAGTGAGAGTAAGTGGGAGAGAATGAAGTAGAAAGAGCGTGGCTTTTGTGATTAAACGGGTTAAGACAATCTGGCTTCATCACTTGTACAAAGTGTATGATCTCAGTTAAGTCAGTTAACCTGAGGTTTTCCCTTTGCAAAATGCGGGGAAGTACTTACCCCAAAGCTTGATTGTAAAGATTCACATGAGACAATGTTTGCAAAGTATGGATAAACTCTAATTGCCTCTCTTCTCTATTTTGGAATAGAGTTAATGAGGCGGATCTTTTCTTATAGTACCACAGAATGTAAAATAGAAGAGAGACCAGTATTTCCCAAAGGGTAAACATAGAAGAAAGAACAAGGACATGTGAGGGGATGGCAAATTTAGTAGAAGGTAAGAAGAGAACAGGGCGTAGTTCTTAGTAGGGGCTTAAAAACAAAATCTCCTGACTTAAATTGAATTATTAGATGAGTATGCTACATTTGTCCAGCTACAAGTAACAGAAAACTCAAGCAAGGTGCCTTAAGTGATAAGGACATTTATTCTTTTTTTTAAATTTTATTTGTGTGTGTGTGTGTGAGGAAGATTAGCACTGAGCTAACGTATATTGCCAATCCTCCTCTTTTTGCTGAGGAAGATTGGCCCTGGGTTGACACCTGTGCCCATCCTCCTCTACTTTATATGTGGGACTCCTGCCACAGCATGGCTTGATAAGTGGCACCTAGGTCCGTGCCCAGGATCTGAACCTGCAAACCCTCAGCCGCTGAAGTGGAGCAGGCAAACTTAACTACTATGCCACTGGGCTGGCCCCATTTATTCTTTATTTAATAATAAATTTGGAGGCAGATTCATTTTAATCAGTGAAAAAATGTCTTGTCAAGAAACCAGTTAGCTAATTTCTCCTGGAAGCTCATTGGCCAGAAGTAGATCACATGGTCACTTCTAACCACAAAAGTGACTGGGAAAGAGAGCATCTGTCTTATTAAGCCTCTAGAGTTTGAAGCAGGCAAAGGAGAAGGAGTAGGAATGGTTGTGGATCTACAACACTGGGCTTAGATTGGTAGAGGAGACAGGAATGACTACTTAATCCTCTGATATTAGTGGAGGGTCAAAAAATGTGACCTGGATGGATTTGGTGTCTATATTTAAACTGCTTTCTCTGTGAAGAAAAAATAGAAGTTTTCTCTTATCCCACCTTGAATATCTTTTCTCTTCATTACACATTCAAATCCTACTTTCATATAAACACCTTCCGTTCACTCATTCATGAATGTGTTAGGCATTCATTTATTTTTTAATTCATTTAATAGTATCAATTGAATACCTACCATGTGCAAGGAACTATGCATGGTTCCTTTGTCTTAGGTAAATATTTTGTCTTAGATATCTAAAGGAAGCAGTTACCTTGTAGGAGCTGAATACAGACGACTCAAGGAACTCACAAAAATTAACATGTGTGGTTTCATAATCCCGAAGATTCATCAGAGATAAAACTTGCAATTTTGCCAAGATGTGAAATCAAACCACCTGCACTGTCCCTGTTGGTGTTTGGAGTGAGTCACTTTCCTAGTAAGTGAATTTAGCTTAGCTCTCAGTATTTGCATCTCAGTGTGCCTTTGTTGAATATGCATTTTATAAGGAAATTTTATGCTACAGGGAAATTTCCAGGATTGGAGATTGGATGAGTTTTCAGAAATGTCACTCAGTAATATAAAAAGTCTAACCTGTGTTTTTGAAATACCGTTCTGCACTGTCTTCTTTTGCCCTATATTACATCATGTTATGCATCTTTGGGTTTGAGAGGCATACATTCCACAATTGGCGTCCTGTTGTTGCTATCTGATATGATGTGAATGTCAAATTATTTTCGGTGAATGGTGCTATGAGCAGGCGGTGGGGGGGCATTCTACATCTTCACCCACACGACCTTACTGCTGGCTGGAGAGCTGGTATGAGAACAAGCCTCTGATCAAATGCCAGCAGCTGTACAGCCCTTTCTTGGTAAGCTGGAATGAACAACTGGTCTGGAGTTCAGAAAGCGGCTCAGTCTTGGTCATCAGGCACACTGGCCATCACTGGCTTGAAAGGCTTGCTCCCAAGCAGGTGTTTCTTACAAAAGGATCGGTAAACATCTCCAG
>JABWHU010000190.1:18203368-18214909 GCA_014189135.1 Dicerorhinus sumatrensis harrissoni | reverse complement strand
TGAGTTCTTTATATATTATGGAGATCAACCCCTTGTCAGATGTATGTTTTGCAAATATTCTCTCCCAGCTGGTTGGTTGTCTGTTCATCTTGATATCAGCAGCAGCAATTAAGAGTGACTTCCACAAAAGAATTATTTTGGGTAAACACGGGGGACTGAGAATATATTGTGTGTGTTCCATTCTGTGACTCCACTAAAATGTCAGCAAAAGAAAAATGAAAGATATGAATGCACAGGGACAAAGACAGCATGCAAGGAGAGCAGAACAGTTGAGAGATGAAGAAAGCTAATTCTTAAGCCCCTACAAAGGGACAGAAAGAAGCTAATAAGACATTCACCAAGTAAGTCCTTAAAGACTCAGGAGCTAGGGACAGAGGTATCTCAGAGGCAGGAGTAGGCTGGGCTAAAAACAGGCAGACAATTGAAAGTTCAAATGAAGGGTGATTGCCCTCTAGTTTCCTTATCTTGCCCCAGAAAAAGATTGAGGGCAACTTTTCCCTCTGGAGAAGTTGAACCACAGAGCTTTTGGATTTGGGGACACTAGGTGAAAGATTATCTTGGGAATGATAAAGAAAAATTTCCAGAACTAAAAGATATGAGTTTCCAGAATTCAGAAGTTCACTGAGTGTCTGGGAAGATAAATGACAGAAGAATTGTCTTAAGGCACATAATCATGAAATTTCAGATTGCAGGGATAATGAGAAGATCCTATAAAGCTTCCAGACACTAAAAGGAGAAGATAAACAAAAGATGAGTATCAGAATGACATCAGACTTCTCAACAGCAACAATTGAAAACCAGAAGACTGTATGGTAACTAACACATGAAGACTGAGAGAGGGTGATCTCCAACCTTGAATTCTTTACTTAGACAAACTACTAAACTAATGTGGTGGTAAAATAAAGAATTTCTCAGATATGCCAGTCATCAAAATAAACCTCTCATGCATCCTGTCTTCAGGAAGTGGCACAGAGAAAGTGACAAAATTAGGAAATAAACCAAGAAAGAGGAAGACCTAGGATCCAGCAAACAGAAAATCCAAAGAGGAGAGAGGGGAAAGGAATTCTCATCCTGAGGGTGCTCCTAGGATGGCAGATGTGCATCGCGTCAAGAGGGCAACTAGTCCAGAGAGAAGTAGGAGTGTGCGGGGACCCCGGAGATGTGTCTTTGAGGAATACATTGAACTAATGGATTACCTGATGTATTTGTATGAAGATAAGTTTTTAGTTCTGTTTGGAATTTTAGTTCTGTTTGGACATATACTCAAACATGTCAATTGTAGGTACATAAAAACTAAGCAAATAAAAAACTAAGGCAATTCAGGAAAAAACAAAAGTCATACAAGAAAGGGTATGTGGTCAAAACATACCAAATGACTCAGTCATGAATTACATTTTTATAATTAATAATGTAAACATTAAATATCAATTAAAATGTTAAGTATCAAAAATCTTGATATAACTTTATTAAGAGAATGATATAGAAGGGATATAGGGACATAGGTGTGGTGTGTGGGTTAAAAGAACAAAAACCTTGTTTTCCATCTTATGAAGTCAAAGTTAAAATCTTGAAATGAAAAAAAAAACTGTAAGCATATGATCTAGAAATGCGACAGTAAACACAATAAGAAATAAATGAAGCAGTTAAAAGTAATTGCTTTGGGGTGTAAAGACTGAGCATGGCGAAGAATGGAGTAGGGAAGCTTTTTCTTGTTATAAGCCTTGTGGCACTGACTCTTTAAACTGCATAATGAAGTCCTTTGATAATAAAAATAATTAAATAAAAAGCAGTATGCTAAAGAGGTGATAGTCTTATATACCACCTCATCTGTGATCGATTGGCCTCGTGGTGTGATGTTAACAGTGAAGGCTTAGAGACAGCTGCATCACTTGGAATTAGTCATGTGAAATGTGGTATCTTCTTTGAAGCCATCACGAGTTTATTACATTCTTTTACTCTCTGTGGGAATAGATGGTCTGGGAACCAAGGGATGGAAACAGGTATGGAGTCTCTCTATATATGTTTAAGGATAAACAAACATGCAAATAGCACACAAATATTTGGTTATATCTCCTAGCTGAAAAAAAAACCACAAAACCTTCTTCTGACCCCGCTTCCCCCTCCAGCTATTGCCCCATTTTTCTACATCAGTTTATGGCCACCTTTTTCTAAATGGTTGTCCATTTTAATTGTCTTTAATTCTTCTCACTTGAACCCACTCCAATAAACTTTCACTCCCACTACTCTATTAAAAACAGCTCTTTTCAAGACTTTTAATGGCCTACATGTTACTAAATCCAACAGTGAATTCTGTTTTTATCTTACTGAACATATTGTCAGCATTTGACACAGTTGGCAATATCAGATTCTCCGAGACACTTTCTCCACTAGGCACCCACACAGCATGCTCTCCTGGTTTTCCTCCTACCGTTGGCTGCTCCTTCTCTGTCTCTTTTGTGGGTTCCTCCTCATCTCCCCAGCCTCATAATGGAGAAGTGTCCGGGGGGCAGTTCTTGAATGGCTTCTCTTCCTTATCTATCCTCAATCACTAGGTGTGCTCACGCAGTCTCATTGCTTTAAATATGATCCATACAGTGAAGACTTCCACATTTTATATCTCCAGCCCAGATCTCTCTGAACTTCAGACACACTGATCCAGTTCCCTGCTTGATCTCTCTACCTGGATATGTTGAAAAGGCAATTTTTATTAGATCCAAAACCAAACTTCTGGTCTTCCTCCAGCAATCCTGCTCTTCCCAAGGCCTTTAACACATGAGTTAGTGGCTAAACTATCCTTCTAGTGGAAGAGGTCAACCTTGGTATTGTCCTTATCTCTTCTCTTTCCCTTAACCTCACATTCCATCAGTCAAAAATTCCAGTTGTCTGTACTCTCCAATTGTATCCAGCACCTGACCACTTCTCATCACTTCTACTGCTACTTCTTTGGTCCAAGCCACTGTGACTTTCCATCTAGATCATTGCAACAGCCTCCTAACTAGTCTTCCTGCTTCCGCTTTTGCCCCTTTGCAGTCTTTTAAACTTTTAAAAAGTTCAATAGCCAGAGCAATCCTTGTAAAACTCATCACACCATTCCACTTCACTGTTCACACTTCTTCAATGGCTTCCAATATGACTTTCCTTTAGGAACGCCCTTTTTTCCTCACATTTTTAACAGATTTTCTTTATAACATTTTTGAAGTTATGTGCCTAAATTCATGAGGTATTGTGGCATATCTTCTTGGTGGAGTGTGTCTTTACTCAATATAAAATGATATTGTAAAATTGGATGCCTTTTTTGGCCTCAAATTCTATCTTATTAGATTAATATTGCCACATATGCTTCCCTTTTAAACATTTTTCTTCTTCTGTTACTATATTACTCGGGATACTTTCAGCTATGCTGCAATAACATAGATCCCAAATATCTGTCTTAACACAGCATAGTTTTATTTCTTGCTCATGTTAGGCATCCAAAGCCTGTTGACAAGAGGGGCTCAGGCTGACTGATGTTTCTGTGGCAGAGGAGGAGAGAAGCTGGAGATTCATATTTAGGAGCTTTCCACTGCTTCAGCCTGGGAGTGACAGACATCTCTTTCTCTCACATTTTATTGGCCAGAACCAGTCTTCCATGTGCCCAGGAAGGAGGAAAATAAATGGAATTTGGTGAACAAAAAGCATCGTCTTTGACTCAGTCACTTTTCAGGATGCCTGTGTCTGAGGGTCAAAGGGAATATATGTGCCATCATGGATTGTACCTATATTTTTGGTTATGACATAGGCATCATTGTTTAAAAAAACCCAAAGCTTATTTAATTAATTCCCAAAGTCAGCCCTATTCTTGTCTCCCGCTTCTGATTTAGGGTGTGTGCAGTCTTCCTTTTTGCTGAGGCAACTCTACTGCAGAACTCAGCAAATCTTCCAATTGTTTTAATCTTTATAACAGGCTTGAGACCTAATTATCAACACATTTCAGAGAATGGGACAGGAAGACTGGAGAGGTTATGTGCCTTATTTAAGGTCACACAGCAAGTAAGTGACTGAACCAGGATGCCAGTGTGAGGGTCCGGATTCCTAGCTTTGTTTCAGACCTCGTCCTGCATTCCTGGAGAGTGGACCCCATCAGAGATGAAAGGTCATCTTCCCATGATTTCTGGGTTCCTTCCAGCCCTATAGCTCTTTGCTGCCCTCTCCTGACTCCCACAGTTATGATCGAGTGAGAAGTTGCTGCAATGAACATCTTATGTTCTGGCAGTCTCTAAGGTTATGACCTGCATCCTCCCTTCTTGATATTTCACACCTCCATCTCCTCTGATTCCCGGTTCTGAGTATACAGTAGAGACTGGTAAATATTCTTATCAATTAATTTTTTAGAGCAGAAACTCTGATGAAGGTGTTAGAATACCTTAATGAGTTTCCATCATAGGCTGATTATTGCACATACATAATCCCGTGGACTCCTTGTAACAGCTCCATAATGATGTGCTAGTAAGTCTCTTACAAATAAGAAAAGTGAAGTGCAGAGAGGATGCAGTAATATGCTTGGGGTTATCCACTTATTAACATTTATTCTACATACTGTTAAAGAGCATTTATTATCTGACAGACAATGTGCTAGGTGTTGGGATATAATTAATTAAGGCCTCTGCATTTAAAGTTAGTCAGAGTTGTATCTGGAATTTGAACCCAGATTTGTTCTGATTTTAATTTTTTTTCTTCTTAATAAAACCAAAACATGATACCTACCTTCCTTCAAGGATTATTCCAATTTCTACTTTCTTCATGAAGTTTTTCCTGAGTCTTCCTTTCTCCCTCCCATATCAGACATAGAGCACAATTAAAGACTTGGCTCCTGGAAGTCTCGGGTTACAAAAGCACAATTGATGGTCTCTCTGTCTTTTGGTCCTGAGAATGAGGGTCTGAATGGCCTCTTCCAGGGATGGCGAATGTATGTTACCTTTGAGTCACTGCCTTGGCTTGAGCTCCTTAGCAGACATTACTAATCAATTACAACAACCTTTCCAAGACTCAGCCTGGGTGTCCTCTCTGCTTCCCCTTTGGTCTATCATGAGTTTCCATAAGAAGCTTTTGAAAACCCCAAGGCTCTGCTCTGACACATAATGCAATGTGGGATTATGGATGGGAGAGTTTGGTTGCATCTTGATGGGGAAAGCCAGTGGTGAGCACTAATGTCAGACAAGAGGAATAAGAACATCACATTTCTCTGGCCATGTGGTTAACATGACATCATTGGAGTCAGTGAGATGCACTCTCATGACTTCCACTCCGACTGTGAGAGAGGTGTGCTCTCTTTTCCACTAGACTTAAGTGTGTGAGGTTATAAGTCTGGAGCTGCTGGCAGTCACACTGACACCAAGTGGAGACAGCTTGTTGAGAGTGAAGCCAACATAGAGGTGGACAGAACAGAGAGATAGAGAAAGTTAACCCTGAGTGCCTTGCTTACATCCCCAGGATTCTTCAGTTATACAAGCTCATAAATTGCAATTCTTGATTAAACAAGCTTGAGTTGTTTTTTCTGTAATTTGCAACCAACACATTCCTGATAATCAAGGTCTTATTTTATAGATAAAGAACCTGAGGACCAGAGAGAGGGAAGTGTTGTCCCCAATGGTATACATATGATAAATGACATTCATTATCTCAGCCACTCACCTCTAAAGAATCTCAGAATTGGGAAACCAGTTACATTCTGAGTACATGGGGATTATGCAGACACCCCTGTAATCTATGCAATTTATTTTTGAATCCCTTCATAATTGGGTTTAAGGGCTGTTTTGGGTTGTCAGATTCTCCTTTCCTGGTATTTCTAGGAATATCTTCAAATTCAAGTCAAGCATTTTTACCATACAATTGAATTAATATGTTTATTTGACAGAGAATATTATCTCTCACATACAGACACACACAACACACACATACAATCACACATACATGAACACCCCAAACATGTAATCAGTGCTGCTATACTCAGGTGTGAACTCCTGTGGAGTGGGCTACCATATGATCCAGACTCACCATTTCCCTGTGGTAAAGGGACATCCCTGAATGCTCCTACTCTGATCCTCCCCATGGCCAATGTTGGACACACATTTATTTAGTTTGATTCTCTCTTTTTTGCACTCAAGTTATACTGAATCTTGGAGGCTGAGAGAATATACCAACTGTTGATTTGTTTTTGCTTTGTACAGACAATGTAAGTCCATTCTCACAAGTGCTTGCATTGGGATCTGCTATAGCACACACTTTCTGAGCACCTTTAATCTATTCATTCATTCTACAATTATTAAAAGCTCACTATTCCAAGACAAAACACTATGAACAACACAGACAAATCCCAGCCCTCATAGAATGTACTAATACATACCAGAGGGTCTAAGAACTGTGTTGTCTCCCTCATAGTGTCTCTAGATTTGTGTTAATAATTCCTTATTTAGGGAGAAGTCAAGATGGTGTCGTAGGCAGACTCTGAACTCACATCCTCCCATGGACACAGCCAATTTACAGCTACTAGTGGAAAAATTACCCCTGAGAGAGAACTGAAAACTGGATAAGAGGAACTCCTGCAACAAACGACAATCCTAATTGAGGTGGAAGACACAGAAATTCTCTTCTGGAGAGAAAAAATGGCACCTTGACAGGCCGCAACACTTCATGGTTACCCAAGAGCAGCCCAAAGCTATTCAGCCTTCCTTGGAGGAGTGGGGCCCTGAGCTGGGGAGCACCCCTGCTATAGGCATTTTTTGGACCCAGCACAATTGAGATGAGTGGCATAATATCTGACTATGCTTGCTACTAAAACGTTGGGGAGTACCCCCAGAAAAGCTGGTTCACAAGGAAATTAAAACTGGCTCTTAAAAAATTTGTGTGGGACACAAATTCACTCATTTCAGAAAGCAACCTAAAATACTACTCAGCCATAAGAGACGATGAAATCCAGCCATTTGTGACAACATGGATGGACATTTCGGGTATTATGCAAAGCGAAATAAGTCAGAGAGAGAAGGTCAAATACCATATGATTTCCTTCATTAAGTAGTAGATAATAACAACAATAAACAAACACATACAGACAGAGATT
This sequence comes from Dicerorhinus sumatrensis harrissoni, assembly GCA_014189135.1. Classification (NCBI taxonomy): domain Eukaryota; kingdom Metazoa; phylum Chordata; class Mammalia; order Perissodactyla; family Rhinocerotidae; genus Dicerorhinus; species Dicerorhinus sumatrensis. Next base: position 18,207,813 of record JABWHU010000190.1, on the reverse strand, counting down.
GGATTGGTGGTTACCAGAGGGGAAGGGGGGAGAGGAGGAGGGCGAAAGGGATAATTCGGCACATGTGTGTGGTGATGGGTTGTAATTAGTATACGGGCGGTGAACATGATGTAATCTATGCAGAAATAGAAGTATAATGATGTACACCTGAAATTTATACAATGTTATAAACCAATGTTATTGCAATAAATAAAAAAATAAAAAAAATCACTATAAAGAAAGGTGCCCAGTGCTTTGGTGAAAAGAAACTCACCTGATAGGCTTTGAGTGCATCTCGGTGAGAGGTGAGACCTCTCCAGGGACTGGGACATTGGTGGCGGCCATTGTTGTGGCCTAGTGTGGGTGTGCAGACACAGACACTGGCAGAAACCATTGGAGTTCTCCCTGCGGCCTGCCAGCAACAGGGTCTTCCCCACGCACTAGAGCACTGATTTAATCCAGCTCAGCCAGGGCAGGCAGCCCACCCTAGGGAATGGCCCCAACCAACAACAAGCCCTCAGACAACCAGTGGGCCTGCTAAGTGAGCTGCCTAGACTCTCTGCAGACTGGCGAGTGGGTCTGAAGAGCAGATAGAGAATGTGGGGTTGTGGTGGAGTGTGTGGAGCTCCTGCCATGGAGAGACTGGGTCCACTTCAGGATCTTGGGATGCACACACAGGGCAGGACTGTGTTGACTGTGTGTGTGGCCCTGTGGGTGGCGGGGGTTGTCAGCTGCAGAAGAATTGTGCTTCTCAAAGACCCACATAGGGGGTTTACCCCACCTTCCAAAGCCTGAAAAAATTGGGTGCTCCCATGCCTGAGGCCAGCCCCACCCAGCTGCAATCCTCAGAGAGCTGACAAGAGACATAAAGGCTGGAGGCTTATAGCAATGTTAAGCCCCTGAGCCTAACAACCTGCCATGTTGGGGGCTGACTCACTTAAAAGAAATACTGCAACACAAATGTGCTATTAGAACTTGCAACCAACTGTGCTGGGGGTCCCCATATCTGATAAAGAGACTGAAGGACCCACAACAACTACAAGCAGCTGAGTATTACAACAGCTGGCCAGGGGCATAGTTCAGCCTCCCTGGGCACCTACAGGGAAAGCATCCACGCCACAACAAAAGGACACATGTAGCCCACATAGGGGTCACTCCTGGAACATTCAGAACGGAGGGAAGCACATTGCTGGGCCTCATAAGGCATCACTTAAATAAGGTTGCCTCCCCAAGAACAGGAGACATAGATGACCTGCCTAATACATAGACACAAGCACAAGGAAAGAGGCAAAATGAGGAGGCAAAGGAATATGTTCTAAGTAAGCGAACAGGACAAAACCTCAGAAAAGGAACTAAGTGAAACAGAAATGAGCAACCTATCCAACAAAGAGTTCAAACAAAGAGTGTTAAGGATGCTTACTGATTTTGAGAGAAGAATGGATGAACTCAGTGAGAACGTCAACAAAGAAATGGAAGATATAAAAAAGAACCCATCACTAATGAAGAATACAATACTGGAAATGAAAAATTCACTAGAGAGACTCAAAAGCAGAGTAGGGGATGCAGAAGAACAGATCTGAGAGCTGGACAAAAGACTAGAAGAAATCCCCCAAGCTGAACAGGTAAGAGAAAAAAGAATTAAAAAAAGTGAAGACAGGCTAAGGGACCTCTGGGACAACATCAAGTGCACTAACATCCCTGTTATAGCTGTCCCATAAGGAGAAGAGTGAGACAAAGGGGTAGAGAATCTATATGAAGAAATAACAGATGAAAACTTCCCTAACCTAAGGAAGGAAACAGACATCCAGGTACAGGAGGCACAGAGAGCCCCAAACAAGGTAAACCCAAAGAGGCCCATACCAAGACACACCATAATTAAAACATCCAGAATTAAAGATAAAGAGAGAATCCTAAAAGCCACAAGAGAAAGACAAGTTACATACAAAGTAAACCCCATAAGGCTATCAGCTGACTTCTCAGCAGAAACTTTACAGGCTAGAAGAGAGTGGCATGATGTATTTAAAGTGATAAAAGGAAAAAACCTACAACCAAGAGTACTCTACCCAGCAAGGTTATCATTCAGAATGGAAGGAGAGATAAAAAGTTTCCCAGAAAAGCAAAAATTAAAGGAGTTTGTCACCAAGAAACCAGTACTACAAGAAAAGCTAAAGGGACTTATTTAAGGGGAAAAGAGAAGACCACAAATAAGAAAAATTATCTATTTCCATGATAATAGGGTAATGGATACAAATGCACAAAAAGGAGGTTAGATATGATATCAAAAACATAAAATGTGGGAGGAGGGGAGTTAAAGAGTAGAACTTTCAGACAGAGGTCAAATTAAAGAGACCATCAACTTAATATAGATGCCTATATACGTAGGTTACTGTACATGGACCCCATGGTAATCACAAACCAGAAATCTATAATAAATACAGAATAAACTAAGAGAAAGGAACCCAAACATAATACTAAAGAAAGCCATCAAACCACAAGGAAAGAGAGCAAGAGAAGAAGAAAGGAACAGAGAAGGACTACTAAATAACCGAGAAAAAAAGTTAAAAAATGGCAGTGAGTACACAGTTATCAATAGCTACTTTAAACGTCAATGGACTAAATGCTCCAATTAAAAGGCATAAGGTGGCTGATTGGATAAAAAAAAAGACCCCTATATATGCTGCGTACAAGAAATACGCATCAGACCTAAAGACACTCACAAGCCGAAAGTGAATGAATGGAAAAAGATAGTCCACGCAAATGGCAATGAAAAGAAATCTGGGGTAGCAAGACTCATCTCAAACAAAATAGACTTTAAAACAAAAACTGTAGAGAGAGAAGTCAAGATGGCGACATAGGCAGACTCTGAACTCACCTCCTCCTGCGGACACAGCAAATTTACAACTACTCCTGGAAAAATTACCTCTGAGACAGAACTGAAAACTGGATAAGAGGAACTCCTGCAACAATGGACAATCCTAACCGAGGTAGAAGAGGCAGAAACTCCCTTCTGGAGAGGAAAAACGCCGCCTTCACAAGCCGCCTGTCTCACGGCCGCCTGGGAGCAACTCACAGGTACGCAGCCTCCCTGGAAGCGTGGGGCCCTGAGCCAGGAGCGCCCCCGCTGTGGGCATTTTGTGGACCCAGCACAATCGAGACAAGTGGCATAATATCTGTCTTTGCCTGCTACTAAAACATTGGGGAGCACCCCCAGAAAATTTGGTTCACAAAGAAAGTAAAACCGGCTCTTAAAGGGCCCACACGCAAACTCACCCATTTCAGAAAGCAACCTAAAATCACCAGAAAGAAAGGTACACAGTGCTTTGGTGAAATGAGACTCACCTGATACGCCCTGAGTGAGAAGTAAGAGGTAAGGTGAGAGGTAAGACCTCTCCAGGGACTGGGACATTGGCAGCGGCCATTGTTGTGGCCTGGTGTGGGTGTGTTGATACAAATGCCATTGGAGTTCTCCCTGGGGCCTGCTAGCCCAGGGTCTGCCCCACCCGCTAGAGCACCGATGTAATCCAGCTCAGCCAGGGCAGGCAGCCCACCCTAGAGACTAGCCCCACCCAACAACAAGACCTCAGGCAACTTGTGGGCCTGCATAGATTGGTGACTGGATTCTCTGCAGCCTGGCACTCAGCTGACTTTAGCAGGGCAGGGCATGCACAAGGAGTGGGTAGAGAGTGTGGGGCAGTGGTGGAGTGTGTGGGGCTTCCGCCCTGGAGAGACTGGGTCCACTTCAGGTGGTCGGGCCTGCACATGGGGCAGAACTGTGTTGACTGTGTGTATGCACCTGTGAGCGGCAGGGCTTGTCAGCTGCAGAAGAATTGTGCTTCTCAAAGACCCACATAGGGAGTTTGCCCCACTTTCCAAAGCATGAAATAATTGGGTGCTCCTGTGCCTGAGGCCAGCCCCACCCAGCTGCAATCCTCAGAGAGCTGACAAGAGAGCTAACAGCTGGAGGCTTATAGCAATAGTAAGGCCCTGAGCCTAACAACCTGCCACACTGGGGGCCTACTCACTTAAAAGAAATACTGCAACACAAATGTGGTATTAGAACTTGCAGCCAACTGTGCTGGGGCTCCCCACACCTGACAAAGAGACTGAAGGGCCGACAACAACTAGAAGCAGCTGAGTATTACAACAGCTGGCTAGGAGCATACCTCGGCCTCCCTGGGTGCCTACAGGGTGAGCAAACAGACCACAACAGAAGGACACACGTAGCCCACATAGGGGTCACCCCTGGAACATTCAGAATTGAGGGAACCACACTGCAGGCCTCCGAATCCATCACTTACATAAGGTCACCTATCCAAGAGCAGGAGACGTAGCTGACCTACCAAGTACGTAGACACAAGTACAGGGAAAGAGGCAAAATGAGGAGGCAAAGGAATACATTCCAAGTAAGGGAACAGGACAAAACCCCAGAAAAGGAACTAAGTGAAACAGAAATGAGCAACCTACCC
>JABWHU010000190.1:18154280-18201718 GCA_014189135.1 Dicerorhinus sumatrensis harrissoni | reverse complement strand
CTGATGTTATTTCTACTACAAAAAAAATTAATGGCATATAAGTCCCAAGTTTTAAACTACCTAATTATGCATCTAAAATTCTCAAACACACAATACTTCTCTGTAAATAAATTCATTTTCATTATTCCACTACTAATTCAGCTATTGGGGCAATTACTAGTTGTTAGGCCTGAATAATATGTTTCTGTTTAAATGGTAGTGCTCTAGGAGAGAAATCCTCCAGGAAGGAGGTAAAACGACCAAGCCCCTTTACCTAGTATGAGTTCAGTGTGCAATTCTCATTAAAGAAAGTTCGGGACTGGTGTTAGTTTTCACTGACCTTGTTAACTCCTTGCTTGGATATTAACCTTGCTCTAACTATTTTGCCTCTGGTTTTCTCTGAGCTTTACAATGTTCTTTAATTTCCTGTGCTATTAATCTTCAGCCCAAGGAAAGTGGAGCTGATGTTGTACCACGAGAAATGTTGATCATCACCTTTCCATGCAGACATCTTGTAGCATCTTATAAGGTCTGGAAATTATTAAAATCCATTTCAAGGCCTTTAATTAAAAAAAAAACTGTAAAAAGAGACAAAGAAGGGCATTACATAATGATCAAGGGAAGAATCCAACGATAGGATATAACAATTGTAAATATCTATGCACCCAACGTAGGAGCACCTAAATATATAAAGCAATTATTAACAGACATAAAAAGAGAAATAGACAGTAACACAACAATAGTAGGGGATTTTAACACTCCACTTACACCAATGGATAGATCATCCAAACAGAAAATCAATAAGGAAACAGTGGCCTTAAATGACACAGTAGAACAGATGGACCTAGTACATGTATACAGAACATTCCATCCAAAGACTGATGAATACACATTCTTTTCAAATGCACATGGAACATTCTCCAGGATTGATCACATATTAGGCTACAAAACAAATTTCCGTAAATTTAAGAAGATCGAAATAATACCAAGCATCTTTTCTGACCACAACAGTGTGGAACTAGAAATCAACTATAGGAAGAAAATCAGAAAAGCCACAAATATATGGAGATTAAACAAAATGCTACTGAACAATGATTGGTCAACGAAGAAATCAAAGGAGAAATCAAAAAATACCTGGAGACAAATGAAAATGAAAGTACGGCATATCAGAATTTACAGGATACAGGGAAAGAGGATCTAAGAGGGAAGTTTATAGTAATACAGGCCTATCTCAACAAACAAGAAAAATCTCAAATAAACAATCTAACAAGGCACCTAAAGAAACTGGAAAAAGAAGAACATACAAAGCCCCAAATCAGCAGAAGAAGGGAAATAATAAAAATCAGAGCAGAAATAAAGGAAATAGAGACTAAAAAATAGTAGAATAAATTAATATAACCAAGAGCTGGTTCTTTGAAAAGATAAACAGAATTCACAAATCTTTAGCTAGACTCACCAAGAAAAAAAGAGAGAAGGCACAAATAAGTAAAATCAGAAATGAAAGAGGAGAAATTAGAACGGATACCTCAGAAATACAAAAAATTATCAGAGAATACTATGAAAAGCTCTACGTCAACAACTTGGACAATTTGGAAGAAATGGATAAATTCTTAGAATCATACAACTTTCCAAAACTGGATCAAGAAGAAACAGAGAATTTGAATAGACCAATGACCAGTAAGGAGACCAAAACAGTAATCAAAAATTTACCCAAAAATAAAAGCCCAGCACCAGACGGCTTCCCTGGTGAATTCTACCACACATTCAAAGAAGACTTAATGCCTATCCTTCTCAAATTCTTCAAAAAAATTGAGGAGGGGAGAAGCTCCCTAACTCATTCTACGAAGCAGACATTACCCTGATAAAAAAACCAGACAAGAACAACACACACAAAAAGAAAATTATAGGCCAATATCACTGATGAACATTGATGGAAATATCCTCAACAAAATACTAGCAAATTGCATACAACAATACATTAAAAAGATTATACACCATGATGAAGTGGGATTTATTCCAGGGACGCAGGGATGGTTCAACATTCGCAAATCAATCAACGTGATACACCATATTAATAAAATGAAGAATAAAAATCACATGGTCATCTCAATAGATAGAGAGAAAGCATTGGACAAGATACACCATCCATTTAAGAAAAAAACTCTGAATAAAATGGGTATAGAAGGAAAGTACCTCGACATAATAAAGGCCATATATGACAAACCCACAGCTAAAATCATTCTCAATGGTGAAAAAGTGAAAGCTATCTCTCTAAGAACAGGAACTAGACATGGATGCCCGCTTTCACAACTCCTATTTAACATAGTATTGGAAGTGCTATCAAGCAAGAAAAAGAAATAAAATGAATCCAAATTAAAAGGAAGATGTGAAACTGTCACTATTTGCAGATGACATGATTTTATATACAGAAAACCCTAAAGAATCCACCAAAAAACTTTTGGAAGAAGTAAACGTATATGCTAAAGTTGCAGGATACAAAATCAACATACAAAAATCAGTTATGTTTCTATACAATAACAACAAAGTAGCAGAAAGAGAAATTACAAACACAATCCCATTTACAATTGCAACAAAAAGAATAAAATACCTAGGAATGAACTTAACCACAGAGGTGAAAGATCTATACACTGAAAACTATAAAACATTGCTGAAAGAAATTGAAGAAGACACAAAGAAATGGAAATATATTCCATGCTCTTGGATCCGAAGAATTAACATAGTTAATATGTCCATACTTCCTAAAGCAATCCATAGATTCAATGCAATCCGTATCAAAGTTCCAACAACAATTTTTATAGAAATAGAACAAAGAATCCTAAAATTTATATGGAACAACAAAAGACCCCGAATAGCTAAAGCAATCTTGAGAAAAAAGAACAAAGCTGGAGGTATCACACTCCCTGATTTCAAAATATACTACAAAGCTATAGTAACCAAAACAATATTGTACTGGCAGAAAAATAGACACACAGATCAATGGAATAGAATAGAAAGCCCAGAAATAAACCCACACATCTCAGGACAGCTAATCTTCGACAAAAGTGCCAAGAACATAAAATGGAGAAAAGAAAGTCTGTTCAACAAATAGTGTTGGGAAAACTGGACAGCCACATGCAAAAAAATGAAAGTAGACCATTACCTTACACCATATACAAAAATTAACTCAAAATGGATTAAAGACTTGAGTGTAAGACTTGAAACTATGAAACTTCTAGAAGAAAACATAGGCAGTATGCTCTTCGACATCGGTCTTAGCAACATATTTTCAAGCACCATGTCTGACCGGGCAAGAGAAACAATACAAAAAATAAACAAATGGGACTACATCAAACTAAAAAGATTCTGCACAGCAAAGGAAACCATCAACAAAATGAAAAGACAACCTAGCAATTGAGAGAAGATATCTGCAATCCATACACCTGATAAGGGGTCAATCTCCAAAATATATAAAGAACTCATGCATCTCAACAACAAAAAAACTAACAACTCCATTAAAAAATTGTCTAAAGACCTGAATGGACATTTTTCCAAAGAATATATACAGATGGCCGACAGGCACATGAAAAGATGTTCAACATCATTAACTATCAGGGGAATGCAAATCAAAACTACAATGAGATATCACCTCATGCCTGTCAGAATTGCTGTAATTAATAAGACAGAAAACAACAAGTGTTGGAGATTACATGGAGAGAAGGGAACTCTCATACACTGCTGGTGAGAGTGCAAACTGGTGCAAGCCACTATGGAAAACAGTATGGAGATTCCTCAAAAAATTAAGGATAGAACTACCACACGATCCAGCTATTCCACTGCTGGGTATCTATCCAAAGAATGGGAAAACACCAATGCATAAAGATGCATGCACCCCTGTGTTCATTGCAGCGTTATTCACAATGGCCAAGACTCGGAAGCAACCTAAGTGCCCATCAAGGGACGAATGGGTAAAGAAGATGTGGTATATATTCACAATGGAATACTACTCAGCCATAAGAAATGATGAAATCCAGCCATTTGTGACAACATGGATGGACATTGAGGGTATTATGCAAAGTGAAATAAGTCATAGGGAGAAGGTCAAACACCAGATGATCTCACTCATTAAGTAGTAGATAATAACAACAACAAACAAACACATAAAGACAGAGATTGGATTGGTGGTTACCGGAGGGGAAGGAGGGAGGGAGGAGGGCGAAGGGGATAATTAGGCACATGTGTGTGGTGATGGATTGTAATTAGTATTTGGGTGATGAACATGAGAACATGATGTAATCCAAGCAGAAATAGAAGTATAATGATGCACACCTGAAATTTACACAGGGTTGTAAACCAATGTCATCACAATAAACAAACAAAAATTCCTTATTTATTGTGTTACAGGGAAAAGGTTATTGGGAGAGAGGAAAACTTCATTTCATTGGTGATAATCATCTTTTTCTGTTTTAATCCTTTCCCCCTGTTGGGAGTCATTTCCTGCTCTCTTTTGTTTCTCTCTTCCTGTTGATCCCTAAGACCTCTATACCCACTGGATCCTCTGGCCCCTTTGCAGTGTGTTCTAATAACAGGTGCATCCTAATAGACTTATGACATGCTAGACTGTGTTCTAAGTGCCCTACACACACCACTCATTTAATCCTCCCTACAACCCTGTGAGGTTCTACAATTGTGTAACATAGGAACGGATTTTTCTAAAATGAGTTAACTTTAAATATTTATTTCAATTTCATTAAATTCTACTCTATTACTGTTTGAATTATGAATATCTCAATAGATTCAGTTCATATTTAATCCTGATTGCCTCTTGCATGTCTAGTGCTTCAGTAATATGCGATGGATGGAGACAAAATTAAGCCTGGCTAAGGTGGCATTCAGTCCCACAGCTGAGCCGATCTGGCTACTTTGAGCATCAGAATTTTGACCACAGTTGAGATTTACACAGTCCCACCATCTAAATTTAAGAAAACCTACTGACAGCCAGATCAAGATGGAGTTCATGCTTCAAGAATCCTCTGTGCTCCACAATCATGGCAATACTGGATAAAACAAAAGGAGAAAACAGAAGAAGGCATACTCAGGCTTAAATACAAGACAAGCATGTTTTTTTTTGTGTGTGTGTGTGAGGAAGACCAGCCCTGAGCTAACATCCAATGCCAATCCTCCTCTTTTTTTGCTGAGGAAGACTGGCCCTGGGCTAACATTCGTGCTCATCTTCCTCTACTTTATATGGGATGCCGCCACAGCATGGCTTGCCAAGCAGTGCATCCGTGCGCACCCAGGATCCGAACCGACAAACCCCGGGCTGCACAGTGGAACGCGCACACTTAACCGCTTGCACCACCAGGCCGGCCCCAAGACAAGTATTTTTGAAGATAAAAGCTGGCATGGAAAAATAAGCTGTGATCAGGGCTGAGGGGTGGGTGGACTTGCTGGGTTCTGGATGCAGAAGCAGTCAGCGGTGGTAAATGAGACAAAAGTATTCCCTGTGTGATGGGGAAACAGAGGCAGGCTCACTGACTGAAGCCCAGGGCTAGGTATTCATTTCTCATCTCTACTCTCATGAAAGGAAGCTAGAAATAAACCCGCTGCCAAATGCTGAAGGAGCAATGGCACATATCCAGCTCCAGGCTGGGAGAGAAGGATGAGACATAGCCTTGTGACCAAGAGCTGAGTCAAGCTCCCCCTTGATCTAGACTGGATTTACCACAGCTCAGTGGCTCTGCAGGAGAGTCCCTCTAACTGCCCTTACTAGACATGGATTTGGATTGGGGACCCCCGAAATCTGCTCAGCAGGACAATTGAATATGGAGGTAAAGGAGAAGTGAGGAGAGAGAGAGAAATAGGAGAGAGAGAGAGACACAGAGAGAAAGAGAAGTAAAACAAATACACCACCTCGTATTCCAAATGAGATTGCAAAAGAAATTTTAAAAATTTGATGAATAAAAGCTAATACTAAGAAAAGCAGTTAATAAACCAACAATCAAAACATGGATTCACTTTAGATGAAACTGATTTTACAGAATGATCAGACATGGCTTTAAAGTAAATATGTTGATTATTTCAAAGAGATAAATGAAGTAAAAACTTCCATTAAAGTAATAAAAAATGATGAGAAAATACTCTGAAATAAGAATGAGGATATATGAAAAAGGACCAATTAGAATATGTGAACATTAAAAATATAGTCATTGAAATAAAATATGTGAGGCTTTGAATAGGGTTGGCTGTTTGGCTATATATACCTAATTTCACTACCTTTCTAAAGCACAGTAATATTAAAGAGATTAAAGAAAGAAAAAAAGAAATAAACAGGAATGAGGAGAATAAGTGAAGAGACAATGGCAAAAGTAATTTGAAATCTGGAAAGGAGATGAATGAGTGGTAAACCTGAGAACCCCAGATCTTTAAATCATTATGGCCTCAGAAAGCTGGAAAAAACCCAGTTCATGCTGAGAACCATTTAAGTCTCAGGAACTAGCATTTCCAGAAAACTCTGGGCCTGGATCAAAGAGAGGTGCTAAACCAAAAGCATTAGGTGAAAGCTGTTTGAGAAGCAATTACATCTCTAGATCTTCTCTCTCACCCACAATGCTAGACAACTGTCCCTCTCTCATCCAAGGAATATTTTGAAACTTTATTGCTGGAAATGATAAAACAGAGCATACATGCACAGGAGAACATCAGGCACAGTTAAGGGTGGGGCTGCCATATGAAAGTAGGGGTGCTACATGACAATATGCATAAAGGGTATGGAATGCTGGGACTCCCAGGCTCTTTCCTCTTGGCTCTCATAATGCTGTTGGCCTGAACTCTACCTTTCAGAAGGAGTCTGGAAGCTTCTTCTTTGAGGAATAGGATCAGTCCAAGAGGAAGTCCTAAAGATGCAAACATTGGGGTTCCCCAAGAAATGGCCCACTCAGATCACCCTAGAGAACAGCTCGTAACTGACAAGTCACACCCATCTGCTCAGAGATTCCAAATTACTTTTCAATCCCATTTACTCTTAATTCTGAGGAGATAACCTAAGATTATCAGAAATATGAGGAAAATCTTTAATGTGGAACATAGAAAACACAATAAACAGACAGAACAAGCAACTTGGAGGAAGCAGAAACTATATGGGGGAATGGGGAAGAAAATAAACAAACAAAATGCAAACATGAATATTGTTAGAGAGATGAAAAGATATTGTATCTATGAAACACAATGTTTAAAAAATTCAGATAAATTTATTTATTTATATATTTTTTTATTTATTGTGAGGAAGATCAGCCCTGAGCTAACACCTGCCAATCCTTCTCTTTTTGCTGAGGAAGACTGGCCTTGGGCTAACATCCATACCCATCTTCCTCTACTTTATATGGGACACCGCCAAAGCATGGCCTGTCAAGCAGTGCGTCGCGCGCCCGGGATTCGAACCTGAGAACCCCGGGCCGCCGCAGCAAAGCGTGTACACCTAACAACTTGTGCCACCAGGCCGGTGCATAGAGAAATTTTTTTAAAAGATCATTTGGAAAATGAAAAACTCAATGAAAGTGCTGAAAGATGAAGTTAAGGAATTTGCCTAGAAATTGGAACAAAAATATGTAGAGGGGGAAACAAAAGAGAAAATATCAAAAAAAAAAATTGGAGGGCCAGTTCCAGGAAATTTAACATATGAATAATATGAGTTCTAGAAGGAGAGAACAGAAAAAAATGAATGGGAAAAAATTAATAAAATAATCCAGGGAAATTTCCCAGATTAAGGGACATGGATTAGGATATCGAAAGGGCTCACCAAAAGCCCAGTAGAATGAGTGATAATAGACCCACACCAATGTATATCCTTGTGAAGTTTCAGAACATGGGGAAAAACAGAAGATTCTAACAGCTTTCAGGGGAAAAAACACATATTCAAAAGACCAGGAATCGCAATGGCTTCAGTATCTCAAGAACACAGAAGACAATGGAGCAATGCCTTATAAATTCTAAAGGGAATGAATCTAGAATGCTACATCCAATTGATCTATCCATAGACTGTCAGTTTTCAGAAAGTCAAAAAAAATAAACAAAATATCAAAAAATATACTTCCCATGTGCACTTTCTTAGGAAGCTATGGAAGGGTGTGCTCCACAAAAAGAAGGGAGTAAATCAAGAAAGAGAACTAAATGCGATACAGGAAACGTGAGATCCAACCCAGGGAAGAGGTGAAGGCAACTCCTAAACTGATGGTGATGGGGGATCCAAGGATAGATATGAGGGGGATTACTAGGTATCAGACATAGTGAGAAAAGCAGTCTAGACTGGAGAAGGTTTAAAAATTTGTGACCAAGCACAATGGGCGCTGTGAAAACCAAAGGAATCTTCACTTTTACTGATAATATCCACAGTGATGAGTCTTTATGGCCATGACTGAATAATGAGACAATAAAGAATTATTCCCTAACAGAAATGATTACGCTAAAGTCTGGTCTGTCTTTCTATCAATACATGGCAGAAGGCTTCTGATCTTCATAGATTTCAATGCAGAAGAAAATATTAATTAGCCTAAGAGAAATCTTCGTATACCTACATATATGCCTTCATATGCATGCAATGCTTCTTTTGAATTATGTACTATGTATATGTATTACTAATTCAAAAATTAAATAAAATAAAACATTTCCTAAAAATTTAATTCAAATTCACAGAATTATAAAAACACTTATCTAGAAGTAATAATTTAACCTGTAGGAATATATCCTACAGACAAAACTTCACAAGTTCAAAATGATGTACGTAAGCTTATTTAATATGGAAGGATTTTATTTCATCTTATTATTTTTTTCCAGCTTTTTGAGATATAATTAACCTATAACATTGTCTAAGTTTAAGATGTAGAATATGTTGCTTTTACAGAATTATTTTAATAGCAAAAGACTGGAAACAACCTTTGCAGGGGACTTGTGAATTAATCATGTTCATCCATACAATGAAACATTATGAAACCTTTTAGTAGATGATGAAGCTTATTATGTACTGATATGAAACAATCCTCACAATATTTTCTGAAGTGAACAAAGGCAAAATAAGGAAAAGTATGAATAGTATGCCAACATTTATATATAAAAAGGAGAGAAAAGACTCTCTCTCCTTATACATATATATATATATGTTTGTATGTGCATGGATTTCCATATATATAGAAAGAGTATCTCAGAAAGAATAAAAGTAATGGAAAACATTGATTGCCTCTGAGAAAAGAGAACTGGGTGGTAGGAAGGAGGCAGAAGTAGGAGGGTAACTTCTCATTGTTCACCCTTGTGTAACCTTTGGATTTGAAACATGGGGATGTATTATTTGTTCAAAAAAATACATATTAAAAAAGCATAATGAGGGCCAGCCCCAGTGGCCTAGTGGTTAAGGTCAGCGTGCTCCACTTTGGTGGCCCAGGTTCAGTTTCCAGGCATGAACTTACACCATTCGTCTGTCAGTGGCCATGCTGTGGTGGTGGTTCACATACAAAAAGAGGAATATTGGCAGCAGATGTTAGCTCAGGGAGAATCTTCTTTAGCAAAGAAACAAAAAAGTGTCATAAATGGGATGAACTTTGGACCAGACAGAGACAAAGAAAGAATTAAAGAATTGGAAGATAGAATATAGGAACTCACTCAGAATGTGGTACAGAGAGTAGAGATAAAAACCGCAAGAAGAGTTGTATACAGAGATATGGCACACTGACAGCAAACTGCTTATCAATAATAATAGACATTGTAAGACAGTGGAATAATAATAACTTTAAAGTGCAGAAGGAAAAAACTGTCAACCTAGAATTTTGCAACTAGTTAAAATTTATTCAAGAGTTTGGCCCAACTCCCAAAGGTAAATTTGACTTTTAGATTTCTGGCTGATGGAAAGAAAGCAAAATGTACTGGTTACATTAGTCAGAGTTCTCCAGGGAAACAGAACCAACAGGATATATCTATATTTATATCTATCTATCTATCTATCTAGATAAAAAATATATATATATATTTGTTATAGGAATTGGCTCGTGTCATTATGGAGGCCAAGAAGTCACATGATTTTTCATCGCAAAGTGGAGAACCAAGAAAACCAGTGACGAATTCAGTCAGATTCCTAAGGCCTCAGAACCAGGAGCACTAATGTCTGAGGGCAGGAGAAGATGGAGGTCCCAGCTCAAGCAAAGAGCAAATTTTCCCTTCCTTTGCCTTCTTGTACAATTCAGGCCCTCGGTGGATTGGATGATGACCACTCGTGTTGGTGAGGGTGATCTTTTTTAACTCAGTCTACTTTTTCAAATGCTAATCTCTTCAGAAACACCCTCACAGGCACATCCAAAAATAATGTTTTACCAGCTGTCTGGGCATCTCTTAGCCCAGTCAAGTTGACACAAAATTAACCATCACACTGGGCTTTGTAGTTCTCATTTATGGTAGCAGAAAGATTTCAAACTCAAACACAGAGAGAGTTTTCTGGATTTTGAGAACTACTCTAAAAACAACTCTATGGAAAATATCAGTAAAGCTTACAATTTTAAGGTTCATGGAGAAGACATCTATATTTTTGACATAAATTGCACAGAATGGAAAAAACTCTGAGGCATACTCTTAAAAATGATCCTAAAAATTTTAAGGTGAATCTTGCTTTAATAAAATCTGATATAAGAAACTAAACTGAAATAAAAGGCCTTTGTGAATGCAATTATTACATTTTAAACAATCACTCCCTTAAAAAACAGACCTACCTACCAGAATCTGGAGTGCTGGTGAGGTGCATGATATGTGTATTGACAGTTAAAGTTTTTAAAGCCACTAGTAATGGTAAATCAATCTGCAATGAAGATAAACTATCAAATTATGTCAGGGAAAATGCATATTTCTGTAAATAGGGAATTTCTGAGAATATAATTCCTTCTTTGGGGGTATATTTATTCATAGAGTAAAGCACAGTCATGTGAAGTGCTAACTTAACATAGACAATGCTTCGTTGGTACCCAGAGACCATCACAAGGAGTCATTCCAGAGAGAAATAAGATTTACTAAGATAGAATTCTGTAAGGAGTGCTGCTGATCTTGTTTTCCCCGTCTCTGAGTACTAGGATGCTGACTTAATTGTTAGTTAGGGACGACCTGATAACCATCCTGGAGAAAGTCCTTTGACTTTTGCCTTGATGAAAAGGACTGAGTCTACACTCTGAGATAGAAGTCCACAGTTTTCTGTGTACCATTATGTAACATCATCAAAGGCTTTTATCTGGGTCTACTTCACAAAGTTCCCACAAAGGAAAGTCTACAGTTCCATGTTCTTCTTACCCCTTGCACCTTTGTGGGGATTCTTATTTCTTTTTACAGGGTCGTTGGTCTTTGCTTGGTCTCTTGCTTTTCAATTTTTAGATGCTAAGCGTTTAGCAGCTGATTTCTAAGGAGCGTTTGTCAAAACACTGACTTTGGTTGTGGGATGCTACAGCTCTCTGTTTCTCTAAATTGAGTCTTCATTATCTAGATCCTTGTTTCCTTTGGTAGCTTCATTGTCATTGGTCTAAATAATATTCTTCTTTTTTTTTTTTTAAAGAGGTTGACCATACCAAGTGTTAATGAGGATGGGAAGTAAGTGGAACATTCCTACATTGCTGGTGGGAACACAAAGTGGTTCAGCCTCTTTGGAAAACAGTTTTATTTATTTATTTATTTGTGAGGAAAATCAGACCTGAGCTAACATCCATGCTAATCCTCCTCTTTTTGCTGAGGAAGACCGGCTCTGAGCTAACATCTATTGCCAATCCTCCTCCTTTTTTTTTTCCCCAAAGCCCCAGTAGATAGTTGTATGTCATAGTTGCACAGCCTTCTAGTTGCTGTATGTGGGACTCAGCCTCAGCATGGCCAGAGAAGCAGTGCCTCAGTGTGCCCCCAGGATCTGAACCCGGGCCGCCAGTAGCGGAGCACGTGCACTTAACCGCTAAGCCATGGGGCCAGCCCCTAAATAACATTCTTGACCAGCCATGGAAAGATAGGAGCATTTTGAACTCCTTTTGGCAGGAACTTAAAATGGATCTCATTGCCTAGAAATGTGGATGCCTTGATCCTTTGAGATAGTTTGTGTAGCACCATTCAGCTCCATCCCTCTCCAGGGAGCAGTCCAGGAGCGCTATCATTTAATTAATTGATGCCAAGTGTTTTGTGGGCTTCATTAGCATTCTCACACTCTCATGGAAGTGGAGGGGCTTCATTTAGAGCAAACTTTGCTCTAGTGGTCACTTAACTGGGTCTGTGACAGTAACCTGACCTTGACTCCCCGAAGACAAACAGCTAAGAGGAGCAGGTTCAGGTGGTTTACTTCTTATAAAGCAGTTTTACAGTAGTTATATTCAGTTTACTCTGATCAGGTTAGGCTGGAAATTTAGGTCACAAGCTCTTTGTTTGTAAGGACTCTACTTTAGCCTCTCTGAAGTTCCCTCCCCAGGACCTAGCATGGAACAAGTTTCTCATAAAAGTTTCAGTTATTCAGCAACAAATCAAGAGATCTAGGTTTGCCGTTATATATAATTTCACTGAATTATGTAACAAATGCTTATTTAACTCTTCCTATGTGCCTGGTCCTATTCTAAGTGCTTTATAAATATTAATTCATTGACTCCTCATTGATAACTCCACAAAATCAGTGCTATTGTTGTCTTCCTTTAAACACAAGAAAACTAAGGTACAGAGAATTTAAGTAACTTGCTCAAAGTCACATAGCTAGGTGAGTGGCAGAGCGAGGGCTTGAAATTTATTAATCTGACTGTTAACATCTGCACAATGATGCCTTGGGTAAATTGATCCACTCTCTTGGCATCACTTCCCTTATTGTAAAAGGACAGGGTCAACCAGATGACACTAAATACCCACCTTTTGAGTGTTTAATATGTGCTTAGAATTTTCTCATTTCATCATCATAGCAACCTGGAGAAGAAGGCTTAGCTCATTTTACATGAGAGGAAACTGAGGCTCAAAGAGATTAAGTAACATGACCACGTTCGTATAATTACAACATGGAGGAGCCAGGAGGATTTGCACCAGTTCTGTTTGACTCCATTCAACCACTCTACCTCACTGCCTCCTCTTGAAGATCTCTTCCAATGCTAACTTTGCATAAGTTGATTTATTCATTCATCAACCAACTATTCTGTCTCCTCTTTGTACCAGGCACTGGCTGGCTGCTGAGGGGTCACAAGATGAATTAGACCAGATGCTTCCATCAACGACAACAAGTCTTTGCAAACAAGTTATTTGCAAACAAGTCTCACCTCCTTCTGATAGAATGAAATGCAAAATAAAAGCAGAAGTGACAAGGAGGAGTTCATATCAGTGTGAAGGGGCTGTGAGTTCACAACAAATACTAGTGAGGTAGGATAATATTCTGAATATACTGTGGAGTTTGTCTTCCACTCTTGGCTCAATAAATCCCTTTGTTTTTATTTCAAGAGACTCACTTTCCTTGCAGCCCAAACAGAATTGGGCCAGTGAATCAGAAACAAAGGCTGCAAACACTAGCTAAGCCACTAGTCTATGGTTTCTCAACCTTTAACACTACTGGACAGTCGGCTGGGGATTATTTATTATGGAGGGTAATTATTTTGATAATTATTTGGCATGGAGGGCTGTTTTGTGTATTGTAGGATGATTACCAGCATCCCGGGCCTCTATCCACTGGATGCCAGTAGCACTTCCGGCAATTGTGACAACTAAAAATGTCTCTAGACACTGCCAGTGTCCCCTGGGAGGCAAAATCACTCCCAGTTGAGAACCACTGAGATTCAGACCATGCTTGCAGAATAAATTTTCTTGGAAAGATCTAATAAAAGGATTCTCTGGTCTGGGGAAGGGGAAGAGAGTGAGAAATCCTGAGTGAAGAACCCAACAGCCAGGGGCCAGCCCTTTGTCTGTGGAGCAGTGATGCCCATCCTTCCCTGGAACTCTACTCTGCTCCCTTGCTTATCAGCCACCTTGTTTCTTTCTCCCAGGGTGGAGGAATTTGGACATTGAGGAGTGATAGTTGTGGGAATGGAGAAAAACATGTCAGACTAAGATGAGACCAGAGGGAACCAGTTTGCAGTCACTGAGGACAGGGATAAAACATACTATCCCTGATATAGCAATTCTCTTACTCTTGTTCTTATTATAGAGGTAGTGGAAAATGCTTTAGATGTTCAGAGAAGGGAGTGCTTAACTCCACCTAGATGAGTCGGAAAAGATTGCAGGAGGCTTGGTGTGATAGTTGATATCCAACAGCACTTAAATTAGAAGTCCCCACCTGATGACCTTAGAGACTTAGGGGTCTGGGAAAGGACTAATGGAGTTCCATGGGTTATCTTTCATTTTTTATAAAAGCTTGGCATCAACTATTTCTTGACACTTAAGGCTGCAACAGTAGTAACTCCAGGTAGGCACACTAGCTATCTCAGGGTAAACTTGAATTGGTAACTATATATAATTTAATTTCCCATTTGCTCATGAATTACCTTTGCCTTTAGCAAGCTCCTTTGTTTTGGGAGCCAGGGAGTGGTTTTAGATGATTTTATTTGCTGAAGAGCATCAGAGTTGTGTAAGTTAATAATCCACACTGCCCTCCCTTTGACCAAGTACCCTAGGTCAGTTCAACATAACAAATACTGCTGGGTGCTTAGGGGGTGCGAGGTGCTATGTGGGCTCGGTCCTTAGGGAGCTCTCAGCTCTCACCTTTAAGAGTCCTTCTCCCCAGATAATAGTGCTGTCACTTATCAGTGGCTCTTCTCTAGGAGGTGCTCTGAAATCAAAATGTCCAACAATTGTTGTCTGCACTTTCTGGTCTCAGAGGATGTACATGTTTTTAATGTCAAACATTGTCAGCATCTCCCCATATTTGGTGAAGAAAATCTCTGTCTGGGCTCTGGTGGTGAAGTGAATCTTCTGGGCATAATGGAGCCCCTGAGACAGGGACAGAAAACAGAAGGAAAGAAACTGGTTTGAAACAGAACAGGCAGGGGGACTTCCTCCACATCACTGGACCTTTCCCCCACATCTGTGCTTGCCAGCACTTGGAGGAAGACACATTACCTATGCATGTTTTATGAAAAAAGAGCTCTGTTTTCTCATCTCCCAAGTTTGTATTAATCTGTGGTGAGTAGGAAAATGAAAGCTAGGAAGTGAAAGTCAAGTTAATGGAAGTCTGGGAGTCTTAGGTCTTGCCTAATAGCAGTTTACAGATAGGGTGGTCTTATGAATATCGGTGTCTCCATATATCCAATTCTTCACCACCCATCCATATATATTACTTAGGGTCTTTCTTTTTGCCAGACATTATCGGTAGCCAGGATACAAAAGCTCAGTCCTGCCTTCAAAGAATCACCTGTTCATCTCAGCAGTGTGGCTGATAGAAAATATTTTATTAAAAGAAGATATAAACTGAGGAATATGAATGTTTCAGTGTATCCCAAGCTCTTCATTGCTGAGAGAACCTCAGATTATGTGATTGTCAAAGCCCCATTATCATTCTCTTATGGAAAAAGCTTAAGTAGTCGAAAGAGAAGACAGGCAGAGACAGCCTTCAGGAGCCCACTGGAGACTTTAGAGTGGATGCTTCTGGATCTTTGAACACTTTTGGAGAAAGGTGGGTTGTCTTTGATTCCGTGATTAGGAAAAGGGGTTTTGATATTTTCTAAAAACCTGGAACTCTTTAAGAAGACATTTGAGGTTATGATAGAGCTTCCACTTTCCTTTCCAACCTTGTCTTTTTACTGTTTTTTCCTTAGTCTATCTCATGCTTTGAACCAACTGGATCACTTTTCCACCTGCTCAGGTCATATTCTCAAGTGCCTGGTATGTATGATTATTTATTACTCTTTCTAACTAGAATACAAACACCTTGAGGGCAAGCACACATTTTGCACATTTCAGTATCCTGCATTGCTCCAAAGTGCATCAAAAAATGCTTAGTAAATATTTGTGGCATAAACACATATTTCCTGAAATAGGCCAGAGAGGCTCAGGGAGACTATAGGAAGGAGTTTGAGAAAATAAATTGGTGGGGGGCAGAGCTGGGTCTAGAATCCTGAGAGAGTCCTGAATTCTTCAGCATAGAGAGGCAGTAGAGAGCAGTGGCCCAGTGCCCAGTCTCTGGATCCAGGTTGCCTGGTGTGATTCCTGACTCTACCTGGAAGCAACTGTGTGACCTTGGATATGCTGTTCTAGCTCTTAACTTTCATGTCTGTAAAAAGGGGACCTGCCTCATAGGGTCATCATGGAGATGAAATGTATTAATAATATAAAGCGCTTGGAACATTACTTGGCTAGAAATGGATAAATTCGTAGACTCATACAACCTACCAAAACTGAATCAACAAAAACTAGAGGATCTGAATAGACCAATCACAAGAAAGGAGATTGAAACAGTAATCAAAAACCTCCCCAAAACAAAAGTCCAGGACCAGATAGCTTCTCTGGTGAATTCTACCAAATATTCAAAGAAGATTTAATACCCATGCTTCTCAAACTTTTATAATAAATTGAAGAGGAATAGATGATTCCTAAGTCATACTATGAAGCCAACATTACCCTGATACCAAACCCAGACAATGACAAAACAAACAAGGAAAATTAGAGGACAATATCATTGATAACAACGGAAACAAGAACATACAATGGAGAAAGGAAAGTCTCTTCATTTAATTGTGTGGGAAAAACTGGACTAGCACTCAAAAATTATTAACTATTGTTACTTTCACAGGCTTTAGGAACTCACATT
This sequence comes from Dicerorhinus sumatrensis harrissoni, assembly GCA_014189135.1. Taxonomy (NCBI): domain Eukaryota; kingdom Metazoa; phylum Chordata; class Mammalia; order Perissodactyla; family Rhinocerotidae; genus Dicerorhinus; species Dicerorhinus sumatrensis. Next base: position 18,184,980 of record JABWHU010000190.1, on the reverse strand, counting down.
ACATAAATACTGATAAAATTCCCTAAAACCCATCTTATAAAAGTGCCTAGTTTAAAGACTCTTTTTTTAATACATTAAGAGGATTTTTCTTCTACTATGACTTCATTTCTATAACTTGTCTTTGATGTTGACAGCTGTGTGATGCTAAATATCTAACTGGCTTTACAAGAAAATAAGCTAAGATTTTAGTGTTTGCTGATTTCCATGTTTTAACAAGCAACTTGCATAACCCCTCAAAATTTTACAACTGACACTCATTGCCAGTAGACGCCAGTTCTCTCTTCTAGATCTAGATCCCTGATATCTTTAATAACAAGGGATTTGAGCCCAAGTCACTTTGGGTCTAAAGTCAGAACTCCTCTCATATACCACGCTGCCTCTCTGCTAGTCTGGCTCACAGCAAGCTGGGATGGACAGGGAGTGGGCAGGGGGTCTTGGCTGCTCACCTGCCAAGGCCTGTCATTCTGTGCATCGGCACAGGTGCCTCCCAGGAATGGTCTTTCTCCTGTGCAGTAGGACATCAGGTTGTGATAGGTGGGCAGCAGGGCTTTGGCTGCCAGGTAGGGTTGGTAAGTGGCTGTCAGATCAGGAAGTCTGAAGGCAGATGGGTAGACAGCTTTCATGTTCTCAGGCCCTGTGCAATTCTGAGCCCCATCTCTGGCACTTTGGGTGGAAGCCTGTAATCCAGATCACCTGCATCCATGCAGCTCCTCCTACAGCTTCCTCACCAGACTGTTGCCTGGGTACATGGCTGGGCACAGCGCCAACAGGAAGTCCTCAAAGCCAGGCATTTTTCCTGAGGCTATGGTCAACCTCAAGCAGCTGTTCAGCAAGTCCTGGGCCCTGGGACCCAGCACCGAGGGGTTGTAGTAGAAGAAGGTGGAGAAAATCCATGTTGTTCTCCCAAAGGCCTCAGCCAGGAGCCTGAAGTGAAAGTGGTGAAAGAGGTAACAGTCACAGACGATGACCATGGCAGCAGGGCTTAAGGTGATGATACTGGTTGTGCTGTTGATGCTGTCATCCTGGCTGCTGATGCTCTTTGAGAAGGCCACACAGCCACCCATGCGCCTGATTGCCATCTGCAGCTGCTGGTCCAGCCACGCAAAGTTGCCATTGTCTGAACCCACCAGGCCCACCCAGGTCCAATTAAATGATTCAAGGGCTTGGTTAGAACCCAGGGCTGATGGGCGCTGCTGGGCACCGTGCGGAGGAAGGACGGGTACTGGAAACGGTCAGAGAACCGGGGGTGCTAAGATCTATGGCTAATATGGGGGAAGGAATGGAGGCTGTAAATTCCTGGCCAGAACATCCTACCACTGCACCTGCTCAGTATCCACAGATGCTCTCACAGCTCCCCTGTGATTTGGCCTCATTCCTGCCCTCTCTGTCCTCTCTGCCTTTACATACAAAAAGCTGCACATAATTAAGATATACAACTTGATGGAAGTGGAGATAAGTATACACTCATGAAGCCATCGCCACAATAAACTTATCTGTCACTTCCAAAGTTTCCTCCCATCCTCTTATTTATTATTACCATCATGTTTTTGTGTGATAAGAACACTTAACATAAAATCTACCCTCTTAGCTAATTTTTAAGTATACAATACAATATTGTTAACTATAGGCACTATGATACACAAGAGATCTCTAGGGCTTCTTCTTCTCGTATAATCAAAACCTCGTACCCTTAACTAACAGCTCCCTGTTTCTCCCTCCTCCCAGCCCCTGGCAACCACCATTCCACCTGCTGCTTCTAAGAGTTTGACTATTTTTGATTCATTATATAAGTAGTATCACAGAGTGTTTATCCTTCAGTGTCTGTTTGCCATTTATTTTTAATTAATTTTTTTTTTTAATGAGGAAGATTCACCCTCAGCTAACATCTGTTGCCAATCTTCCTCTTTTTGCTTGGGAAGATTCACCCTGAGCTTACATCTTTGCCAATCTTCCTCTATTTTGTATGTGAGCTGCAGCCACAGCATGGCCACTGACAAGTAGTTTAGGTCCGTGCCCTGGAACTGAACCCAGGCCGCCAAAGCGGATCACTGAACTTAAGCACTAGGTCATGGGGCTGGCCCAATTTTTAATTAATCTTTCACCAGCGTTTGATACATGCTATGTCCAGGTCATTCCAGAGCCTATGGGCTCAGCCTGAGAACCCAATTCAACCTTAAGAAGGAATGCGGTGGACTAAAGAAGCTATCTTAGGGTGCCGATGGGAGAAGCAGAGAAGCAAAGATGTGCTCAGGGCCTTTTCTTTACACATTGCACAATTCTTGACATTGTTTGACAAATAAAGTTTCCAGCGATTAAAACTGAGGAATCATTAGAAGAATAGAAACACGATATAGAGCTTCCAAAGCACCAGAAGGAAAAAAATAGATGAAAAAAATTAGGAAAATTCATGAAAGGACAAAACAGGGAAAAAGCATAATAAATAGAAAACTATGATAATAAAAATAATAAATGAAACCATAAAAATACCTTGTAACTAAATAACAAATAAAAATGATTTTTATTTACTATTTCTATTATTATGATTTTGCCTTTTTAATAGAATGTTATGACAAAGCAAAATAAATAGAAAATTATACAAGAGGGCAGAATAACTTCAAATTTGTCAGCAAGCAGAATGAACATGAAAGGGTAAATTACTCTAGTTAAGAAGACTTTACTGTACAGATCCATGGAACAGAATTGAAAGCCCAGAAATAAAACCACACATCTACGGATAGCTAATCTTTAACAAAGGAGCCAAGAGCATACAATGGAGAAAGGAAAGTCTCTTCAATAAATGGTGTGGGGAAAACTGGATAGCCACATGCAAAAGAATGAAAGTAGATCATTATTTACACTATACACAAAATTAACTCAAAACGGATTAAAGACTTGAATATAAGACCTGAAACCATAAAACCGCTAGAAGAAATATAGGCAGTACCCTCTTTGACATTTCTCTTAGCAGCGTCTTTTCAAATACCGTGTCTACTCAGGCATGGAAAACAAAAGAAAAAATAAACAAATGGGACTACATCAGACTAAAAAGCTTTTGCAAAGCAAAGGAAACCATCAACAAAATGAAAAGTCAATCTATCAACTAGGAGAAAATATTTGCAAATCATATATCCAACAAGGGATTAATTTCCAAAATATTTAAAGAACTCATACAACTCAACACCAATAAGCAAACAACCCGATCAAAAAATGGGCAGAAGATATGAACAGACATTTTTCCAAAGAAGATATACAAATCACCAACAGGCACACGAAAAGATGTTCAACATGACTAATTATTAGGGAAATGCAAATCAAAACTACAATGAGATGTCACTTTACACTTGTCAGAGTGGCTATAATTAACAAGACAAAAAATAATAAATGTTGGAGAGGATGTGGACAAAAGGTAACCCTCATACACTACTGGTGGAAAAACACAGCTGTCAGTGTCTTGAAACAAATGAAAAGGAAGGGAGATTGTACTAGATTAAAAGAATGTAAAAAAAAAGCTAACAATCAAATGCAGTGCTTGAACTTAAATTGAATTCTGATTAAAATTAATAAAAATAATAAAACATTCTTGGGTAAATAAGGAAACTATGAAGGTGGGCTAGATACTAAATTATGTGATGGGGTCATTGGTCGTTTTCTTAGGTGTGTTATTGAGATTACAATATTACAGTCATGTAGAAAAATATCTTTAATATCCATAATATTTTTAAAAAGTCATTGAAGTATAAAAAACATTAATATCATACATGAATTTTCACAATCTTAACACAACTTAGTTACTGGCCCCAGATCAAGATTCAACACATCACCGATCCCTGAAACACTTCTGTGCCCCATTACACTCACCATCCCCAATTCTAATAACATGATTTGCTTGCTTTTGTCCTTTTTATATCTGGAATCATACAGTATGTAGTCATTTGTGTCTAACTCCCTTCATTTAAAATATGTTAGTGAGATTTTTGCAATAAACTATAATATTTTTGGTGGAACATTACTTTTTCTTCATAGAAATGTCTAGCAAACTTTAAGAAAATTTTGCTAAATGAAAGGCATTCTCAATTCTAATTTTTTTCACTTTGAACTCTTTAAGTATTTCAGCCCCTGTATTTTCACATGTGCATTTATTTTGCCTCCAGTTAAAGTATCTTTCTCTGACAAATTTTTATAAGATATAATCATAAAATTATGATTTTTTGGAATCGAATTTAAATGATGATCACAATGTATACAAATATCAAATCATCATGCTGTACACCTGAAACTAATATACTGTTGTATTATATTATATCTCAAAAAGAAGTAAATTCTGAAAAATGGTTGATTTTATCAGTTATTTAATTCCAGTTCAGAATATAATTTTATCCAATTAAAATTAGGACCTTCACCAAAAGAGTCTTGACACAAGACTCTTATATTCCAAGCCACAACTATGTAATTTCAGAATTACATCTCATACACTTTTTTGCTCATTTATTTTGTTGGGTTTTCCCTTCCTATGGAAAGAAGAAATTTCAATGCCTTCCAGTTTGCAAGATTTGCTTTCAATACTTGGAACTTGCTAAAGTTTTCAAAAGTTGAAGGTTTTGTGCTCCATTCATTATATGCCTTGATGAAAGGTACAAGATTTCTAACTGCTTCTAAATAAATACAATAAAAATTTTGAGAATGTTTTAACAAATGAATTCAATACTATTGTAGATCACTCAGGCTGATTAAAAAGTAGCATTTCAAAGGCTATGGATAAGAAGCAGGAAAGAAATGAGCTGCCATGCAGAAGGGTTTTTTATTATTATTATTATTATTCAATCCTATCTTGGTCAAAAAATGTTGTAACTCCATTTTTCTAATTTGTCTAAATGGAAGCATTTGTAAATTTTAACAACTATCACTTCTCTTGTGTTGGAAAGACCATCATATCTTGTTCGGATGCAAATCTAAATTACGTGCACCACAACTTCCAAATATCTGTCTGTTCCATGGGTTTCATAACTCACTAAGAACATGATTTTTGTGATGATACTGTGCTTCACTAAAATTTGTATTAGTATTATCACCACTAAAACAACAACTGTTGTTTTCACAATTGATGTTTTATGCTGAATTTACAACAGCATTCACAATAATGTCAGACATTTCATGTCTGACAAAAACTACTTTCAACAGCTTTACTTTGATGAATTGAGTGAAAAAATCAAATTATTGGAATAACAAGTGATTTTCTGTTTGAAGCATTTAATAACCCTGATGTAAAACTGTCATCATTTCACTGTGTATAAAACTGTTCTTTTCTATCGCAGCTGATGCATTACCAAATATTACTTTGCTTTTTCTCTGTGCACAAAAATTTGGAATTAAATAAACAAGCTAAATTACATTTGATGTGAATGAAAAGTCACACTTCACAGAGTGAAATGTAAGCAAACCTGCTATTTTAAATCATCATCGTCAGGCACAGTCTTTGAAAGCAAGTGTTGATGCATCTTCAGCACATTTGTACCTTCTAATTTTCAAGTCCTCATGGACATCACCATGACTCCCGCAATGGATGATAAGTGCCTTCAAACATCTTGTGCAAAATACATGTTCATCACCAACTTCCTTGAGTAACATACACTTCTGCTTTTTTATTTTATTGCTACTAAAAGTGCTTATTGCGAAATATAAAAGTGATACCAAACAATAAAATATATTGCTGTGGCTTTGTACTATACAAAAATAGACCAAACCAGACTGTAGTAAAAGCTTTCAGACTACTCTCTATATACTCCACAGCAATTCTTAGTCTCTGTTCTCTGCACCTTTTATGTTCCTACTTAAGTGCCTGCCAGTGGACACCTGTTGGCTTCATGTGCCATGGCCTGGGCTGCAATATAGCTGGCTGGTACAACAGTGGCTGCCAGGGGCAGCAGTGTTGGATATTTCTCTCACCATCACCCTAGACCAGAGAAATGAGCCCTTCCTACATCCTTGTGCCTGAGTGATATTTTTGTTTTTTTTTTTAAACAGGAGGCACCTTGTGTACTGTCTTTGGACAAGAGATTTCAGTCTGGAAAGAATCAGGAAAAGAGAGACAAGATATGGCTGATTTGTCTTGCATATTTAAATATATGTCAAAGTGACAACTATGTTCACTGTATATGTGTCCCACACACTACAAGGTCTGAACCATGAACAGAAGCTGGAAGTACAAGACGGAAGCATACCAAACTATTAATAATAAAAAAGTAAAAAATCTGGGACAAATGCTGCATTAACTAGGATGCCAGGACAACAGGTATAAGTAGAGATTGGCCTGGGAAAACCATGAAATTGTAAATGTTCTGTTCTTTGCTTTCCTTATCTCCCTTCCCTCCCTCTCTCCTTCCTCCCTTCCTTCTTTCTTCCCTTCCTCCTTCCTTCCTTCCTTCATTTCTTTTCTTCCCCCCCCCTTTCTCTTTCTTTTTGAATCATTAAAGCCTTTCTTTCTTTCAGGATAACTGATCACCAAATACAGATTTTTTTATGCTAACAGCACTTTATTGAAGTGTAATTTAAATACAGTAAAATAGACTAATCTTATGTATACAGCTCAATGAATTTTGACAATATGTATGTATGCATTTCACCTTCACACAGATCATAACATAGAAGATTTCCATATTCCAGACAATCCTCTCCTGTGCCTGTCCACACCATCATTCTTCCTCCACCCTCCAGAGGCAATCAGTATTCTGATTTCTAATATGGGTTAGTTTGCCTATTTGAACTTTATATAAATGAAATCACTTGGTCTAGCTTCTTTCATTCAATATAATATTTTTGAGATTTGTCTATGCTGTATGTATCAACAGTTCATTTCTTTTTAAATTGCTAGTGTAAATATACTACAATTTGTTTATCCATTCTTCTTTCTATATACATTTGGGTTGTTTTCCATGTTGAGCTATTGTGAATAAGACTGCTGTGGACATTCTTGTAAAAGTTGTCTTGAGTGAATGTATGTATTCATTTCTCATGGATATAGAATAAGCAGAAGGAATTACTGGGACAGGGTAGGTATTTATTTAATTTTATAAGAAATTTGCAAACGGTTTTCCAAAGTCATACAGTTTTATACTGACCACGCCAAGGGTATGTAGAAACTGGAGCTCTCAAACATTGCAGGTGGGAATGTCAAATGGAAAACCATTGTGGAGAAGAGATTGGTAGTTGTTTAAAACTTTAAACACACACCTACCATAAAACCCAGCCATTCCATTCCCAGGTATTTGTTCAAAAGAAATGAAATGAATACTTCCACACAAAGATTTGTACACAAATGTTTGTAGAAGCTCTATTCATATTACACAAAAATTGGAAACAATTTAATATCCATCAACAAGTGAACGGATAAACAAATTCTGGTGTATCCCTTTAATGGAATGTTGCTCAGAAAAGAAAAGGAACTGATGATAAATGCAACAACAAGGATGAATCTCAGAGTACTGGTGGCAAATAAAGCTAGTCAAGAAATGGTAAACACTTTGAAATCAATTTATATAAAGTTCTAGAAAATGCAAACTAATCTACGATGACACAAAGCAGATAAGTGTTGATGTGGAGATGGAGGATGGGAAAAATGAATTACAAAAGTGCATGAAGAAATTTGGGGGGGGTAATAGATATGTTCTTTATGTTGATTGTGGTAGTAGTGTATATATATGGCAGAACTCATATATGGAAGAAATACCAGTTTTACACATACTTCTCCAGAAAATGTAAGAGGAAGAAACAACTCCCTAATTTTTTAAAAAATAGATTTATTGAGGTTTAATTGATATAAAATAAACTGCACATATTTAAATTGTTTCGGAACTCATACATCACTTAGTCACATTCTACTGCTCAAAGTAGGTCAAATGACAGGCCCGATTCAAGGGGTTGGGTAGTAGACACCAACTCTTGGTGGGAGGAGCTCCAGAAAATTCGTAGCTATTTTTTTCTACCACACAGTGGTTGCTCTAAGAATGACAATATACTTAATTAATTTGTTACAGACTACCTTGAGTTACTTTTATATAATTTCACTTTCAGTGTAAAAATCTTATAAAAGTAAAATTCCATTTATTCCCTTCCTTTGCCCTTTGTGTTGTTATTGTCATCTATTTTGCTTTTGTATATGTTATAAACTTCACCATACATTGTTATTATTTTAAACAGTCGATAGTCTCATAAAAATTTGAAAAAGCAGTCTTTTATCTTCATGGGTGTTCAACTTTTATGGTGTTTTATTTTTTCCTTCCTATGGATCCAAATATTTGCTTGACACCATTTCTTTTATATTTTAATATTTATATTTTTTATTTATTTATGTTTATATTTCTTGTAGTTTGGGTCTGCTGGCAACCATTAATCATGCTTTAATTTATTTGAAAATGTCTATTTAGCCTTTGTTGTTGAATGATATTTTCACTGCATATAGAATTCTAGGTTAATATTTTGTTTTTAGCACTTTAAAGACGTCATTTCATTCAAAAAAAATTTTTCCCATTTTCTTTGTGCCTTCTTGTGTTCCTCCAATTACACGTATGTTAGACTACTTGATATTTTCCAAAATGTCTCAGACATTCAGTTTTTTAAAAAATTTCTTTTTCCTCTCTCTGCTTCAGTTTGGATGATTTTTGTTGACCTGTATTCGTGTTTATTTTGCTGTATCCAATCTGCTTCATTTCAGGTATTGTGTTGTTTAGTTCTAGAGCTTGCATTCTGTTATATTTTTTGTTTCTCTACTGAAGTTCCTCAACTGTTTACCCTTTTTATTCCTTTCTTCTAAATTCTTTAACATATTTTCAGCAGTTATTGTGAAGTCTTTATCTAATTCTAATTGTGCATATGTTTGAATTTTTCTTTTGGTTTTGGGTCAAAATCATTACTTTTTTCATATCTAGTAATTTTTGTGTGTGTGTTAGACTGTGTGGATGACATATTGTAGATATTCTGTAAGGTAGATTGCAAAAATAGCCACGTTTATTTGCTGTTTTTTTCTGTTGGTTTATAAAAGGTCTCAGTATAAGGGCCCTTGCCAATAAATTTAGCTCAGTTTAAAGCTAAGTTCTTTACCCTTTCATTTAGAACTGTAAGGTTTTTACTGTTATAAATTTATAGAGCTTTTTAATTATTTCACAAGTAACAATTCTCTTCTCGGTTTGAACTTGTAATTAACATATCTTGATACATTTATATCCAACTCTAATAAAACTCTGCTAGTAGCTTTGGAGAAAATGATGATTGGTAGAATTGGGTCATGAAGATGATCAGTGTTGCCTTGCAAGGTAAGGTACCAGCAAGATAAGGTACTATGAGGCAGGGAGTTCTCTTAGACAGAGAAGGAGATGATGCTTGAGCTAACAAGGGAGGCTCAGTAGGGTTGAGATTTGGAGTACTTAGAGCCACTGAAATCTTCCCTTACATTGCCATTCCAGATTGTTGCCACAGCAAACTTAGCTTATTTTGACTAATTCAAACTTGCAAATTGATTGTCATCATCGTTAGTCTTTAGGACAATTCTTTCAAATAGGAAATATAAATCTTTTTTTGATTAAGATTTGTGGATGACATATTGTAGATATTCTGTAAGGTAGATTGCAAAAATAGCCACGTTTTTTTCTGTTGGTTTATAAAAGGTCTCAGTATAAGGGCCCTTACCAATAAATTTAGCTCTAAGAGGGTAAGATATTACCTGAGAAGGTAATACCGTTTGTGACCTTTTGTTGTAGGTCTATCATTGCTGACTTGCCGATAATGGGAAGGAGTTTATTGACAGCAGTAATTGTCATTAGTCAGGCACTGTGTTTAGGAGGAGGAGAAACAAAGGAATTGGAGATCCAGAAAGTAGAGAATTGCCCCTTGAAATGTAGATATTAGATCCTGGAGATATTAGGAACCATTTGGGAAGACATAAATAGAGGAATAGTCAAAAGGAAGCACCCCTTACTATACTGTTTTAACCGTACCAATTGGAAATTTCACTGGGATCATGGTTCTTTTCATTAATTTCCTCATAGAGGGTTGGCATATCACCCATACCATAAAAGAAAAAACTCCCATTGTTCTCCCATTAGTATGATTCTCAGCTATGATCTTCCACATAGAGTAAAAGTCAATATCAATGAGCAAAGAGATAAAAGGATCTCTATCTATATAGGTAGGTAGGTAGATAGATAGATAGATAGATAGATAGATAGATAGATAGATAGATAGATAAAATAAGGAATTGGTTCATGTAATTATGGAGGCTAAGAAGTCTCCTGACTTCCTTCCTGCCCACTTCCCAGGTGCCACTGAAAGCCACCTACTGTCCATTCTCAAGGGCAAGCACCATATGGTGTTGATGTTTATCGGAGCATGAAGATCTGGGGAGATAGTGGGCCAGGATGAAGGACACCCACCTAAAGCAACATGCCTTGGGAACTGGAGTTTACCAATGACCTTTCTGAAAGTGGCTTTTATATCTTTGTTCCTCAGACTGTAGATCAAAGGGTTCAGCATAAGGATGACCACTGTGTAAAATACAGACACAATCTTGTCCTCCTTTGAGGATTTATCTGAGTTACTTCTCTGGTACATGAAGACAAATATTCCAAAGAAGAGGACAACAGTGATGAGGTGGGAGTTGCAAGTGGAAAAGGATTTGACTCACACACCAGAAGATGTCACCCTCAGGATGGCTCTGATGAAAAACATGCAGGAGACCAACATGATTACGATGTTGGGCAGGAATATGAATTTGGCAAAAAAGAGGATGGCAATCTCACTTTGTGTCATGCTGTTGCAGGGGAGCTTCAGCAGGGGTGTGAGGTCAGGGAAGAAATTGATCTGATTGTCATCACAGAAGGAGAGGGTGAAGTTGCACGTGGTATGCAGGATGGGCCATGATACCCACAGACATAGGCCCAGGACAAGAAGCTCCCCCAAGTGCCTGGAGTCATAGCCACATTACAGTGCGGTGGGTTGCTAATGGTGACAAAACAGTCATAGGCCATCACTGACACTAGATAACACTCTGTGCCTGCACAGATGGTGCAGACAAAGAAACAGCACATTGGCCATAGGAAATGACTATCTTGCTTGTGACCAGTGAGGCCAGTATCTGAGGGGCAATGATTGAGGCATAGCAGGCACCAAGCAGGGCAAGACAGCTTAGGAAGAAGTACATTGGTGTATGTATTTGGGTGTCTACTTGGATTAGAACAAACATCCCCACATTCCCCAGAAGGGTGACTAGATAGAAATAGAAATGTCAGGAAGAGTCGAACCACCAGTTCAGGGTGATCTGTGAAACCCACAAGAGTGAACTTTTCACAGTGGTGAGATTTCTTTTGGCCATAGTCTCCATGTTGCTGAGTGGTCTGAGGTGGAGAATTGAACTAGAAATTCCAGAGCTGAAGGTTTTTGCTTTCTTCAGTATCACATGTTAGGTGAACATCACAGATATTGTCTGCTCAGAGAGAGAAGAAAATGTTTACCATCTTAAGAATCCATAACTGGCAGTTACTATTGAGAGCTTTTACCTATCTTTGTAGCTCTCCTGAAACTGGACCTTGGGTCAGCATTTTTTCAGGTTCACTTGTTTCTTGTCTGAGGCTTTCCTTAAGACCAGGGAACCTTAGACTATCAGACTGGAAGGCATCAATCTGGAGTCCATTTCTTGTAGTATATCCCCAATAAATTGTCATGTAGCCCAGGTGTACACTGGGGCTGCCTCATATGGCAGAGAGAATTCTCTTTAGAAAGATAATTTGATTTATCCAGTTGTCTTTTGTTGGAGGCCAGGACAAGATAAAAACATTGAATATATGTAGCCAGCCTACCCATTAACTGTCTGCGGTGTCCAAAGGGACAGGTATGTGATACAAAACATAGTTTTCATGCCTTCAGCTGGGCTGTGGATGGAGCTGGCATTGTGACACCTCTTCTAGACCTGTCCTTATTGTTTTCAAAACTTGGCTGGGAAATTTCTAGTATAGACATCCCAAATTTGCACTCAAATCTATTATTCTGTTCTATGACTCAATCAGTCCTTTTTTCATCCTTATTTAGCCACAGAGTCTTTTTTTTCCCTTCTTTCCACAGAGATGGAAATTTAGAGATATGGAGTCCGTACTGTAGAACAGGCTTAACTAAATGTTCTCCAAGTACTCTTTTCTTGCTACATCTGTCTCTAAATCATAAGATTATAAACTGAAGTTTCTTTGAGCCTCTTAAAAGACTATTCTGAACATCTCAATATTTGCACTGAATTACCAGCAAATTCAGATTTCTAAATAAGCATATCCTTTATAGACTTATAACAATATCTTAGTAGGATTGTACTTAGTAGGATTTGTGCCAATTACAGCACGTTTTTCCAGAATGGTCATAATCTTTCAGTCCAGCCCTTGGACATGTCCCCTGACACTTGCATGACTTAGTTCACACAGCCTGTCAACAGAAACCATCATGCCTTAATTGACCTTTTTAACCTAAAGGGATATATTCATCTGACAGCTCTTTCCTGGATGGTAGTAGCTACAACTTGCATCTATTCAAGACAAAATTGATTGTCTCAATGGGAAAACCTCACAACAAGAACATCCTTCAAACTCTGAACTATTAACTGTTGTCTGTTACTTTCTGTGTTCACGTCTGTCTGATGTCTGACATTTGAGTATGGCATTATGTCAAGTGATCATCTGGATGACTGGTTTCTCTTTCTCTCAAGTTTTTGGGGGTCACTGTGTATATAGCCCTCAAGATGGGCTCAGTGAGGCCTAAGACACTGAAAATGGTGGCTCACATGCTCTTCTCCACACTTGTTGAGAGCACCCATGACCCTCACCAGAGACTCCAGACTTTATAGACACACAGAACGCTGGGGTTGGAATGGACCTTGTGATGTGGTTCTGTGATTTTCCAGTCCTGCTCCTCAGAGGCCTCAGCCTTCATGGAGATGCCTCAAGGGTCACAGTAGCGGGAAGTGTAGGGGAAGCTGAGTAGGTGGGGAGCTGCCAACCCAGTCTCAGTTTCAAACAAAGCAGCAGTTCTTTTAACTGTTGTAAACAACCAGGTGCTTCATTTCATTTTGTTTGCAAAGGGAGTTCCAATGTTAAAAAGAGATTTGAATGCACCTGGTCTACTATGTTCTCTTCATTTGGCAGGAGAGAACATTGAAGCCCAGAGAAGAAGTAAGTTTTACCTAGTTAGTCAGGAAACATTCCCTCTCAGATTTATCTCAGTGGGGCCACAACACCAGCGTCTTATTTGGTTCCTCAGGAAAGGCCACAGAGTCATGAGAGAACAAACCAGCATTAACGAGTCCAGGATGGAGCCACATGGACAGGAGGATGGCTACAACACAGCTGGGACACTCAGAGGCCAGGCCACAGCAGTTCCCAACTTGTCACCTACCTCAATGCACTCGCCCCCCACCCCCCGTAACATCCATTTCCACGTTATCTTCTCAAAAGCTTCTCATTACACTGTCTTTCTGACCTCCCAGTTGAGACAACCTCCTTGGAGGGGCCTGGGCCCATTCTGGGTCCATGCTCCGAACACTTGGTTCCTCAACAGTTTGGGTGTCTGAGGAGTAATAATATCTAAATGCCAACTATTGTTCCCTGCAATTGAGAATTTTGTTACTAATTATTGCAACTATCAACAAAGTATGTATCCCTAAGCTTGTTTTATAGAAGTTAGAATTGAAGATTTGGGAAGATAACTTGTCCAAAAGGTCACACAGATAATATTTAAATTACATTCAAAAATTTGGAAAGCAAGTTTAATAGTCTCTGGAATATATCTAATCTCCCAACATAGTTACAGGGTTTACATTCCCTCATAGGGAAAGAGCTGGTCCTTGTGCTCCTGTGATGGACTTTTGTGAAGCGCTGTTAATGTTTTAGGTTTTCTGTGCAAGTACAGAGAGATTGCTGCTTTGATGACCCAAAAACCACAGAAAATGGAATTAGTTAATCTTCCTTGGGCTGATTTTATGCATATGCTGGAACTTACCATTGAAAACAGTCCCATCAGGTAGCAGGGCCAGCCTGCGTGCCTAGTTTTATCCAGTGTTTCTGGTGAAATTCAGAGCTTGCAACTTACAGGTCCTCCAGGTGGACAACCATTTTGCCTTCTTGCTCAAACAACACAATTAGGATCACCTTGTTTCTGAATCATGGAGTTTTCTGATCCAGTTGAATCCTCTGGTGGTTTCAACATCTTGTAGATATCACCTAAGAGGATGCTTGTGTATGAAGATGATAATGATAAATGAAAGACAGACCCTTTCTTTTTCTGTATGATTCACTGTGGTGATTTACTTGCCTTCAGTGGGGGTTGTGTGAGCCCAGATTTGCTTGAAAATCACAAAATGAGGATGACAGTGTTTCAAATTTCTGGGAGAAGCTAGCTCCCTTCAGTAGAGCTGACTGCAGGGGTATTATATCCTCTTCTCTCTCCATCTAGCTAAGAAAGCAATGGCTCTGGGGATTAAAAGTCTCTGGAGGGCAAGTGTCAGAGCCTGAATGACATCATTTCCCATGTTCATCTGTGTGCTCTTCAGGGAATTGACCATTGTCACCTTCCTGCCACTTCCACCAGGGCTGGAAAGAAACTGAGAGAGAATTTACATATACTTTGACACAGTACAGATGAGGAAACAGACCCAGAGGGGTTGCCTGTCTCACCTGAGGTCACGTAGCTTCTCAGCCCACAGCTGAGGTTGTGTGAGATGATCAGAAGTGATGGTGGAGGGTGGCTGTGGTCAGGAGAGGAGACTGGGACTATCACACTAAGGTGTGTTTGATAAAGCTGGTTTCACTTACTAGCCTAGGTTTCTCAAGGATTCTGTTTCCTTCTAGAACCCCGTTCAAGTCTCACCACTCTGGGGAACCTGACTGAACCCCATATAGGAAGTTCTTCAACACTAAGGGAGCAGTACACTGTTTACCTTTCCATTCTACATTGTGGCAGAGTCTTTAACCATCTGCCTCCCCGAATATTCTGTAGGATAAGTGTTCAGTCCTACAGTGTTTAACTCTGAAACAAAGGAAGACTGCTTTAATGGTGGAAAATCAGTAAGAAAAACAGAGCAGGGAAAAGTCATTACTGAGGAGGGACCTCTAGTGCCCCTCAAATACCACTAAGTTGTTGCCAAGGAAAGGGGATATGGGTCCCATTGTCGGATACGGGCACAGAACTCACGACTCCAGCCTCTATGCGAGCTTAGAGTTGGGCAGGGGTTCAGATATTTGTTTATTTTCATTTTTATTGTGAAATATACACAAAAACAAATGCATAAAAATTGATATAGTTTAACACAAAATTGTAAAGCAAACACCCAGGCAATCACTATATCCAAGATAAATAGAACACTTCCTCTGTCCAGAAGTTCCTGTGGGGGCCTTCCCCCATCACAACCCTCCTTTGCTCCTATATCTCGACTATGGTTTTAATCAGTTATTTGCTTAATTTAAAGCTTTGTCATATGTCTTTATATCCCTAAACAATCTAGCTTAGTTTAGCGTATTTTTGAAATATATGCATATATAAAACTATACACATATAGTTGTTTCTAGTTGTTTTCTTTAATACGCTAAACACTTATTTCTTTTCCACATAAAAGAAACCTGGAGATAGGCAGCCCAGGGCTGGTATGGTGGATGAAAAATGTTTTCAGGGGCTTAGGCTTCTCTTTCTTTCTGCTCTGCTGCTTTCTATGCATGGTTTTCAACATCAAGGTTACCTTATGGTCCATAATGGCTGTCAGGGCTCCAATCATTACATCTACACTCCAGATCAGAAGAATAAAAAATTAAAGGAAGTTCTTTGATTTTCATGCTAATACAAAAATGCTTTATGAACCTCCTTGTACCCATAACCTGGTGGGATGGGCAAGAGTTTCTCCATTGTGCATACCTACATCACTGGAATAGCTGGGTCACTGGTTATGTGTATCTCTGATTTTTAAAGGATAATGCCAAACTGTTTTACAAAATTGTTTAACTAGTTTATACCACCTGTTTTTCATCTTTATCAACATAGTAGTGTCATACTTTTTAATTTTTGCTAACTTAGGGAGCATATTGTGATTTTAATTTGCATTTTCTGATTGCTAATGTGAATAAGCATCTCTTCATAGGTTTATTGGCTATTTGGATATTTTCTTTTGTGAATTACCTGTTTGAGTCTTTGTGCTGTCTTTTCTTAATGATTTTTAAGTCCACACACAAACATACACAAGGTAGTAGTTCTTGTTTATTGCTCGTCTTAAAAATATTTTCTCCCATTATGTGGCATGACTTTTCATCTTCTTAATATATGTTTTGATCAATAGAACTTCTTTAATGAATGTCACATTTAGGAATATTTAAATCTATGATTAATGCTTTTTTGTTATAAGAAATTCTTCCATATAATGGGATTATGCAAATATTCTCCTCTATTATTTTATAAAACTTTCATTATTTGCCTTTCATATTTAGGCCTTTATTCTATTTTGAATTTATTTTTATGTGTGGTGAGAGGTAGAGCTCTGTATCAGGTAGGGTCCCTATAGGTAACAGTGCATTCAAATTGGGTAACTTGAGGAGAGTTTAGTAAAACCACTATTTAAAAAGGTGTGGACAGGATTCAAGAAAACCAAGATTGGAGGCCAGACCAGTGGCATGGTGGTTAAGTTCACGTGCTCTGCTTCTGAAAGCCCGGGGTTCACGGGTTCAGATCCTGGATATGGACCTATGCACCGCTCATCCAGCCACACTGTGGCAGACATCCCACATAAAGTAGAGGAAGATGGGCAAAGGATGTTAGCCCAGGGTCAATCTTCCTCAGCAAAAAGAGGGAGATTGGCAATAGGTGTTAGCTCAGAGCTAATCTTCCTCCCCAAAAAAAAGGAAAAACAAAAAGAAAACCAAGGTGGGATGGCCCAGTACCTCACAGTGAGTAACAGAGGGGAGCTATTACCAGTCCTCCAAGTAGTGATTCATATTGTGCCTCTGTGACTTTAAAAGTGTGGCTTCCAAGGTCACTGTGTGCTCTTGCCTCAAGTCAGCAGAATGGGAAGAAGCATGGCTTGGAATTGGTCTACACCACTCATTCAAACATTCTATTGGATAAAATCTCAGTCACTTGTCCACACTTAGCTGCAAAGGAGGCTGAGAAAAGTAGTCTAGCTGTATAACTAGCCATAGCTGAATAACATGAATCATTTGGGGCCAAATGGTGAATGGACAGTGGTAGGAAGCCCCTAAGATGGTCCCCAATGATTTTTAACTTCTGATATTTCATATGTAATTCTTCTTTCTTGAGTATGGCCTGGATTTAGTGACTTGCCTTTAGTAAATAAAATGTGATGGGATATTACTTCCAAGACTAGATTTCAAAAAGACTGTGGTGTTTGTCTTGGCGACCTGCTCTGATGAAAGTCATCCATCACATTGTGAGTTGCCCTATGGAGAGAACCATGTAGTAAGGAACTGATGTATTTGGCCAACAGCTGGAAGGGACCTGAGGCTTGCCAACAAGCAGCCACGTGAGTGATCTTGGGAGTGGATCTCCCCTCAGTCAACCTCAAGATGAGTTTATTCCTGGCCAATATCTTGACTACAGCTTTGTGAGAGACCCTGAGTCAGAGATATCTAACTAACTTGTGCCTGGACTCCTGACTCACAGGAACGGCGTGTTCGTAAATGTTTGCTGCTTTAAGCTACCAAGTTAACGGCAATAGACAACTAATATATCCTCATGTCAGCCCTGGTGGTCCAGTGGTTAAGATACAGTGCTCTCACTGCCATGGCCTGGGTTTGTTTCCCAAGTCAGGGAACCACACCACTTGTCTGTCGGTATTGCTGTGATGCTGGAAGCTATGCCACCAGTATTTCAAATACCAGCAGGGTGACCTGTGGTGGAAAGGTTTCGGTAGAGCTTCCTGACCAAGACAGACTTGGAAGAAGGACCTGGCCACCCACTTAAAAAAAATTGGCTGTGAAAATCTTATGAATAGCAAAGGAGCATTGTCTGATATAGCACCAGAAGGTGAGAGGTTGGCGGAAAAAAAACAGGCAGGGTTCTGCTCTGCTGTACACAATGTTGCTGGGAGATGGAATTGACTACACGACATGACTACCAACAAAAATATCCTTATAAGGAGATGCTCTCAATGGCAAAAGGCTTTAATACTCTGCTTACTTCTTAGGGTTCTGATTTTCCCTTGGATTTTAACCTTGAGTTTGTTGTATCTCTTCACATTTTTATTTATTTTTTACTTTTTTTCGGGGCGAGGTTAATTAGAAAATCCTAGTCCACCATATTTTCAGAAAAGAAAGTCCTATTCATTTATTTCTTCATCCTGTTTTTCAACAGATATTTATTGAGCACCTACTGTGAGTCATGAGATGCACTAAAAATAGAAGACAGTCTTTGCTTCCATGGACCTTACATTCTACTGGGGGCAGTGATAAAAAGCAAATATAGATATCAGGTATTGTTAAGTGTCTTGAAGATTCTATATGTTGTAATATCAGAGTGTAGTATGAGACTTTTGGGTGCTAAGCAATGGACTGGAGGTGGGAGAGGGGGAGAAGAAAAAAGTACCATGGAATTTCTGGAGACAAATTTTACCACATTTGCAGTTTTTGTTGTGTGCCTGGTGGCACTTGTCTACCTTCTCTCTGTTTGTGGGTAAAAGTTGCATATAGTGCTGGTGCCTACTAGAGCTATTGATATGGAAAGAAAATGGACCAAGAGGAGTGGTCCTCTCACTCACACCTACATGCTCTGGGACCCCTGGAATCTACCAGTGATCTTTTTGAAAGCTGCTTTCACATCTTTGTTTCTCAGGCTGTAGATCAGAGGGTTCAGCATGGGGATGACCACAGTGTAGAAGACAGACACGACCTTGTCTTCCTCTGGGGATTTGCCTGAGCTGCTCCGCAGATACATGAATACGAGGGTCCCAAAGAAAAGAGCCACAGCAGTGAGGTGAGAGGCACATGTGGAGAAAGTCTTGGCCCTGCCACCTGAAGACTTCACCCTCAAAATGGCCTTGATGATGAGCAGGTAGGAAATCAGGATGACCATGGCATTGGTCAAAATCATGAAGTTTCCGAACAGGACCAGGACAACCTCCGTGTTTGTTGTGTCACTGCAGGCGAGCTTCAGCAGAGGTGGGACATCACAGAAGAAGAAGTTGATCTGATTGTTGTCACAGAAGGGGAGGGTGAAGATGCATGTGGTACGCACGATGGCCCCTGACATCCCACAGACATAGGCTCCCACCACCAAACTCCAGCAGACTCTGGGGTTCATGGCCACAGTGTAGAGCAGTGGGTTGCTAATAGCAACATAGCGGTCATAGGCCATCACTGATAGCAGAAAACACTCAGTACCTGCACACGAGGTGAAGAAAAAGAACTGGACAGCACATTGGCCATAGGAGATGATCGTCTTACCTGTGGGCAGAGTGGCCAGGATCTGAGGGGTGATGACCGAGGAGTAGCAGGCATCTAGCAGGGAGAGGTGACTCAGGAAGAAATACATTGGGGTGTGGAGTTGGACATCCACTAGGATCAGAATGATCATCCCCACATTCCCCAGAAGGGTGACCAGATAGAAACTCAGAAACATCAGGAACAGCGGAATCTCTAACTTGGGGTAGTCAGTAAAGCCCATGAGAATGAAATCGGTTACTGTTGTGAGATTATTCCTGGCCATGGATTCAATGTGGACTATAGATATGAGGATGAGATGAAAGAAAAAAAATCCCAGAATTGAAGGACAGGTTCTTTCTGTCTATGGTAGAAGTTAAGTTTATATTTCTGGGCCAAATTAGAGATCTTGTTTTTGATAAATCCTGTACCTGGCTGATTCTTCCTGGGCATCTATGTTCTTCTCCTGCATTTTTTGGAGCTGAGCCATGAGTTGGTGTTTCTGATTCAAATTAACTCTGGTTTATATTAGGAAATTTCTGTGAAGATAAGAGACACATAGATTTGGAAGGAATCTAGTCAGCATCTGTTCTACTCCCCATCGGATGCTGGAGTTTCCTCAACTGCGTACCCTCCATGTTTATCCACCTGTATAAGCCTTCATTGGTGGACAGTTCTACCTGTTAATTATCTTTTTGGATCTATATTCTCTCTCTTTATCTTCCACACATTGGCTTTAGTTTTACCTCTTCCAGATACAACAATTTTAACCCCTTCTTCTCACAAAAGCCTTTCAGAATTTGGACGATGATGAATCTGTTTTTAATGTCGACTATTCACTCATATTACCCATTGATATATTTTGCTTATTATATAATTATTCAGAATGTGGTAAAAAAAAGTTCTTAGTCAGATGGTATTAAAAAAGGTTGTTTAAGGGTACAAACTTGTAACTAGTAGATACAAGTTCTGGAGATCTATCACACAGCACAGTGATTACAGTAAACGATACTGTATTATAAACTTCAGAGTTGCTAAGAGACAAGTTCTTAATTGTTCTCACCACAAAGAACATGACATTATGGGACATGATAATGTCCAAAGCTAATGCTATGGTGGTAATCATACTGCAGTATACACATGCATCAAACCAACACATTGTACACCCTAAATGTACACAATGTTATAAGTCAGTTATACCTCAGTAATAATAAAAAAGAAGACAACTTAAAGTCTTTCTCTCCACTTCAATCTTTACCACTTTAATCTTGGGTCAGGGGTTTCCTCCCGCTCTAATCAGGGGTCTCTTGTGGGAGAGAGGCACTGACATATATAAAACATGGCCTTTTAGCACTGTTCCCTCCACCCCACTCTAGCAGCATGGTCCAGGGATGACTTAGTTTCTTTGGAAGGCCCTCTTAGTATGGTCAACTCCATGGTTATCATCTCTAGGCTATATGATCAGTAAAGTTCTTTCGTCTTTCACAATCTGATTTGTATGTCTAGGTGTATGGGTTAAAGGAGGCTCTTGAAAGGATTTTCCTAATATCTGTATTATTAGAAACATGCATACTCTTTAGCTACCCATTACTGAGTATATAAAATATGCAGGCACAATTTCAAGTGATTTATAACCACTTAAACATAATATTACGGGACCTTGAGTCTAAAATTGAGTTAATTATACTCCTTAGATCCTAAAAAAATGTCATTATTGATCAGGGCCAGGTCCTTCTTCATTTTATTTTATTATTTTCCCTCCTCCTCTCTCCATCCCCACTCCTTCCCCTGCTCCTCATAGGTGTCTAATCTAGTGTATGCAAAATATATATCCTTCCATGTTTATTCCCTTTACACTTATTCAGAAATATGTCTATCTTTAAAAATGTAGTGATTTTGGTGTTGCAAAATTTACATACATGATCTTGTGCTATAAATCCCATTTTGTTTCTCTCTTTCTCCACACACACTATACTGCTATGATTTGTCCATGTTATGTAAGTAAATCTTGTTTGTTATTTCTGATTTTGTTTTGGTCTTCCTTGGAAGGTGGACAGCACATTTTACTTATTCATTCCACTAAAGACTTCGAGGATTTGCATATGTTATCTTATTTAATACTGAAAACCTCCTTTCAAGCAAGTATTCTTATCTTATTTTTTACCAGTGAGGAATTTGAACATCCGGGCAATGAATTTGTCTAGGGTCACCCAGTTTAATAAGCGGAGGATCTGAGTTCCATACAGTAATGCTTTGATGGCATTGTGCTCTTTGCTATGAACTTTTTTCACTGCCTCCATACACTTGACTGCATCTTTATGATTTGTGGGATCAAATAATTCTACCTTTGGATAGTCAGATCCTTCCTACCTTCAAATTATGAGAAAACTCAGCTAATTTCAACCTCTTTCTCAACATCTAATTCCGAAATTGTCGTATTCCATTTTCCATCCATCTCTTGGTGAGGTCCCAGCGTTCTCTCTGATTTGAGGACAAGATTGTTCAATGCACATAACCAGAAATTAGGTGTCACATCATTGGGGTACAGATGTAGCCACACTCGGTTTGTGCCACATGCATGCTAGGCCCACCTCATACTTTAGCCCTAATCCTTCCAGCAGACCCACAGTTGGGTATAGCCATGACTATTTTATGGATTAGCTAAGTGAGGCTCAGAGAGGTTAAGGAAGTTGCCCAACTTTCCACACACTCAGGAAGAAACAGAATCAACATTTGAATTCAGGGCTTCCTAACTCCAAATTCTGTTCTCTTTTCACCACATAATGCTGTCCTCTTAGGGAAGAGAATTAGCCTTACTGCAGACCCAAGTCTCAACTTTTAAAATCATAGCCCCTCTGAGACTATTAGGCAAATACTCAACTTCCACAGGAGAAGAGGATTAAGTTTGATTTTGGAGTTTTTTGGTGGTCCATGTCTTTTCTTCTTCTTCCTACATTTTGGGTTAAGACACACTTATTTGTGCTATATCTCTCCTTTGGTATACTCTCGGTAAAATTGCTTAACCGATGAGAGTCTCAATATTCTCAATAACAAAATGGGAACATAACAAGGATTTTTGAGAACTTTGAACGGATTTTTGTCTAATGTGGTAGAGTGTGCTTATTTTCCAGAAAGGCAATTTCCAGAATATTTCCCACAAGGAAAATTTTCAAGACTAGGCTTGTGACACCCAGTTTTATGTGACCTTATTTAACAAAGGGTTTGGGGATCCAGCAGCTTAGATTGGGGTCAGAGTAGAGGGCAACAGAATCCCTGAACCCAGAATAGCTAACAAGAGAGAAAACAATGGCTTATGGCCAGTAAATATTTTAAGAAAGCCTAGGGACACTATTGGGTTGACATTATTACTTCTAATATGTTTTGCTTATAGTTTATACTACAGAAAAATAAAAGATTTCTGGAGGGGGTAGAGAAAGAGAGACAGTCTTACCAGCGGCAGCCTTCAGAGAAGAGATGGCCCATAAACCTTGTGCTTACTTTAACTTGGTACCTTCTCCCAAACTCTTCTTTCTCTTGCTTTGAAGATTGAGTCCACTGGGGAGAATGAAGGATCTTAACACAGTTAACTCTCCTGATGTTATGGGGATTGCTGTCTCAAAATATTATTGTCAACATTTCCTGACTCTTGCCCTGAGTCAAGTACCACACTAAGCACTATAAAGGGTTTATTTCATGTCAACCTGACAATAACATTACGAGAGAGGAATATTTGTCTTTATTTTACACTTAAGGAAACTGAGGCTTAGAAACATTAACCATTTTGCCTGAAGTTTCATAGAAAGAAAGAGAAGATGTTTAGATCTTAACCATGGTCACCCTGACCCCAGAATTGGGTGCTAAACCACTATGTTGTGCTGCTTTTCCTAATACTGGTTGCCATTTATTGAGCATCTGCTCTGTGCCAATCAGGAGGTTAAACATTTTACATACATTACCACCTATAATTCTCACAATGGCCTTATGATAGAGGCATTATTTTGTCTTGGAGGAAACTAAGACTCTGAATAGTTAAGTTGTCCAAGGTCCCATGAGTAGTCAGTGAAAAAGTCCAGATTCTAACTCAGGTCTGTCTCATTCCAAAGCCAGAGCTCTAGCACATGATTAATCCCCCCTCCAGAATCATTCCAGGAAGTACAGTGATTTACAGTGAAGTCTCTGGTCTAAGCTCTGCAGTGTAGTCCTCACCTGTGCCCCATGAAACTGTTTATATTTTCTAAAATTTACCTGGTGACACATAAGCCCAAAGAGAGTAGAACTGTAGATCCCCCTCCCCCTCCCCAAAATGACACAGTCTTACTTGTGTATTTCATACAGGAGCCGAAATCCCAGTCTAGACATGGTCCATTAAATGACAAGTTCCAAAGACAATGGCCGGATTCTCTGCACAGAAATATAAACTTAACTTCTACCATAGACAGAAAGAAGAGAAGGTGAAGCTCCACAGAGGTTCAGGGATATAAACTATTTTCCGCTGGCATGAGTTGGGCAGCTTCTCTTCTCACAGCTTCACCTTCTCTAGTTTGTGTGAACATCACTTCAGAGCCAGTATCCTCTCAACACGACCAAGGTCAAATTACATCTTAACTACTTGGTGGAATAATCCAGTTGGATTCATTTTAGGTTTGGAATCAAACTAATTTAAGGTCATTGAAGCATTTTGTAGAAAGCAGCTAAGATTGCTCAAATAGAGGAATGAAGCTGAGAGATTTTAGGTTTCTTCTTATTATGCAAACCAGCAGGGTATTTAAAATGCTTTTGAGTATGATTTTGTGGGAGGGATGCAGTGAGCAGAATATTGTCCCTGAATCATGAATCAGCTCCTGGGACAGCCCCCAGGGCTCCGAGGAAAAGCCATCTTCTCAGGGAGAACACACTCTAGCAGGGGCTCATTATCTCATCTTCTGCACACAATTGAGAGCACAAAGACAAATCTAGTGGGATTTCATGGCAACTCCTAAGTCTCGTTAGTCTAAAAGCTCATTTGCCATTTCTGTAGGGAATGCACATGGTTCCTCTTTGCCAGGGGCCCTCAATATCCTGCTGTCCAAGTTAGTCAATGGTGGTGCCTGGACTGGAACACAGATCTGAGGAATTATGAAGTTCTCTTTACACCGCATCCATCCTTAGATGTGATTTCAAGTCTCATCTCATGGACTGAAATGTAGCTGCATTGTCTGCTCAAAATCTCATTAGGAATGATAACTATTGATTCAGAAGGGAATGAGTCAAGGATGGTCTAAACCTCTTTCATTTGAATGTACACCCATAGTAGCTTGTTACTTCACCATCCTTAAAGACCTATTGGCAGAGTTTTCATAGGCAGCTTTCTCTGGTTATTCTCACTGTCATCTCTTTCTTGGTCTCTGAAACCCTCACTCGCTGTGTTAGAAGCACAATTTGGCACTTGATTCCACTTGTCTTACACTGTTCATGGCTGTTCCTAGGTGGTTGGTCACATCTCCCCAACTAGATTGTGGGTTTCTGGAGAACTCATCTTGCTTACTCCTAATAACTTGTGTTCTGCTTCAGCAGAATCACTCCTTGGTCCTGTAATCTTTCATCAACTCATTAATGTAGGATCAGAACTCTTTCAGCTGGTGGGGTCTCAGAGAGGCATGGGACATATTCAGTCTAGAGTAACATGGTTGGAATAAAGCTCTTTAATAATTAGCAAGCATCAGCTAGCCAGGGTGGTTTTGCAATTGCAGATGCCTGGTGATTCAACAATATATTGAAAAGAAAGGAGGCAGCCACATACCAGGACTTCTGGCAGCACAGGGAATTCTATCTTTCAATACATTTTTGTATAATATTTACTATCATTTCCTGTAATTAAATACCCATTGAGATAACTGTGTAGTAAGGATATGTTCTATTGTATTGCAAATGTTTTTGGGAGTGTTATAGAGGGTAGGGTAGTCATTGAGAAAAGGTAGAGAAAAAGGAGGGAGAATATGCCAATAATGATAATATGCCTTTAAACATTCCCAGGGGAACTTATGGAAGTGAGTGATTGTATAGTATTCATTACCTTTTTCTCTTTGTGGCACACTGGGGGGATCTGGAGTGTTTTGATGTATCACATAATTATTGTTGTTGTTGTCATTAATATTAAGCCTATAACTTTTGTTTGGACCTTTGGAAAGAGACATATCTTAGGTTGGGTTCCTTAAAAAAAGACCCAAGACAGGCGTTTTGGGGCCAGAATTTTACTGAGGGAGTGATGACAGAAGAACCCTGTAAGGGAGTGAAGGAGGCAGGAAACATAAACAAAGATGTAGTTTCTGTTGGAGTCTAGCTTTGGCCTGATCCTTAGGGGAACTCTGGAGTGTGAATTATACCATAGACTCAGTTTTGCCTCTAGGCAAGGGATTTGGTCTTTTGAAGCCCATATTGATTATCCATTGACTTTGGGTGCCCATAAGAGTTGATGTGTGGCCCCATAGGTATTTCTAGGAGAGGTGGATCCCTTGGCTGAGTGCATTACTCCAGAGAAGGCTGTAGCTGTAAGCTGTTAGCTACCAACACTCACGGCAGCTACAGGTAGCTGTACTGATCTGGTACCTGGGGTACTTAGGGATGCTCTTTCTTCCTGGTAGACTTTTGAATATTTGTATATAGGGATTCTAATGCCACTATGTGGAGTAGACATAACCCATAGAGACATTAAGAAGTGGACCAAGAAAGACTGGCTTCAATGCAATTCCTATTAAAATTCCAATGGCATTTTTCACAGAAATAGAATAAATGATGCTAAAACTTGTATGGAACCACAAGAGACCCTGAACAGCCAAAGGAATCCTGAGAAAGAAGAACAAAGCCAGAGGCATCACACTTCCTGATTTCAAGCTATGCTACAAAGCAATAATAATCTAAACAGTATGGTACTGGCATAAACATAGTCACATAGACCAATGGAACAGAATAGAGAGTAAGTCTTTTTAGATTCCACGTGTAAGTAAGATCATACAGTATTTGTCTTTCTCTGTCTGACTTATCTCACTTAGCGTGGTGCCCTCAAGGTCCATCCATGTTGTCACAAATGGCAGGACTTCCTTCTTTATTATGGCTGAATAATTTTCCATTTTGGGTGTGTGTGTGTGTATATATATACACACATACCACATTTTCTTATGCTCTATAATCCATATTCCTCATAGAATTAGGAGAAATTGTTTAAAACCTACATCAGATTCTATAACTGCCCTATTAAAAACCATCTATTGGCTTCCCATTGCACTTAGGAAAAAAATTAATTTCTTACTCTGGCCTGATATCATACGTGATCTGCCCCCTGCCTACCTCCCTTCTTCATCTCCTACTGCCCTTGTATCTGTTCCTTGAGATCCCAGCTTATTCCTTCCTCAAGGCCTTTGCATTTGCTGTTCCCTCTGTCTGAAATGCTTTCCACACAAGAAAATGCTGTTGTGTCTTCTTTTCATACATGTCCCAGTGTAAATGTCTCATCCAGGAGACCTTTTCTGGCTTCCAAGAGTCCCCTTGCTCTCCCACTACCCAACACAGTTTCCATCACACGCCCTGGCTCTATTTCTTTATAACACTAATTTTGAGGGCAGGAAGTTCATCTGTTTTGTTCACTGCTATATCTCCAGTGCCTAGAATGGTTCTGGCGTATACTAGGACTCAAAAAATATTTGTCAAACAAATGAAAGCAGAGATCTTTAATGTTTCTATAGTTCAATCAGAAAAGTCAAATATCTCACTATAACAATAGGCAAAGAATTTGAATGCTAAATTGACAAAAGAAGAAATAAAAGTGGCTAAATAAACAAATGAAAAATGTTTAACATCACAAGAAATAAAAAATTACAATTTATGCAGCCCTGAGCTACCTTTTGCTTTCATAATCACCAAATATTTAGAGAAGATCGTAATATCTACTTTGGAAGAGGTGCTGGGAAACAAGCTCCCTCATACACTGTGGAGCACCGGGGGGCACACTGAAGTCAGTTTTACTAATTTGTATGAAGACCCTTAAAAATGAAAATGTCCTTCTCCCCATATTTCTGCTTCTAGGAAGTCATTTCAAAGAAATGATCATTAATATCTACAAACATCTATGGTCACGGTACTGTTATTTCATAAAATATGAATTGAAAATATCAAAGTGAACACAATTATTTAGGGGTGATTGGATATTTTGGACATGAGTAGTGAGGGTTCAAATGTAAGCATCTCCCAGCGCATGCACTTGCTTTTAGTTCTTGGATGTTGCATGGGTGGGGTTGAGAAGGGCCCCTGATCTACATAGGAAGCTGAGGAACTTCTCCTGAAATAAGGGCTTCAATCTCAGAGCTCCACAGATGTTCAGGGATATAAACTATTTTCCGCTGGCATGAGTTGGGGGTGGGTCTGTGTGGAACCGAGCATACGGGAATGAGGGGACTTCCTGGTGAGCAGGGCCACATCATTGGTGGTGGGTGTTGGTGTCATATGTACAAAGTAGCAGATGAGGAGATCTGTTCCATCCAGCTGTGTTGGTGGATGATAGTGGAATCTGGGAGTGATCTGAGAGTTTAGCACTTGGGGGAAGAAGCAGATTTACTGTGTTCGTCCTCATTTACTGTTGATCAGGCTGGGGGTACAAAATGGTGACTCAACACTAGGACATCTCTGGGGAATGTGCAGTGGTTCTAGGAAATATTGAGATGGGGTGGAGTATAATGCAAATGTGACCTCATATGACTACTAGGGTGGAACGTGTTCAGGATATAATGCTAAGTGGACAGCAGTGTTTGTGATATAAATTTTCTTCATCACACATCAGGATAAGAAATATCACATAACTTAAAAAAATATATATGCACGGAGTTCATATTTTGAACCAGCAGAGTTCAGCAAGCTTTCCAGGTAAAAAGATCTAAATAAATAATTATCAATAGCCTTCCTCTACATGAGCAATAATCAATAAAATAACAAATGGGAAAACTAAAGGCCTAATGCAGGGATTGAATGAATGGAAGGGAGGTCTCATGTCTCATGGATTGGTATAGGCTTAGAGTTATAAGTTATAGGCTTAGAGTATGTGTGTCCTGTGTTCAGCAATGAGAAATACCACATATCTTTATTAATGTTTTCTAATTTACATAAATACGTATCAGTTCCTTTTCTGTCAAGATTCAAAGGATATTAAATCTCAAACATATATATTCCCCCAACCCTCTCCCCTAAGGGTCTCTCCTCTAGCCAACAGTTTTGGGGATTGCCACATTCCAGAAAATCTGCAGTTGTCTTCTGCTTTTAGATTACCATGACTGCCCTTGAGATTCTTCAAGTGCATGTGGTATATCAGACGCTGGAAGTCTCGGCAGTTTTGTGGCATTTGGGAGTTAGTTTTCTCTTTTCTTGTGGTTGCCTAGATTTTTAGGACATAGAGTCTCAGGGTATAGTTTTCGACAGCATGAGCCACCCAACGAGAGGTCTCATCTCTTTCCAAGGTATTGCAGCGAACTGTAGTTCTCTGTCACTTGAGTAATTTTATAAGAGTTAAATTTTCTCTTGTTAACTCACCCTAATGGAACAGTATAAAAATAGTATCTGCTTCTGTGTATTTATCCAAGGATCATGAAAACACTAATTCAAAAAGATATATGCACCTCTATATTCATTGCAGCATTATTCACAATAGCCAAGACTTGGAAGCAACCTAAGGGCCCATCAATGAATGAATGGATAAAGAAGATGTGGTATATATACATGATGGAATACTACTCAGCTATAAAAAAGATGAAATTGTGGCATTTCTGACAACACAGACTGACCTTGAAGGTGCTATGCTAAGCGAAATAAGTCAGACAGAGAAAGACAAATACCATATGAATTCACTCTTGTGGAAGTTAAACAAACACATAGATAAGGATAACAGATTAGTGGTTACCAGAGTAGAAGGGGGTTGGAGGAGGGTGAGAGGAGTAAAGGGACACATATATATGGTGACAGATGGAAACTAGACTTTTGGTAGTGAACACAAAAGCAGTCTATCAAGAAGCTGAAATATTATAATGTACATCTGAAATTTACACAATGTTATAAACCACTGTGACTTCCAAAAAATAAAAATAGTGTGTAAATTTTGATCCAGATTAAAAAAAATGTCTATATAAAAATTTCTGGAGAGATATTAAGAGTACCAAGCCCTGTTCTATGTGTTTTATATGTATCATCTTTAACCTCCACATCCATCCCAGGAGGTGGGTTTAGAGAAGTGACATAACTTACTTAAACTTCCAAGGTAGAGGAGGACCCATTTGAATCCAAGCAGCCTACTGCCAGAGCTTATGTGCAAAATAACTACATTCTAGTGCCTTTCCCTCAAACTGTTAACAGTGCTTATTGGAGTGGTGTGGTTATAGTGGTTTAAATGTTTTCATTTGTGCTTTTGTGACATTGTGCAAATTTTCTACCCTAAATGGCTGTTTTTATAATCAGCTAACTGACATAAGGAAGTACAGGATAGTGGTGACAAGCAAGGTGTCGGGAGCCAGCCCTTCTGGTTCCAATCCCAGCTTCTCCTCTTTCTACCTTCGTGACCATGGGTGGTTATTTAACCTCTCTGAGTCTCAGTTTCCTCACTGGTAGAGTAGAATAATAATCATATCTACCTCAGAGAATTGTTGTGAAGAGTCAATGAACTAGACATAGTAAAACTAATATGGTGCACTAGGAACCGCTCTAAGTTCTTAATATGTAGATAATTAATATTAGTTGGCTAAACGAGTAAGCAGGCTGCTGGGACTTCACATAATCACTTACTTCACTTGTGCCCCATAAATAATATTAGTCAGAAGAGGTCACCTTGAGATGATGGCAACTCCTCAGAGAGCAGAATGTGGAGGTATCTCCCTCCATCCTAAAAATAAGATTATATTATGGTGCGGACTGCTAGACAGGGCAATGGTTGAGTGGGGAGGAATTGAGAAAGCTAACTTTGCAGCAGCCCTTTTCTGAAGGTTTCTTTCTTCTGAGAATCAGAGAAACCTAATTAGAAGCTTAGGGTCTGATTAGAGAGTCCCAATCAATGACAAATCCCCCCGCCCCAGTCTTCTAATTGCCTTCCTGAAGCACCCAGGATAGGGCAGAGATACAGGCACCTATTAACGGTGCTCCTACCGATGCTGGGGCTCGCGAGCTGCAGGTGCTGAAGATGTTTATTCCTCTGGTCCTCAAATGCCCCACTTAGACACCACATTCTGCTCCAACCCAGCCCAGTCTTCTAGATTGGG
>JABWHU010000190.1:18139387-18150290 GCA_014189135.1 Dicerorhinus sumatrensis harrissoni | reverse complement strand
GGTAGGCAGATGATAATGAGGAGCCAGGGGCAAGGTTGGTTCACATGACTTTTGTCTTGCCACTTAGACCTGTGCTGGAGGTGATGTTTCCTTGGGGGCTGCACATTCCTCTTTAGAGTTTGATTCTGATGGTTGCCCTAAGCATCTCTTCTACTCTCCCATCCCTGCAGACAAGACATGATGAATAAAGGTGACACCACAAAACAGAGAATACGTGAAATGTTTCCAACTCAGAACTGGAGTCAATTTCCAATATCTTTTGTTAACTTATGTTACTCTCCTCCTTGCCCAAATGTAGAGGGTAATGTATGTAGAGCTACTAGAAGGTTCTAGGCATAAAAAAGGTGCTCACTAAATGGTAACTCATCATTACCATACTCACAAGCAATGGGATAGCAATTAGGAGTGCAGCCCTGGAGTCCAACAGACTGGGTTTCAAATCCCATCTGAGTGGTTTACCTAAACCAAGTTACTTCATCTCTGCAAGCCCCTGTTTCCCAGTCTATAAACATGGATAATAACAAAACATCTTGTGTTGGGGTGTTGTGAGAAGTAATTGAGGCAGTTTATGCAAAACAACTAGAACAGTTTCTAACACATAGTGAGTGTTGTCTTAATACCATTCTTCATTATTATCATTAATATATGTTCTTTCTCTCTCTCATTGGACCTTTAAGAAGAGAAGAGAGACCATCACATTGTAGAACAGGATGCAGCATTTGAGGTCCTTTAGTGCAGCCTTCTCATGTGAGGAAACAGATCAAGAGACGGGAAGATAGTTGCTCAGTTTACACAGTACATCCGTGGCAGAAAGTGGACTTGAATTCAGGCCTCTGAATGCTTTTTCCAACCTTCCTACCATACACTCTCTCTGGCTGATCATAATCAACTGCCCCTTCTCCACCCAAAGGAACCTAAATCCCCTCCTCCAGGGGAGATCTGAAAGTGTCTTTCAGGAGAGAACGGTGGAATGAAGTGGGTCTCCTGGCTTGTGTCTCCCCAGGTGGGGCTGCCTGAGGATGGGCTACAGCATCCCACTTCATGGGTCAGAGTGATGAGCCATGGTTTAGATATGTCGAAAGCACGATGAATTTGGAGCCAGAAGTCTTGGTGCCATTTATTAACTATGCGTTCTTGGGAAAGTTGGTTTAACGACTTTGAGCCTCATTTTACTCAGCAATAAAATGGGGATAAGTTAAATTTTTAAATGGCAGAACAACCTAGAGGTTGAAAAATCATTTTTGTAACAATTATGTATAATTTACTCCATACTAGGCAACAGTGTGTGTGTGTTTCTGTGAATTATCTCTTTTACCTCTCAGTACAGCAGAGCTGTTATTGTTATTGCACAGATGTCAAGACTGAGATTTTAGAGATCAAGTAACTTGCCCAAGGTCACACAAATAGAAATGATTGAGTCTAAGTTTGGAACAAGCTCTGTGCGCCTTCAGGGCCTGATTTTTTTAGCCACTATGCTATATTGTTGGGATTCCAGCCTTGCATTTACACTGAGTGATCGCAGGCTGATGTTCGAGCCTCTAATCCCTCAGGGGCTTCTCTATGTCTGAACAAATCTGCCTTGAAAGTGTTCCGCAAGGACTTGAAGAACTCTGTATGTTATGTAATGGGAGTGGAGTAGTCCATTGGTGGTGATTTGTATCTTCATTTTCTATTGTTTGCGGATAAGTGATGTGTGCAAATAAGCCTGAAGAGTCACCTGATCCCCAGCATTTCTGCTAAAATGTCATCTTTTCAATGAACCTTCCCTGACAGTCCTTGTTAATATCCTTCCCCTTACTTTGGCTCTCCCAATTCCCCCTCAGCTATGGTTTTTTTTTTATTTATTTTTTATTTTTTATAGCACTTAGCATTTTCTAACATGATAGAAAATATACTTAAAAAAATATATTAAATACGCCTGGCTCTTCTGCTAGAATGGCCGCTCCACAAAGGCAGTGATCTTTGTTTTGTTCTGAGCATCTGGAAGAGTGCCTGGCACATTGTAAATTCGCAGTAGATTCTTGTTGAATGAAGAATATAAATATACTCTCTCTCTCTGTCTCTCTCATTTTTTCCTCTTTGGCCAGGATGATTTGTGTGAATTCCTTTTAGAACACAGCAAGTCATTGTTTTGGTCAAAGGCCAGTATTAGATTGGGCCCTAAGGGAAGGAAAAAATAATCCTTCTAAATATTTACATTATCAGGAACTCAGTGGGGGGAAAACACCAGATGCTAACCTTTATTTCATCAGTGGACCAGCTTTTGCCAAACATTGATCAAAGTTTCATTTTCTCATTTATCTGAAATCCTATGAGACTTTTCTCAAATTCAGATTTTGTTTCAAGGATGGAAGGAGGACGAGAAGAATCACCTTTGAAGTGCGCACTCAGTGTTGCCGCTGCCCCAAGTTATCAGCATCCAAAGGAGAGACAGCATGGTCCAAAGACCTGGCAAGAACTCCTTCTGTATTAGAATTCTAAACTCAGTGTGACAGCTTTGTCCCTTAAATGAGCTTTGCAGGCTAATTCTGGAAAGGCTTGATTCATGTACCTCACTGATTGATAATGATCCGGCATTTAAAAAAATGGCACAGGTCCTTTGGAATAAGAGGAGAACTTGGAAACCAGGCCACGCTGCTTGGCAGAAACAGAGGGGAAGAAGCGGCTTGGCAGGCAACAGGTTGTAGAGATTCTAACATGCTCACTTCTTCACGGCTCACTGTCTCGCATCCAACTCCATTGTGGTCATATGCACATCAAAAACAACCACAAAGAAAGATAGAGTTGATATTGGGACTCCAGGGGGATGTGGACTTGGAGATAAGAAGATTCCAGAATGTACCTGACCTTAAGAGCATGTTACTCATATTATTGCAGAATTTAGAAAGAATAATTCCGAGCGTGTGAGTCAGACAATGTGCCAGGAACAGTCTGTAAGTTATGTCCTTCACAATGGTATTGTGACTTTCGTATTGATATCCTCATTAAACCAACAAGGAGACCGATGTTCAGAAAGAGGAATTAACTTGCCTAAGGTCTCAAGGGATTTGAACCTAGGTCTGATTTCAAAGCCAATGTCCTTAATATTATACTACTAGGATTTCTCTAAACAAAGTGGTATTTTCTGGCTCTGCAGTGAAGCTGATGAAAGTTTCCAATTTGGGACCTGCAGAAGTTTGTAAATGCCTAAGGAACTGAGTTCTAGCTCTGGCTCTGCCTTTTTACTAACTATGAAATCTTTTTTGCCCCAGTTTTATTGAGATATAATTACATACAGCACTGTATAAGTTTAAGGTGTACAGCATAATGACTTGATTTAGATATATTACAAAATGATTGCCACAATAAGTTTAGTTAACATCCATCATCTCATACAGATACAAAAAAAAAAAAAGAAAAAAACTCTTTTTTTCTTGTGATGAGAACTCTTGGGATCTATTCTCCTAACAACTTGCATGTATACCATACAGCAGTGTTAACTATAGTCATCCTGTTGTACATTACATCCCTAGTACTTATTTATCTTATAACTGGAAGTTTGTACCTTTTGATCACCTTATGAGATCTTGAGCTAGTCACTTCACTTCTTTGACCCTCATATTCTTCTCTCAAAAATGAAATTAATACTATGCCCTTCCTAAGATTTCTGAAAGATCAAATGAAATAAAGTTTTTAAAAAATGCGAAGTGCTTTACAAATTGAAAAGATTATCATTGTTACTTAAAAATGATCAAATCAAGCCATGCTCACCTTAATTCATATTCAGTGAGACTTTATTTTTTTATTTCATGAAGCTAGGAGTCATGGCAGAGAATGGCACTGTGGTGACAGATTTCATTCTAATAGGGTTCCAGTTACAGGCAGAGCTGCAGATGGGTCTCTTCTTTGTGTTTCTGGTCCTTTATCTCATCACCATTGTGGACAACCTGGGCATGATAGTGCTGATTCAGAATGACCTTCACCTCCAGACTCCCATGTACTTCTTCCTCAGCCACCTTTCCCTCCTGGACACTTGTTACTCCTCTGTTATTGTCCCTCAGTTGCTTGCAATCTTGGGTACTGATAAGATGGTCATCACCTATGAGCACTGCGCCATTCAGTTCTTCTTTTTCATGCTCTGTGCTAGTAGTGAGTGTTTCCTTTTGGCAGTGATGGCCTGTGACCGCTATGTGGCCATATGTAACCCTCTCCTCTATGCCACTGCCATGACACCACAGACCCGCCTCGGCCTAGTGGCTGGGCCATATGCTGGTGCCATGGTCAATTCTGTGATCTGCCCTGGGTGTACCTTCTCGATCTCCTTCTGTAAGTCCAACCATGTGGACTTCTTCTTTTGTGATTTCCCACCCCTGCTGAAGCTTGCCTGTAGTGAGACCAGACCACAGGTACAAGTGATCTACTTCTTAGCTTTCTTGGTCATTACAACCAGCATTTTGGTGATTCTTATATCCTACCTGTTCATCACCCAGGCTATTCTGAAGATTCGTGTGGCAGGTGGAAAACCAAGACTTTCTCTACCTGTGCTTCTCACATGACTGCAGTGGCTCTTTTCTTTGGGACACTCATATTCATATACTTGAAGGTTAAAAAGGGCAAATCCCTTGTGGAGGACAAGACTGTGTCAGTATTTTACACCATAGTGATCTCTATGCTGAACCCAATGATCTACAGCCTGAGAAACAAGGAAGTGAAGGAGGCTCTGAAGAAAGTTCTCAACAAGATGAAGGTTTTCCAAGTAGAGTAAAACTTGAGCCCCATCAATTCAGAAGTTCCTTTAAATCATCATTTGGGCCTTTGGCTTGTTCCCTTAACACATGAACCAGATTTCATAATTACAAAGACACACTGAAGCAAAAAATGTCGATTGAGTTTCCAGCAATTTCTTTTTACTTTTTTTTTTTTGCTGAGGAAGTTTTGCCCTGAGCTAACATCTGTGCCAGTCTTCCTCCATTTTGTATGTGGGTTGCTGCCACTGCATGGCTGATGAGTGGTGTAGGTCCACGCCTGGGATCCAAACCTGTGAATCCAGCTGCCGAAGCAGAGTGCACCAAACTCAACCACTATGCCATGGTCCCTGCCCCCAGCAATTTCTTTATTAGCTCTATGACCTTGAGCCAGAAATTCTCTGCCTCAGTTTTCACATCAGTAAAAATTTCTGCCTTGCTATGATAAAGAGACATGGAATGCCAAAGAGCTTTGTTAATGATAACATGCTATAGGAAGTAAATTTATTTTTCTTACCTGTCCCGAGTATTTTTAAGTGTTTTCTCAGTTACTTGAATTTTTTTCTGCTATGCTAAGTTTTGCATCTTTGAATAATTACAAAACAATTGCTTATTATTTATATAGTAAGGGCAGACACATTCTTTGGTTGTGGGTAGGGGGGTGGAAATCAGCCTTACCAAAGAAAAGTTTTCTCAACATTCAGGCATATCCAATTTAGGCATTTGTCATGCAAAATACAAGTAACTAAACAGAGGGAGAAAAAATAGAGGAGAAAGGAGATATGAAATGGGAAATGTTAGACTGGAAAATGTTAGCCTACTTCCCAAAATAGTGTAGAGGACCAAGACACTGTAGAATGAAAGAAAGATGTAATGATTTGCATTAATTATTGGAAAGAATTTGATGTGGAGCTGAATTGAGTCCCATATATAACTTTTGAAATATTTCTTTATCACTAAACGTCAGAATTTCTGTTTTATTTCTGAAGCATTGTTTGTGGACAATCTGCCTCAGTTAACTCAAGCTATCTTCTATTCTTCAGTTATGAAAGCCACTATCTACTTCCATCTCCTGTGGGACATTTACTTTATTGTCAGAATGTTACTGCACAAAGGGCATGATCTGCTCACCACGAGACAAAAACCAATCATCAAGAGGCAAGAAGGTGTCAGAGAAAGGGCATTTTATTACAGTTTGTTAGCAAGGGGGAAGATGGTCTACTAATGTCTGAAAGAACCATCTTAAGGGGTCACAGAATCTTGAAGCAGTTATATAGGCCAGTGGGTTATAGGGGAAGCAGTTAAGAACATTGTCCTTCTGGTGTTACAGACTGAGAGTGTCCACACCGGATAGATTCTCTGTCCAGGAGTCATCTCATGCCCAAGGAACTCAAAAAAAAACAAAGATATTGTCTTATCTCAGCTGGAATGTATATGCACTAGCATGGGTCATAAAGTCCACAGAGCAGTTAGATCTCCTGGAGGGTACATATCCAGCTGGGTTAGTTAGTCAGAGGTCATTCAAAGTTAAAGTATGGTTTCTTTTCTACAATATGGCTTCCCGTATGTCAACCGTGTGTTGAGCTGGTGTCAATTCCCCCCTTTTGTTGTTCAATCCTCAATCTTGAGAGATAGTCTGCTGATGAGGGGCATAAGTTGTTCCATCTCATTTAACCAGTCTCTTAGTAAGACAGTGATGCAGGTGGGCTCCCAAAGTTAGGCCTATATTGTGTAAGCAAGTAACCAGGTATTTAATAAGAAACATTTCTAGAGAAACAAAAAGAAAAACAAGGTTAATGGTTGGAGCAAATTATAGACCAGTTTCTGAGTCCAGGGAGCAGCCAGTCAAAGGATTTCTAGATATCAGAGTCAAAGCACCTTTTCCAGTTTGAAATGTCTCTGATGATGTCATCAGATGTTCAGGTATCAATCTGAGTGGCTTACACAGCAACAAACATGAATCTCTCTTAAGTTTATATCAAGTTATCAAGTTTCAGTCTGCAGGGCTTCAGGAAAAGGGCAGGTTTAGTTCTCAATGATTGTGAATGTAAATGTTGAAAACATTAATTTGGAAATTTATAGCCAGATATTTTAGGAGACTAGAAGAATTCAGGATCCGGCCCAGTTACAGATAGAAAACAAAAACCTGAAAGATAATTATCAGAACTAGAACCTAATATTCATGAATGTGTACTGTAGTCTCTATTGAAGCAAAATTTTTCTCTCTAAAATGACCCTGATTTTTACCAAAAATAGCAAATTAAGACTCATTTGTTTGCAAAATAAGTCTATTTTTAATAAACTTGGCCCAATTATTTACGTAAGTATAGCAAGGATAGCAATTGATCATATACGCTCCTTTGAATCTGCTTTATTAGAACTTCTCATAAGGAATCTCAGATTGGACTTTAAAGGCCTCTTGAGGCCAGGAAAGCCAAGCCATGGACTTGTCATCAGATTTCCCCTGCAATATCTACAGATTTGCGTGTATTCCTCTCATCTCGATGTCCCCAAAATATCCTGAGTTTCCAGGCACCTGCCAGAGAAGTGATCTTCTTTAATCACCTGATAAAGTTGTTGGGAACCCTCTAAACAAGGTACCAAGCTGATGTTTTCAAGAGGTTTTATTTCATAAAGTCCAATATTTGTTCCTCAAAATCTGTCTTGCCATATCTGAGTTTGCATATTTCTCTCAAATATGACATTCCAGTCAAAGCCTTGGTAATATAACCAGTGTTCCAAGTTGTACCCTGTTCTAAGGATATTAGGTTCTTATTGAAGTTATGCAAATAACTATATTGCCATGAAAACAATACTCATTCACCAAGAGCTTCCAAATCCTGGAGCGATCAGGTCATGAGAAATGAAGATAAATGTTTCAATTTTACTTACAAAGGTATAATTTTACCAAATTGCTATATGTCATAGTTAGCTTAAGATAAAGGGAAAAAGGTTTCCGTAAATCTGGAAAAAACAAAATATCAAAAAGTCAGCAATATCTCAAATGAAAAGTCATAAAAATTACAATCATCCTCATCAGTTCATTCAGTACTGTGCAATTGATTCTTTTTTTTTTTTTAATTAATGTCACAGAGTTTATTTGTTTTGGGGACTGAACCTCCCCACAGAAATACACCGACATCAGTGCAGGGAAATCCCTTTAGGATTTTGTTATTGCAGTAACATTGGTTTATAACATTGTAAAAATTTCAGGTGTACATCATTATACTTCTATTTATGCATAGATTACATCATGTTCACCACAAAAATACTAATTACAACCCATCACCACACACATGTACCAAATTATCCCTTGATCTTAATCTTCTCTTAGCAGTTTCCTGAAGTCATCAGTTTCTGTTAGAGTTCTGTAATTTCTTAGCCAGTTCAGTTTTACAATCCGAAAGTTTATCAGAAACTTGTATTCTAGAGTAAGTGTCAGAGCCTTTTCATCAATCTCTCTGAAGATGAAACATATTTGCAAAAGCATCAGAGTAAAACAGCAACTATTTGCAAATGACAAAAGACTCAAAAGGGCAATTGACAAAGAAACTTGGCTATTTCTGTTACATACAACACTTCAAAATAATAACTAGAATTACGGCTGACAACCAGGACAGATAAGAATTTTAGGAATGTTATATAACTTTTAAAACATTTTTAATGGTATATATATATTTTTGAGGATGATTGATTGGCCTTGCACCAACATCTGTTGCCAACCTTCCTCTTTTACTTTTTTCTCCCCAAAGCCCCAGTACATAGTTGTGTATCATAATTGTAGAGTTGTAGCTCTTCTATGTGGGACATCACCTCAGCATGGCTTGATGAGTGGTGAGTATGTCCACACCTAGGATCCGACCCAGCAAACCCCGGGCCGCTGAAGTGGAACACGTGAACTTAACTGCTATGCCATTGGGCTGGCCCCCTTAAAACATTTATATCAATAACATTTACCCACATAACACCACCTAAGAAGGTTTACTGTGACTTTTTTGACAATGTTTTCCATATAATTTAACATAGAAAATAAGCTTAATTAATTTAGTGTCTTTTTCTTTATAGAAAGAGAGAGAATGAATTTCTTTGAGTAGTACCAGTCG
The DNA here is from genome assembly GCA_014189135.1 of Dicerorhinus sumatrensis harrissoni. Taxonomy (NCBI): domain Eukaryota; kingdom Metazoa; phylum Chordata; class Mammalia; order Perissodactyla; family Rhinocerotidae; genus Dicerorhinus; species Dicerorhinus sumatrensis. The sequence goes on along the minus strand of JABWHU010000190.1, from coordinate 18,141,463 downwards.
TCCTCTGAAATCTCAAAGAAAAATTTTTTTCCTTCAGGCGAAATGAAAGACTTCATTTAGGATTTGAATTTTGAGGGAAGCTTGTCAAAAGCATCAAAAGGGTTTAAAACACTTGGTCAAATAAGAAACAATGCTCACTGTGAACAATCCTCAGTTATCCATTCAATCAAAGTCACAACAGAAACAGTTAAGGGCAAACAGAGAGTTAAAATAGTAAAAAATAAAAATCTTAATAGAGAGACCTCAGTCTTTTTGAACATAGGAAATTATTTTAACAAAACATAGATTTTCTGTCTATTTAGGTAGACTTACTCAAAGGTAAAGAAAAACTCTTTATAAACTCTTTATCAAAAGCAGACTAAAAGTCCAGGAAAATTATCTTTTTAAGAAAGGAAAAACTTAATTCTAATTTTTCTACCACTTTACTTCTGATATTAATACTTATTCATTTAATTAAATTTATTTTAATCTTAGCCAACTTGACTGGGCACAAAATTCTTTCTTAGGGCTCCTCTTCCACAAACCTTCTATAACTTTATTTTTACATTCACCATTTGTCCCATACCTTCTTTCTTCCCTTCTAGTACTTTATGACAAATTTATCTTTCTTAACAAAACAAACAAAAATATTTCCATTCTTTACTGAAAACATACATCTTACTTTCCTTGAATACAGAGATGTTTTCCTTATTAATTTTTAGTAGCTTTAATTATACATACCAATAAAATTATTTAACACTTATAGATCTTAGTGAAAACTAAAAGTAAGCAATTTTATGAACTGTCCTTTACATTAGCATTCTGTGGCTTGGCAAATTCATAAACACTTTTCATAATTTCTAGAAACATGCTACTTCATAGTGCAATCTTTAATAAAATACAGGACATGTTTACTAATAGACCCAAACATATTTTAGTTTATCTGTAATAAGAAGCCAGATTTAATAATTAATGTCTAATATTCTATCGTATTTGGAAATGATCTAGATACTCAGTGAATTTTTATCATTCAATTTAATCTAACAAAACTTCAATGTTTCAAGTTATGAAAGAGATTTTGGAAGCTATTTTAAGTACTCATGTCATAAACTATAATTATTGCTAAAAGTTTATCTGTAACTCTTATCTTACTTGCATCTAGACCATTTGTTTGTAACGATCATATTTAGATTACTCACAAAAACTTTATGTGATACTAAAGCAGTTAGCCATCATTTTAAGTTGTTTTAAGTACATACATTGTAACCCATAATCATTGTTAAAATCTTTCCTCCAAAGTGTTACCCTTTTTACATTTATTTAGATTGCCTTTTTCCAGTAATTACTTAAATTGCCTACAAAACTTCATGAGACATTAGACAAAATTAGCGATCATTTTAAGTTATTAATTTTGCTAACCAGTTTTGTGATAGAGATAACATTAGATTATTTGACCAATAAATGTGGAATAAAGGCTGCATGTCTGAATCCTGACCAATGTTGATAACTCTGAGGACATGTCCACTTTAATCAAACCACCAATCTTAAATAATCTTTCACTTACCAAACATTAATTTATATCGCATTAATGTGAAAGACATTTGGCTTAGTTTATATTACATTTAGAAGTAATTTAGGGAGGAGGAAGTCAAGATGGCGGCATAGGCAGACTCTGAACTCACCACCTCCTGCAGACACAGCCAATTTACAACTACTTATGGAAAAATTACCCCTGAGACAGAACTGAAAACTTGATAAGAGGAACTCCTGCAACAACAGACAATCCTAACTGAGGTAGAAGAGGCAGAAAATCCCTTCTGGAGAGGAAAAAGGCTGCCTTCACAAGCCGCCAGCTTCACGGCTACCGGGGAGCAGCCCAAAGGTACACAGCCCTCCCTGGAGGAGCGGGGCCCTGAGCCAGGGAGCACACCCACTGTGGGTATTTTGTGGACCCAGCAAAATTGAGATGAATGGCAGAATATCTGACTTTGCCTGCTACTAAAACATTGGGGAGTACCCCCAGAAAACCCGGTTCACAAAGAAACTAAAACCGGCTCTTAAAGGGCCCGCACGCAAACCCACCCATTTCAGAAAGCA
>JABWHU010000190.1:18122326-18135079 GCA_014189135.1 Dicerorhinus sumatrensis harrissoni | reverse complement strand
ATGGATAAAGAAGATGTGGTATATATACACAATGTAATACTACTCAGCCATAAGAAACGATGAAATCCAGGCATTTGTGACAACATGGATGGACATTGAGGGTATTATGCAAAGTGAAATAAGTTAGAGGGAGAAGGTCAAATACCATATGATTTCCTTCATTAAGTAGTAGATAATAACAACAATAAACAAACACATAAAGACAGAGATTGGATTAGTGGTTACCAGAGGGGAAGGGCGGAGGGAGGAGGGTGAAAGGGATAATTCGGCTCATGTGTGGGGTGATGGGTTGTAACTAGTATTTGGGTGGTGAACATGATGTAATCTATGCAGAAATAGAAATATAGTGATGTACACCTTAAATTTATACAATGTTATAAACCAATGTTACTGCAATAACCAAAAAAAATAAGAAGAAATAATTTACATAAATGCTTACTTTAAGCCAATTAAATAGAGTTTTTTAGAAATTATACCATCTTGAGGTAAAATATCACACATATAACATACATATAGACACACATACACAGAAACTCCACAGCCATTGTTTTAAAATTACTGCCAGGAATCAATACAAGTCTCCCTAGTTATGAACCTAAATTTTGTTTCAAGCCTTTTTCCTATATTTATGGAGAAGACACTCAAGATGCTAGATTTTTGGCAAGGGTGCTCTTATGGTCATTTTCTTTCCTTTTTCTTTTTTTTTTTTTCTCCAGTCCTAGGAGTTAGTGATGGTCTACATTTTCCCCAGAGGATCTGCAAGTTCTTTCAGACAAGGGAAATGGGTCGAACCTGAACTCCCTCTAGAGCTGCATTTCCAGGCTTGCAAGGATTTTTTAAAGACAGTTGCTCTTGATTTCTCAGAAACTGGGTTATAACTCAAATGACATTACAGGTTGATCTACCTGTCCAACTACATCACAGCACGGAGAAACCATTCAAGTTTTCTCCAAGATAGAGTTTCCGGGGCATATTTGCCTTATAGTTTTTAACGTCCCAATATATACAAGTGTTTTGAGAGGAACAGGGGAGGCTTTGGGATTGGAAAAGGACAAGTGAACTTTGAACCTCCTTCTAGAGCCATACCTCTGGCTCTGCAGGATTTTGCAAGACAAAGATGTTTGTTTCCAGTTCCCTGAAGAACTGGAAAGAAGTTGACCCCCATTTTCAGCTACATTTTTTTTGATTCAGAAGTTTTTCCAATTTAAGGATCCATCCTCTGGTAGGACCCTTAGCCACAAATGGGAGTGAAAACTGCATTTCTGCCCTACCATCTGTGACTGCAAAATGGGGTGCAACCATATTTTTGTCTGACCTTATTTTGGGACACCCCCAAACTGACGATTATCAAGCCAAGCCCTCAGGACACAAAACAAGCTTGGTAAGATTCCAATGTTTTCTGCAAACATGTAGAGCTTCTGGAAAGTTTAGGTTGAAAGGTGAAGCCCTCCGACTCTTTAAAGATTTCTTTGTTTCTTAGTATGAAAGCTCAAAACGAGCCTAAAGTAGCCACTGTAATTTTCAGTTATTCTAGGTTATCTCACCAGCTGTATACAGTTATCTCCACTTTAGGGGGCTTTTCCTGACGTGGCTGCAACAAACAAGGTAATTTCCAAAGATTTTGTTATGATTACTGAGAAACTCAGTCCCCAAAGAGCCAATTTTAACACATAAAACAGTCAGACAGAGACAAACATGAACAAACACCAAACCCAATACTCTGGGACTCTAAGAGTAGCTTGGGACACTAACTCAGAGCTCGGGACTATAACTCGATCCTTTTGAGTGCCCCAGTGGCTGTAACCCTTTTATATTGTCTCCCACAATCCTAGCCTTGGGACTTTAACGCAGCAACCAAATCTCACCAGTGGGGCCTCTAACCCACTATTAGACAATTTTAGTCACAGATGCATTTTAACGAAGTCACTCACACAAAATGCATTTGGTCCTGGAGCTCTTTATAGATACTGTGGGAGATCAAGATTTGGCCACCTTAAAATCTATCTCTTTACCTTGGTTGTTTTCTCTGAGGACATTTGACCTCCCCCACTAACTGCCTAAAGAATTTGCCATGGTGGCTCCTTCCTGGAACAGATCTTCTATCATGATGGCTGTAAAGATAATGTAGGATAGAGGTTACAATAGGAAAGGCACCAAGCCTCTTTTATCAAAAACTCTGTCTCTCCCTGACCACATTATCTATAGATGACCCTGAAAAGAATTGTCTTCCTGCCCTCTGAAGTCCCAGGCCACTACCCGCCCCCAACATGCTCCTCGTCTTTAGCTGCAATACTTAAGCAAGCAGCTTAGACAGAGGGACGACTTGCTCATTTCTGAGTTTCTCCCATGTATACATGTTATTAAACTTGGTATTATTTTCTCCTGCTAACCTGTCTTGTTAATTATTTGGCCAGCCATAAGAACCCTAAGGAAAAGGGCAGAGGGGGATTCTCCCTCTTCCCCCGACAATACAGACACAGACATAGAAAAACCAGACACCAGTGAACTGGTTCCCAGATTCTGGGTAAATCCATATACCTCTTTGCACTCTGGAAGGGCGCCTTATTAACCAGATGCCCCCCGAAAAGAGGGGGACCCCAGATGGAGGGGAAGGAAAGTTCTCAGTGGTTCACCCCCGAGGCAACTTCCCTAATCCATATGTGAGCCTGTCAACACACCAGAAGTGGCCGTTTCCTTTTCCAACATAGGGAGCATTAGGAGGCTGCTGGTCTTGTCACAGGAGAGCAGAAAGGGCAGATCCCCAAGACAAAGGGAGCCTCAGCAGCTTCTAGGGCCTTACCAGCCAGGTCACCTATCCGAGGTCAACTGGCCATGAGCAGGCCTTAAAGTCCCATCTGGGTTGGCAGATTTCTGTTACCACACAAATGGCACCATCTGCTTGTCGTGAGACAAAAGTAATCATCAAGAGGTAAGATGGTGGCAGAGAAAGGGCATTTTACTACAGCTTGCTAGAAAGGGGGAAGACGGCCAATTAATATCCAAAAGAACCATCTTAAAGGGGGGCACAGAATCTTGAAGCAGTTATATAGGCCAGTGGGTTATAGAGGAGGGTGTTAGGAATGTTGTCCCTCTGGTGTTACAGATTGAGTGTGGCCACACCAGAAGACTCTCTGTCCAGGGGTCATCACATCCCTAAGGAACTCAAAAAAATAAAGTTATTATCTTATCGCAGCTGGGCGATAAATGCACAAGCAGGGGTCATAAAATCTACAGAGCAATTAGACCTCCTAGAGGATGCATATCTAGCTGAGTTAGTTAGTCAGAGGTCATTCAAAGTTGTAATATGGTTTCTTTTCTAGAATATGGTTTCCCTTATATCAGCCTTGTGTTGAGCTGGTACTAAGAAGACAGATAGCTATGAATGTGACTGCAACCTTTTAATGACCTCCACATAGGCTAGAAATATTACTTGGGGAATATTTCCACATGGATTCCACAGTCTAATTCATCACTTCAGCAAATATTTACTGACTATCTACTATGTAGTGGACATAATACTAGGTTCTGGAATATAGTAATAAATAAGATAGACATGATTTCTTGTTCATGGCGATTAGAATCTGGGGCATAGACAGATATTAAACCACTACACGGTTATTGATTTTTTTAATGCCATTTTGTAAGGTGAAAAAAAGAAGCACAAGATATTGTTACAATGAATAGTAGGGTTATGACCTAGTTTGTTGTGGTAAGAAAAGGCTTCCCTGAGGAACTAACATTTAAGCTGAGGCTTAAAGAATAAGACCTTGATTGTCCTGGGTTGGGGAGACTATTCCAGGTTGAAAGCGTTGCAAATGCAAGGGCCTGTGTAACAGGATGCCTTGAGGAGCTGAAAAAAGCCAGGGTGGCTGCAGCACAACAAATGAGGGGGCTTAGTGTGAGATGCAGCTGGTGAATTCAGAAGAAACTAGGTTCCAGAGAGCCTTGCAGGCTCACTTAGGGACATGTGGACTTTACTCCAAGAGCAAGGAATGAAATGATTCTATCTGAATTCTTAAAATATTCCTTTGGCTGCAGTGTGATGGGTGGAAGGGGGGTCTGTGGTGATGGAGATGGAGGGAAACACCCATTTCATCTAAGAAACAACAAATGGCATATTTCAGGGCTTGATTTCCATACAATACTGTGGGAATACACGTTAGACCATAGAAAGCTAGCAGGTACATGACCATGATATTGGTTTAGGACGGATTCTTGGCAAGATGGTGAAACTTGGGAAATATACTTTTGGAAGCATTCGCTTTTTCATTGGTACACCTTCCTTCCCTGAATTCTGACACTCATCTGGGATACACCTTGTGTCCCTTCATCAAAACGGTCATCAACTACTCCCTCCCAACATATTTTCATTAACTTCTACTATATGCCTGGCTGTGTTAATGGGCTGAAGAAATCACTCCTTGCAGGGATTCTTGCATGCTTAAAGGCAGAAAAACACTTCAACTTAAAAAACAAATAGATGGACAAAATGCTAGACAATGAGTGTGCTATTTTGGTAGTGGCGGGAGCTGCCTCACACTCCTCCCACCTTCTACCTGGTAAGTGGCAACCAACTCTGCCTATACATGAATGACCTTTTTTACTTGTACAGTATTTGATTTACATACAATTGCATCAGGGATGCACAAAGTGGATAAAAATAAAATGAAGTTTTAGTACGATCTGGAGGACTACCATCTGATCAATGTGAAAAGGCACTGGAAGAAATGGCATTCATGCTGAATTTCCAATGACATATATTAATAAACGAATGAAAACATTCATAAATTACCTAATGTGTCAGGCTCTGTGCCAAAACTTTTTACTTATCTCATTGATACATCTCGTTGTTAAAATAGACTCTACACATAATCTTTTAGAAAATAGATCCTGTGATGGTTGATTTTATGTGTCAATTTGACTGAGTTACAAAGTGCACAGATATTTGGCTAAACATTATGCCTGAGTGTATCTATGAGGACGTTTCCAGATGAGACTAGCATTTGAATTGGTGGACGCAGTAAAGCAGGTTGCCTTCCTCAATGTGGGTGGACATCATCCAATCCATGCAGGGCTTGAATAGAACAAAAGGCAGAAGAAGGGAGAATTTGTTCCTTTGTCTCTGCCTGATTGAATGAGCTGGAACATCTGTCTTCCTTTGCATTTGGACTTGGATTTATGCCATCAGCTTCCCTGGTTCTCGAACCTTCAGACTGAACTACACTACTGCTTTTCTGGGTCTCCCGGATTGTGGAACTTCTCAGCCTCCATATCAGGAATTGTGTGAGCCAATTCCTTATAATAAATCTCCTATGCCATAAACAGATCTATCACTTCCAAAAGTTTCCTACCACCTTCTTTATTTATTATTATTATTCTGTGATAAGAACACTTAACATAAGATTTACCCTCTTAACAAATTTTTGCTTATACAATATAGACTGTGGTGATGGTTTCAAGGGTGTATACTTAACTCTAAACTCATCAAATTGTGTACATTAAATATGTACAATTTTTGTATGTTGATCACACCCCAATAAAATGGTTTAAGAAAAATCTCCATCTATATATCCTATTGGTTCTGTATCTCTGGAGAACCCTGAGTAATAAAATCCAGTCAGTAATACTGGAGTCTTTATCTTTTTGTCCCCTTCAACTTCTAAGTTTATCCCTTTTAGGAACTGGGTTTTGTAATTATAAGTTTTCAGCTGTAACACTTTGGCCTCAATCTGCTGAAAATTATATAGGAAAGATGAAGAGAGCAGATCTTCAGACTTTGAGCTGAGCCACTTAACACAGCCAGAGGCCAAAGCCTATGTTTTGCTCATCATTTAGAACCACACACAAAAGTGACATCATCAAGGTGGTCATGTGGGAGACCTCAGCATCAAAGATCAACACTTAGACAGCTATCCATGAACAAAAACAGCTCTGGCAGAGCTCAGGAGCCCATTAAGAAACTTCTGCAACACAATGGAACAATAAACCTGAGAATAACCACGCAAAAAGAGAGGGAAGAACAGCTTGATTGTCTCCATCATCCCACCGCCCAGGCTGGCACTGCTCAGCATCAAGAGGGAACGCCCCAGCTAGAAAGAGTTCCCCTCACCAACAAAGAGAGAGTGGGGTGAATGACCAGTGTTCCCAGCATTTCAGGGCACTGTGCAAAGGACCCACTTTGGTTTTAGCCCACCTAGAGATAGGCAAAGCTGAGATGTATAGGGATGGCTAGGAGCAAGAAAGAAGGGCAGGGGCTACCAGTGTCAGCCACACAGTGGGAGTGACCATGGTTCCCAGTGACCTCTTCTGCAGAAGACCCCGGCAGCTTTTGCCACTGAAGAAACCAATGGCCAGCACAGCCACTGCAAACCCCCTGCAGATTTCACTGTTTTTCACCCCACAGGTTTTCGTGTTTGCAGAGGCCAGCCACCTAAGTCCCTCCCACCTCTTTACCCTGCCCCCTTACCCCCACCCAGGCCTCTGCAGCTGCGTGAGTGCAAAATTCCAGCTTAGATCCCCACAGCTGACCCCCACTGCAGTGTGTGCACTCAAGGGTAGACCCTCTAGCTGTACACTTGCACGCTTCCATCCTTACTCCTGTCACCGGCCTCCCCTGCTGTATGTGCGCCTGTGGTGACACTCTATAGCCGCAAGAGTACCTACCGACAGCTAAGGGTCCCATAACTGCTTAAGGGCTGGGATCTGACCCAGACCCCTGTCACTGGCCTGCACCACTGGGATCACTTATAGCTAGCCCCTCCAGCTGTACACATGCATGCCTCCAGCCTGACTCCCATCACCGGCCTCCATTGGTGTGCACATGACCATTGTGAGACCCTGCATCTACAAATATACACGCTGACAGCCAGGGCATTTTGACACAAAAAGCAAAGGCAACAAAAACAAAAACGGACAAGAGGGCCTATATCAAGCTAAAAAGCTTCCACTCAGCAAAAGAAATAATCAACAAAATAAAACAGCAACCCATGGAATAGGAGAAAATATTTGCAAGCCAAAGATGTGATAAGAGGTTAATGTTCAAAATATATAAGGAACTCACACAACTGAATATCAACAAAACAAACAATCCAATTAAAAATGGGCAGAGGACCTGAATAGACTTCTTCCTAAAGAAAACATACAAATGGACAACAGGCATATGAAAAGATGTTCAACATCACTAACCAAAAGGGAAATGTAAACCAAAACCACAATGAGATATTGCCTCACACCTGTTAGAATGGCTATTATCAAGAAGATAAGAGATAACAAGTGCTGGCAAGGAGGTGGAGAAAAAAGAATCCTTGTGCACTGTTGTGGGAATGTAAATTTGTACAGCCACAATGGAAAACAGTATGGAGGTTCATCAAATAATTAAAAATAGAACTAACATATAACCCAGCAAACCCACTTCTTTTGTATAAATTCAAAGGAAATGAAATCAGTATCTTGAAGAGATATCTGCACTCCCATGTTCATTGCAGCATTATTCACAATAGCTAAGACCTAGAAACAACCTTAGTGTCTATCAACAGATGAAAGGTTAAATAAAATGTCTCTCTCACACACACACACACACATTGGAATATTATTAATCCACGAAAAAAGAAGGAAATCCTGTCTTTTGCAATAACATGGATGGACCTTGACAGCATCGTGCTAAGTGAAATAAGTCATACAAAGAACAACAAATCCTGTAGGATCTTTTTTTTTTTTCATGCGGAAGATCAGCCCTGAGCTAACATCCATGCCAATCCTCCTCTTTTTGCTGATGAGGACCAGCCTTGAGCTAACATCTATTGCCAATCCTCCTCCTTTTTTTTCCCTTTTCCTCCCCAAAGCCCCAGTAGATAGTTGTATGTCATAGCTGCACATCCTGCTAGTTGCTGTATGTGGGACACCACCTCAGCATGGCCAGACAAGCGGTGCGTCGGTGCACGTCCGGGATCCGAACTCCTGCCGCCAGTAGTGGAGTGCACCACTTAACCACTAAGCCACGGAGCCAGCCCCTGTATGATCTTACTTTTATGTGGAATCTAAAAAGTCAACCTCAGAGAAACAGAGTAGATTGATGGTTACCAGTGGCTGGGGATTGGGGAAATGGGGAGACATTGGTCAAAGGGTACAAACTTTCCATTATAAGATGAATAAGTTCTGGATCTAATGTACAGCATGGCGACTATAGTTAACAATACCGTACTGTATACTTGAAAGTTGCTATAAGAGTAAATGTTAAACATTCTCACCATAACAACAAGAAAATGGTAATTATGTGAGGTGAAATGTGTGTTTACTAAACTCTTTGTGGTAAACATTTCACAATACATACGTGTATCAAATCATCACAGCATACACCTTAAACTCATACAATGTTACCTGTCAATTATACCTCAGTAAAGCTGGGGGAAACAAAACAACACCAATACTATGATTGTGATTTCCATTTTTCACATATATTAATTTAAATGAATGAATGTAGGTGTAAAACCAAATTAACTAGATTATCACATAAGCGCATGGGTACAGGGAAGAATGATGGAGCATAACCCACACAACACATAATCTTAAGCCTTTGATTCCAGTGTATATTTATATATTTACTTTTGTATATGGGTATGGATATCATCAGGGAGGGTCTTAACACTTCAGATAAGATCAACAACCACCACAAAAAAATTCCTTTTTTTTCGTGAAGATCAATACAGGACAGATAGAAATACTTCTCAGGGGCCGCCCTGGTGGCGCAAGCGGTTGGGTGCACGCGTTCCGCTGCGGTGGCCCGGGGTTCGCTGGTTCAGATCCCGGGCGTGCACCAACGCACCGCTTGTCAGGCCATGCTGTGGCGGCGTCCCATATAAAGTAAAGGAAGACAGGCACGGATGTTAGCCCAGGGCCAGTCTTCCTCAGTAAAAAAAGAGGAGGATTGGCAGATGTTAGCACAGGGCTGATCTCCTCACAAAAAAAAAAAAAAGAAATACTTCTCAGATTTCTTTTTCTGCTCCCTTGCTCACATCCTATTTATTTAACCTACAGGGAAGAGAAAAGGCCATCATAGCCACGTGCAAATGACCACGAGACGGCTGCTCAAGCCCCAACATCACCACCCATCCATCTCCCATATCTTTCTGGCAGCAACTGGGGTAGAGTGCAAAACGAGAGTGAAGCATTTTGGTTAAAAATTTTTATTGGTGATGGTATTCAAAGAAAGTAAGATAGCTCTATGTTCAGAATCTCATTTTGCCTGATGCTGAATTCAAACCTCAAACAATATTCTCTCCTGAATCTTACTTAGATATAGCATGTAGGGAGGATAAATCACTCGAGAAATTGGGGAAAGTTGACAAAAATTGAAAGGAAAGTAGGCTGCCTGCTTCCCTGTGGTACATCTGCCAGATTGTTCATGGACCAAGATGCCTCATGGATATTATACAATTCATCATTTTAATCCTATTGGGAAAGAAGGTCTCAGCTGTTTCCACTTATCTCTTCTTTAAAAACCATGAACTATCTGAAAATTGTTGAAAAGAACATTGTGTCATTTTCTTTTTCTCAACATATCTTTATCCTTATTTAAAGCATATTAACGCCAACATGCACACACAAATGACAGCAACAGTGATAGCAAAGTGCTTTTTTTTTTTTTTACCTTGTACTGGAGTGAATATCTGAACTCTTTCTAATTCTACCCTGAGTAAATTTGTTTCTTTGGTTTTGAAAACCCAGAAAAAAGGTACTATAAAAATAGCCTGCCTACATCTGCTCCTTTATGTTTTCACATTAGACGTCGTCTAAAATATTTTATTCATTAATTCAATAAATTAACTATTTATTGAGAGGCTACTATATGTTAAGCACCGTTCTAGCAGTTTGGGTACTCTATCAATGGAGAAAGTATGCAAAAAATCTCTGCCCTTGTGGAGCTTACATCCAAATGGAGGAGATAGTCAATAGACATTGAACATAATAAATAAGTAAATAATACAGTCAGTAAGTAATATAGTATGTTAAAATGTGTTCAGTGCTATGGAAGGAAAACTGCAGACTTGAATTTTATAACATACGTGAAAAATTTCCTGTCAGAGATACTGAATGAAGAGCCAAGAGGTAATAATTTCCTTCCCACTGTGCATATAACCTCAATATACTCATTGAATAACAACTTCTCATTTCCCCTAAGCCCCCAGCCCTTGGAAACCACTATTGTGTTCTCTGCTGCTGTGAGCTTTTCTATTTTAGATACCTCATATAAGTAGAATTGTGTAGAATTTGTCCTTCTGTGACTGGCTTATTTCACTTAGCATAATGTTCTTCAAGTTCATCCATGTTGTGGTAAATGGCAGGATTTCCTTCTTTTTTTAAAGGCTAAATAATATTCTACTGCATGAATATACCACATTTTCTTTATCCATTCATCTGTTGATGGAAATTTAAGTTGTTTCCATATCTTGGCTATTGTGAATAATGCTGTTATGAGTACTGGTGTACCAAAAACTGTTCAAGTCCCTGTTTTCAATTCTTTTGGGTATATGCCTAGAAGTGGAATTGCTGGATCATGTGGTAAAGTTGTGTTTAACTTTTTGAGGAACCACTTACTGTTTTGCACAGTGGCTGCACTGTTTTACATTCCCATCAGCCATGCACAAGTGCCCCAATTTTTCCACATCCTCACCAACATTTGTTATTTTCTGTTTGTTTGGGGTTTTTTTTGATAGCCATCCTAACAGGTGTGAAGTGGTACTTCATGTGGTTTTGATTTGTATTACTCCAATAATTAGTGATGGGCATTGACCATCTTTTCATGTGCTTATTGGCCATTTGTATATCTTCTTTGCAGAAATATCTGTTCAAGTCCTTTGCTCATTTAAAAATTTGTTGTTGAGTTGTGTGTGTTCCTTATAAATTCTGGATACTAATCCCTTATCAGATATATGATTTGCAAATATTTTTTCCCTTCTGCGAGTTGCCTTTTCACTCTTTTGATAGTGTTCTTTGATGCACAAAAGCTTTTAATTTCTATGAAGTCCAATTTATCTATTTATTTTCTTTTATTGCCTGTGCTCTTGGTGTCATATCCAAGAAATCGTTGCCAAATCCAATGTCATGAGCTTTCCTCCTAAGTTTTCTTCTAAAGGTTTTATAGTTTTAGCTCTTTTGTTTAGCTCTTGAGTTAATTTTTGTATATTATGTAAGGTAAGGGTCTAACTTCATTATTTTACATGTGGGTATCCAGTTTTCCCAGCGCCATTTATTGAAGAGACACTCAACTAACATTTGCTGAAATCCTTAATACAATGAGAGAAGATATAGTGTAAAAAGTCACAGGATTGACTGGAAAGGACTCTCAACTCATCTTCAGGCCCACTGTTCTTCCTTCTCATATGTTATTGGCTCCTTTTTATCAATGGGACAAATTAAGCCTGCAATTGTTGAAAGAACCCAAGTACTGCAATTATACAGCAACTGTGTTTTAAACCTGCTGTTGAGAAGGTGGTGCCGCATTATTCATTTTCATAGTTTACCTGGGGAAGGGGACACTCCTCAAGGAGGGCAAATCCCAACCTGCAGGAGAATGAAAGACAACTTTACAACTGTCTTCAGTATGAATATTGTTTTCATAATACAAATGACATAAAGTAAAACTCTTCTGTTTATGGCTTGTTGGGCTACATAGACATTGGAGAGCATGCATTGGATAAGGGGTGTGAGCCAATCACACTGGGGAAACATAGATTTAGTGGGTATTGTCTCATTATAACCAGGCAGACACAACCAGTCTTTGTTGAGAAAAAACATTTCTAGATGATGTGGTCAGTGAATTAACATCTAGTTTCTATTTCTTTATATAGCACAGAACTACCCAATGCATCAATACAACTGTCTTGGTTCTGATGTTATTCAGTTTCACCAGGAGCTCCAAATGTTTACAATTCTTTTCCAGTAGGAAACATTGTCTAATGTGTGAATTGGGGTAGAAAGACACTCTTGGACAGTTCAGATTTCACTTTTATCAGGAACCTGGGCAGGGACACTATGGAGTTAATCAGACCATTGTTGCATTTCTTAGGAGATCTAAGAAAACTGAGACAAGCTGTGTGGAAATCCTCTAGGCCAGGAGAACAGCAGTCTTGAGTCTCAGAAATTATAAATTGAGTAGAATCAAGGGGGTTGGCGTGAGGATCTGGGAAAATGCAGATGTGAGCAAGTTCCAGAAGCCGTAATGTGATGGGGGACGGTTTGGATGAAAAAATAAAAGACAGAAATAATTAAAATTGCAGAATCCGAACATTTAAAATGAGCTAATTGCTGAATTCCCTGCAGAAGGGCGGTTTCAACGTGCAGTGACCAGGAGTGCCAGCTTCCCTACACGTTGACAGTACCAGGGAGTATCAATTCTAAAATATCATTGTCAATATTTACTTGGAAAATATGTCATTATTTTTATTTGTATTTCTTTCATTATGAATGAGGTTCAGAATTGTCTCATTTGTTTGCATCATGTATATTTCTTTTGTAAATTTTTTGTGTGCTTTTATGATTGATTTGTAAGAGTAATTTACATGTTGGGGAATTCAGTACTTTGTCGTAACATATGTTGCAAATATTTTCCCCAGATTGTCTTTTGGGTTTGTTTATGGTGCTTTTAGGCTCCAAAAACGTTAAATTTTTTTTTTAAATTTTTTGTTTATTGCAGTAACATTGGTTTATAACATTGTAAAAATTTCAGGTGTACATCATTATACTTCTATTTCTGCA
>JABWHU010000190.1:18037492-18113826 GCA_014189135.1 Dicerorhinus sumatrensis harrissoni | reverse complement strand
CCTCAGTTCTCAATGTTCCAGGGGTGACCCCTATGTGGGCTACGTGTGTCCTTCTGTTGTGGCCTGTTTGCTCTCCCTGTAGGCACCCAGGGAGGTCGAGTTATGCTCATGGCCTGCTGTTGTAATGCTCTGCTGCTTGTAGTTGTTGTGGGCCCTTCAGTCTCTTTATCAGGTGTGGGGAGCCCCAGCACAGTTGGCTGCAAGTTCTAATAGCACATTTGTGTTGCAGTATTTCTTTTAAGTGAGTAGGCCCCCAGCCTGTCAGGTTGTTAGGCTCAGGGCCTTACAATTACTGTAAGCCTCTACCGTATTAGGTCTCTTGTCAGCTCTCTGAGGATTACAGCTGGGTGGGGCTGGCCTCGGGCACAGGAGCACCCAACTGTTTCAGGCTTTGGAAGGTGGGGAAAACCCCCTATGTGGGTCATTGAGAAGCACAAGTCTTCTGCAGGTGACAAGCTCTGCCGCCCACAGGTCCACACACACAGTCAACACAGTCCTGCCCCGTGTGCATGCCCCGACCTCCCCAAGCGGACCCAGTCTCTCCATGGTGGGAGCCCCACACACTCTGCCACTGCACCACACTCTCCACCTGCTCCTTGTGCACACCCTGCCCTGCTAAAGTCGGCCCATTTGCCAGGCTGCAGAGAATCCAGTCACCAATCTATGCAGGCCCACAAGTTGCCTGAGGGCTTGTTGTTGGGTGGGGCCTGTCTCTAAGGTGGGCTGCCTGCCCTGGCTGAGCTGGATTAAATCGGTGCTCTAGCGGGTGGGGCAGACCCTGGGCTAGCAGGCACCAGGGAGAACTCCAATGGCGTCTGTGTCAGCATGTCCACAACAGGCCACAACAATGGCCACCGCCAATGTCCCAGTCCCTGGAGAGGTCTCACCTCTCACCGAGATGCACTCAGGGCCTATTAGGTGAGTCTCTTTTTACCACAGCACTGTGCACCTTTCTTTCTGGTGATTTTAGGTTGCTTTCTGAAACGGGTGAGTTTGCGTGCGGGCCCTTTAAGAGCCAGTTTTAGTTTCTTTGTGAACCGGGTTTAGTGGGGGTATCGCCAATGTTTTAGTAGCAGGCAAAGTCAGATATTATGCCGCTGGTCTGGATTGTGTTGGGTCCACAAAATGCCCACAGCGGGGGCGCTCCCTGGCTCAGGGCCCCGCGCCTCCAGGGAGGGCTCTGTACCTGTGAGCTGCACCCAGCGGCCATGAAGCTGGTGGCTTGTGCAGGCGCCGTTTTTCCTCTCCAAAAGGGAGTTTCTGCCTCTTGCACCTCAATTAGGATTGTCCGTTGTCGCAGGAGTTCCTCTTATCCAGTTTTCAGTCCTGTCTCATGGATAATTTTTCCACGAGTAGTTGTAAATTGGCTGTGTCCACGGGAGGAGGTGAGTTCCGAGTCTGCTTACGCCGCAATCTTGACTTCTCCTCTCCAAAAATGTTAAAATTTGATGTAGTTAGATTTATCCATTTTTTTCCTTTGTAGCTTTGAGATTTCCTGTTGTGATTAGTAAGGCTTCTCTAAGATAATCAAATTATTAACCCATGTTTTCCTTTAGATTTGTTAAAATTTCATTTTCTTTTCATGTCTAAATTCTTGGATTCACCTGGAATTCATTTAGCATACATCACAGTGCAAGACTGCATTTCTCTGGGAGATAGCTGAGTAACACTGCCTCCCCATTGGACGGGGAGCTTCAGGAAGGCATGCACTGAGCTTCTGCTGCTTCTCAAGGTGATGCCAGGGCCTGGCACTGTGCCTGGCTCCTGTATTTAGTAAACACTGCTTTATTTTTTTTTATTTTTTAATTTTTTTTGGTGAGGAGATCAGCCCTGCGCTAACATCTGCCAATCCTCCTCTTTTTTTTTTTCTGAGGAAGACTGGCCCTGGGCTAACACTCGTGCCCATCTTCCTCTACTTTATATGGGACACCACCACAGCATGGCTTGGCAAACGGTGCATCGGTGCACGCCCGGGATCCGAACCGGCGAACCCCGGGCCGCCACAGCGGAGCGCATGCACTTAACTGCTTGCGCCACCAGGGCGGCCCCAGTAAACACTGCTTTAATTAGTGCACGGATGAAATTCTAGATCAGGGGATGACCTGAATCTATCAGGAGAAAAACCTTCCTCCCTGGATTTTATACTCTCAAAAGAATAAAAACAGAGTGGATCATGTCCAGAAAATAAAAATCAAGATGGTGGAGGAACTAGAAACCACGTTAGACAAGGAACTGGGGGTGCTTACTTTGGAAAAAAATTCAGTGGGGAATCTCTTCCTCTGTCTAGTGTTAAAGAGATTGGCTAGGGCCAGTGGTGGATGCTTTGGTTTTCAGAGTTCCAGGAAGAGCTCTGGAATGAGCTGATCAAAGAGGTGATGAGTTTTGTTGGGGATGGAGAGCTCCTTTTCCCCTAGGGTGCTCAAGCATACATTTATGGGATTCTTGGGGATTGTTGCAGAGGATTCAAACATCGAGAGCCAAGCAACTGAGTGATACAGGCTGAAGATAATTCAATAAGAAGGGATGGGGAATCCTGAATGGGAGAGTCTCTGAGATGTCTAAAGGAGAAACCACCTCTCAGCTCTAAGCAAGTGTTACCATATGTTACAGCAAGTTTGTTTGTTTGTTTTTTCAAGAAGTTTGAAATTGAATTTTTTTAATGGGAAGTGACTGATTTTTGTAGTCCTGCATGTGCCAAACAAAACATATCTGCTGGCTGGGCTTCTCTTGTGGTTTATCGGTTTGCAATTCCGGTCTCAGATAAAAGGGGAATTATACATGGATAGTAGCATCATTTATAAACTAGATGACCTTTCCAAGCTTTTGTACTCTTGGCTTTCTGATTTCCTGAGCTATAAAATTGTGAAGGGTTATTAATAGTGTCATTATATCAGAAGAATATGACTCAGCATATGAGAAGAGCTGGTATGATTCAAGAAGAATTATGATTTGATGAAAGGAAGAGAGTCTCTGGAGTTATTCTGCTATGTACAACCTATCACCATTTTATGGCAATAAATATTAATTGCTGGTAATAATAGAGTGTGAGGAAGTTATAGTAGCAAGGCTTAAGAGGACAGAAAGAGCCAGGAAATCTTTGAGGTGGCAAGGAAGAGAAAAAGAGAGAGAGAGAGAGAATGAAGGATGGAAAGTAGCTTTGGACTGAAACTTTTGTGTGCAAAAAGGAAAATTAAGAGTTTTAAGTCTCTACCCTCAGCCCAGTGGGGTGGACTCTGGAGACACAGAGTCTTCTGCAGGCTGTGTCATTCACTAATAAGGTAGAGTGTTTGGGCTTAGCAATAAAAATCAATGCTATGGATTTTTGGTTCTGTGATGAATCTGAGAGAGTCTAAAATGAATGGGAATTGTTACTACTTCCCAATCCAACACGATTTCATTGCATCTTTTTAATCCATTATTGGGATATTGGCTGAATGCACAGCCAAGGAGAGATGGCACCTGTGGCCCAGAAGAGGATTTCCTCACCGGAGCTCCTGACCATCCTTTCTGGAGAACATTAAGAAGGAATTTTGCAAAGAAGTCCGACTCTCCACCTACCCTCCATCTAGTGTGAGGTCTTGACTCCATCTTGATGTGACCCACAGCTGTGTATAGCAACATGGTAGATGCTGTCAGAGCCCTTTTTATAGCCCCTCAGCTTTGACAGCTCAAGCACGCAACACTTGTGAGGTTCCTGCTGTAAATACTGGTGACTCTTTTTTTGAGGACTTGCCCTCTAGCTTGGCAGGCCAGGGAGTTAAGGCCCTACAAGCGCTCCTCAATCAAAGAGTGACAGCACTACTTGTGGGCAAATCCCAGACTCCTTCCTGGGATGGGCCAACTCTGAAGTGTGCTCCAAGCTGTCTCCCAGAGGTTCCAGTGCATTGTAGCCTCAGTTAACAATGTCAGGAAGCTGCTCATTAACATGGCCAGTCCTGGCTTCCTTCCCTTGTCTATCTCACTTCCCCTCTTCCCCACCTGCATTTCCTGAAATCACCTCCCAAGTAAATGACTTACTTTCAAACCCTGTTTCAGGGTCTGAGTTGAGGGAAACCCAATCTACAGCAGGCAACAAAGAACTTATTGTGTAGGTGAATCCAAGGGCTTTATAATTCCTGTGTTATTAATGGAATTGTTATTGGATTCATCACCCACCAAATTCATATGCTGAAGTCCAAACTCCCAGTACCTCAGGATGTGACTATTTAAAGACAGGGTCTTTGCAAAGGAATCAAGTTAAAGTGAGGTCATTAGAGGGGACCCTAATTCAATATGACTGGTGTCCTTATAAAAAGGAGAAATTTGGGCACAGGCATGCATAGAGAGAAGATGATGAGAAAAGACATAAGGAGAAGATGGCCATCCACAAGCCAAGGAGAGAGGCCTGGAACAGATCTTTCGCTCAGTCCTCAGAAAGACTAACCCAGCTGACACCTTTATTTTGGGCTTCTAGCCCTCAGAACCATGAGACAATAATCGTCTGTTGTGAAATCCACTCAGTTTGTGGTACCCTGTTATGGCAGCCCTAGAAAACTGATATATAGTGAAATCTATTGAGACTAATAATAGTTCCCAGGCATTATTCCAAGCATTCTACATGTAATCCTCACAGTAGGCCTTTTAAGTAAATACTGACATTATGTCCCATTTACGAATGAAGAGTTTAAGGCACAAGAAGGTTAAAAAAGTTGCCCCCAAATCACACAGATATCCAGTAGCAAAACTAGGATTGAGCGTTGGCAGTCTGTCTCCAGAGCCACACTTTTATCCATTACGAGGTTCACGTCCCACTGCACTGGGCTCTTCTATCAGGTGAGCTGTTAGATGCCTGTTTTTAATTGCTTAGATAACAGTGATTTTAAGGTCTTGTATTAGTCAGGCTTATCCAAAGAAACAGAACCAGTAGGATCTCTATCTCTATCTCTATCATCTCTATCCCTATCTGTATCTATCTATCACCTATCTGAGTATCCATCTATCAAATTTGTTTTTAAGGAATTGACTCACATGATTTTAGGGGCTGGTAAGTCTGAAATCTGCAAAGCAGGTCAGTAGGCTGGAGACCCAGGGAAGAACTGATCTTGTAGGTTTCAGTCTGAAGGCAACATGGAGGCAGAATTCCTTCTTTTTTGGGAAACCTATTTTTTCTCTTAAAGCCTTCAACTGATGGGATAAGACTCTCCCACAACATGGAGGGTAATCTGCTTTATTCAAAGCCAACTGATTTAAATGTTAACCACATCTAAAAAACACCTTCACAGCAATATTTAGACTGGTGTTTCACTAAACAACTGGGCACCATAGGCTAGCCTGTTGACACTTAAAATTGATCATCCCATCACTTGAGGATCATGTGGCATAAGCAGTGACTGTTAAGGAGGCACTCACTCTCAGGGTGGTGCAAGTGCAGAGTCAGCACCTGAGAGTGAGCACCTCCTTAAATTTTGTGCCCTAAGCACCTCACTTGCCTCACCCTAGTCCTGCCTTTCTGTCCATGAAAGAGCCAAGATTGTGTCTTCAACCTGGGCTTTCTTACAATAGTATGGTCTGGGAGGCAGACAGACCATGGTTTGAGTCTTGTCTCCATCATTTCCATGAGATCTTGGAAAAGTGGTGCAATCATTCTGAGCCTCAGTTTTGTCAGCTGTGGAATGGGGATAACAACAGCATTTGCTTTCCAGGGATGTAGTGAGGTGACAGAACATCAACTCAGACCTCAGGAGGGTGAAGAGTAGGATTCATTATGGCAAATTCTTTTTTTTATTACAATGGAGGAATTGATATTTTTTTAGCATTTGTTGTAATTTTAGGATATGAAATGGCCAAATATTACTTTTTTTTTTTTTTTGCATCACTTGATGCCTAGTCTTGATTTTTAAAAGCCCACAAATTCTCCCTTATGTGGCCTTTCACCTTTCCTTCATCTATTCGCCTCTGACTGATGCTACTCTTAGCTGCAGGATCAACTTTAGTTCCGGTACAGACTCCTTGGTCTCTCTTCTCTCTTCTCAGAATTTAGGAACTATTTTGCTTATAGCCCTCCAACTGTACTGATTATAAAAATAGTTTCTCAAGGTGCTTATAATTATTTTAAATTTCTCAGCTATTTATGTGCAATTAAGAGACCCAGAATGTTTTCCTTTCTCTTTGCCTTATGTAAAACCCAAAAAGGTGTTGGAGTGCTGTGATCTGTGAGACAACAGGACAGTTGTACTATCTCCAAATATTCGTCCCATTTTCTATGTCATGGTGCCTGAAATTCTCACAGAACTACTTACTCCTTTGAGTAATGCCACAAAGACCTTGGCCAACGTTCACTTATTTTCAAGAGAGAATAAAACCCTTAGTCAATGATATCTTTACATGCAAGAATAAAACCTTTAGCTACTGATATCTTTACATGGTCCCTAAGGGGAACAGAAAGCCTTTAGCAAATGGAGCAGAGGACAGGAAGGTCTTGATGAAGGAGGTGGTGACAGCTGAGGGAATGTCAGTAATAACATGGATCTCAAGATATTTCCGGAAGGGAAAGACTAATGATTGTTGAGGTAGGGTGGGGCAGGGCAGCTGACAATTGCTGTACATTTTGGGGGACTCACATAAGTGTCTTCAGGCTTGGGAAGTGGGGAGACAGCAGAAAGGGCACCAAAGTCTATCTGGTGGCTCCAAAAGCACCCCACACTTTTATAGTCTCTAGGATCTTGCTCAAGCTGATCCCGGTTTTGGAATATCATAACTTAGACTTTTCTGTTTGGTGAACTTCCCCTTATCAATCAGTGTCCAGCTTAACTGTCACTTGTTACAGGAAACATTTTCTGCCACTTTCTCTCCCAGCCCAATATCTGCCTCTGTGCCACTCCTATTCCTCCCACTCAAGAAATTCCATTCAATCTGCTCAGTTTATGGGTTCCCCACCATTCCTTCCCAGGACCTCCCATTTCCACTGCATTCTGTACTAGAGCCTCCCAGTTACTCAGCAGGACTAGTTACTTCCATCTATCCCTGTGTTTGCATAGCTCTCCATTCATTCCACCATCTTGACCCATATCATATTACATTGTACTTTTAAAAATGTGGCTGTCTCTTTGGCTAGACTGATTTTCGTCTCTTAACACAATTTCTGCATGTAGAAAGTACTCTACTAACACAGTCATTAATTGAATGAAGTCAAGTTTGCTTTTTTCACACTCCCATAGGAACTTCCATGAGCCTCTGTGCCCCTGAGACATCCTGGCCAGTAGGAATTCGCCTAGATTCTAAGAACTGTGTTCATTCTCAATAAATGGTTCCTTAATAATAATTTTAATTAACAACAACAAAAAAAAGCTAGTACAAAAATCAGAAGTATCAGGAGTAAAATGTGCAAAGCCAGACTTTCAGAAAAAATGTGATGTCATCTGAGACAACGAGGGGGACATTGGGGACTTCTCCATCCTAGGATAAGAAACTGACATTCCTTGGTATGTGCTGGCAAAGGAATTGGTGAACCTGTTATTACCTGGGACTCAGATCATGTGCCCACAGAAATGGACACCTTAGGGGTCTTGTTGGCTTAATACCAAGATATTAGAGTATTGGTTGCTCCTTGAAATCTTTGACAGAGAGCAACAAAATAGAAGCAAATTCTTATACAGACTTCCCACATGAGAAAATACAGAATACACATAGCTGGTATACAGGGGTCCAGATAAAAAAAATTAATCATTAGATTGGTTGATAGCTTGGAAGAATTGAGAAATCTTTGACAGATCCCATTCTCCCCCCCTAAACCTGTAACAAATCTTATTATAGGCAGTTAGCCAGGAATCAATTCATGAAGAGCCTCATGGACTTTGGGTTCCTACATGGAACCCTTTGATTTATATCCAGGAGAAACAATAAAAAGAAGGAGTCCTTGGGGAAGACTCCTAACAGTTATTCTACCTCTCTTTGTAACTGTGTAACATGCCAACCTGCCATTATTGTCATCGGTTACCAGTACTAAGAAGTCATAATAGCAAAAAATGTCCTAACTTCTTTGAGAAAATCACCTTTCTTCTTTTAGAAATATTATGTTTTGTTTGAATGTGTTTTATGTAATGATACATAGAAAAAGTATTATTCTAATAATGGGTTGTCAGAGTAATAAAACTTAGGCTCTCTCGCAACTGTACTAAGAATGTGATTAGTGAATACATGCTATTAAAACTGTTTCGGGAGCAAGGAATAGGCAGGAGCCTTGCATTAGTGAAGCTGTCTGTGCCACCCTCTGGTTGTTGGAAAAAGACCGTCTTAGGTCTTTGTGAAAGCTAGGGCATTAGAGTGAAGGGTAATTTTATTTTCTGGCAGTGTAAGGAGGCAGGAAAGGCAACGGAGTCACAAAAATATTCACAGAGCCAGCTGGTAGTACTAAGAAGGTAATTTAATACATTTTTTTCTGAAAAATGTGATATAAGAATATGAAGTAATAAGTTCTGTAGCTTGAGTGCTTCCTGTACCCCAGGAGAGATTCTAGTGACATCTCTATAAGGTTGATGGGTGTTAGGTGAATGACCTTTAGTAACTTTCCATCCTCCTCCCCACCCCCTGCCTGTGTTACTGCCTCAGCAGAACAGGGAGAGTCACATAATCTCTGTTTTTCACAGAGCTCTTCTGAGCATAAAGTGGATGGGATATTGCTCTGAAAGGTCAAAGATACTCTGCAAATATAAGAGCCTAACAATTTTTCTTTCTTTGCATTTTTCTCTACTAGGAGGGATGCAGTGGAAACAGTGAAGGAGCAGCTTTGGTCAGAATAGGAATGGGGGAGAGCTGATAAATATAATAAGTAAATTATATGGTATTTTAGAAGATAATTCCTCTGGAGGAAAAGCAGGCATGGCAAGGAGAATAGGGAGTTTGCAATTTTAAGTGACAAGCTTCAGCTCAAATGCCACTTCTCTGGAAATCATCTTTTTTGAACTTCTATACTGGTGTAGAAACGATTGATTACATATATATGCCCTAGCTCTCATGGCAGCTCATGAAATTCTTGAAGGGAAGAAATATGTGTGTGTATCTATATGTGTGTGTGTATATGTAGTGCATATATGTGTGTTTATGTGGTTGTTTGTGTGTGTCTGTGTGTTAAGTTTCAGCCCTGGTCTCTAGAGCACCTTCCACGGTGAAAAATGACAAATGACTGAATGTGCAGGTGGCTCCCACCTGTCCACTTCCTGGTCCCACCTTTATCAAAGGAGTTTCTTCCTCACCTTATTCCTTTCTGTTTTCTTGCCTGGACATTTTGAGACTCATAAAAAATGCTTGTAGGGGCTGGTCCGGCGGCATAGTGGTTAAGTACACGCACTCCATTTCGGTAGCCCGGGATTCGCAGGTTCAGATGCTGGAATCGGACCTACGCACCGTTTATCAAGCCATGCTGTGGCAGGCATCCCACATAAAGTGGAGGAAGACGGGCATGGATGTTAGCTTAGGGCCAATCTCCCTCAGTAAAAATGGGGAGGATTGGCAACAGATGTTAGCTCAGGGCTAATCTTCCTCACACACACACAAAAATGCTTGTGCATCAGATGCTAAGAATAATTGCCACAACTTCTCAGCCGCAGAGAGCTGGCAAAGGTCATGCCAACCTACAGACTGCGCCAGTTGCTTCTCAGGGCAATGCACTTGTCCTACTTATTTTTCCCCTAGGGTTTCTCTTGTGTTAAAGATTAAAGGGAGAAACTTGATGAAGCACCTGACCCCAGAAAGGCAAACTGTGGCTACAATGGGCCTTGTCTTTGCCTACAAAGACACTGGGCCTTGTCTTTGCCTAGGTGAATGGTTCCCATTATACCATCTACAGGTGAAGCATTGGCAGGGACCCCTCTATTTACAAAACGTCTTTCTCCCAGGTCACAGCTGGTGAGAGTGGCGGAACCTATGATTCACGACATCATTCTGACTGAGAACTCCAGACCCTACAACCCTGGTGACTCCTCATGGGACAAGTCAGAACTAGAATGCCAGCTTCCTCAACCATTGTTAGTGATGGCCCCAGAAGGCAAATGCTTTTAGAAATGGAGATAGAAGAGAAACATTTTCTATTCCCACAATAAAAGTGCCATTTGCGTGCGAGAAACCCCAATAGCAGCAAAAACTTCTCCTTGGGGACCGAGGTCAGCCATTGATTGGATACAAAGTGTTAGGGCAGAACATACTAGCAGAGTCTTGTCCCGAAGCCAGGACCCTGCAGACGGAGGATATTCCCCCACCCAGCCAGTGTTTGTGTGGGAGATGGATGTACAGTAACTACAGGTAGGAATTTATGGAAAGGGAACAGGAAGAAAAGATAACCATGAAATCAGAATCACTCCAGCTTCTTGTCTTCAGGTGGCTAAGTCATTATCCTCATATTTTTTTGGGGGGGGAAGGGGTATAGAGAAACAGATGAGTAAGTGGAAGCTTAGAGAGATTAAGAGACTTACCCAGGATCACACAGCTGGCCAAGGATGGTGGAGGGGTTGGGCCAGGGGATGGGCATGAGGACCCAGGGGTCTGGCTGCCCCATGCAGTGCTGTTTTTCTACACCTTCAGTCTGAGATCACAATCAGTGAAACTGCTGAAGGTCATGAGCAAAGAAAGAACAATGAACAAGGAGGGAAAGAAAATATTCAGGGAAAGATGACCTGGGTTTCAGGTGAGGAAGCTGATCAGGTTCACCCGGTCCACACCCATCCCAGTGCTGCCAAATCAAATTTTTTTCACTTGTCACGGGCACAGTGGTTCAATTTATCATTGACTTTGCTGCCCAGGTTCTTCTAGCAATATCAAATATTGGATTGGTGGTTACCAGAGGGGAAGGGGGGAGGCAGGAGGGTGAAAGGGATAATTCGGTACATGTGTGTGGTGATGGGTTGTAATTAGTATTTTTGTGGTGAACATGATGTAATCTATGCAGAAATAGAAGTATAATGATGTACACCTGAAATTTTTACAATGTTATAAACCAATGTTACTGCGATAAACAAAAAATTAAAAAAAAAAACTAAAAAAAAAAAATATTGTCTTTGCAGCTCAGCACCAGAATTCTGCCATGACTTTCCTTAACTAATTAGCAAAAATATCCAGCATCATCACTTGTCACCTTGACTTGTCAAACAGTTCCTTTTTGTTTGCTTGTTTCTTCTGCTAGACTCTGAACTCCCTGCTGACGCTTGAACACACCAGGGATGATCCCACCTCAGGACCTTTGCACTTGCTGTTCCCTGTACTAGAATGCTGTTCTTCCAGATAGCTGTATAACTTGCTCCTTTGATTCCTTCAAATCTTTGCTCACATATGACCTGCTGATGAGGCCTTCCCTGATGACCCCATTTAAAATTACAAACAACCTCCCTAGCATCCTTTTCTGCTGTATTTTTCTGCATTGCACTTATCACCATCTGACATAATATATCTTTTCTTTTTGTGTTTTATTTTGTCACCCCAAATTATGTAAGTTCGTGATGGCAGGGTTCTCTGCTGTGTCTTCAGTGCCTAAAACAGTCTTTGGCATACAGTAAACACCTAGTAAATAATTATGACCTCAATGACAAGTGAATGAATGCACTCCTTTAGGTTGGACACGTCTGTCACAATTCCTGGCACCAAACACAGCCTCAAGGTCTATGGGATGAAAGAAGCCACACTGTTTCTTCCAAGGGTTCTATTTAAAAGTATTCTGATCATTTACTATTACCTCCCGTGGCTTCATGACTCCTTGACCCCTTTTGTGAAGGGACTGTTTGGGCAACAATCTCTCCCACGTTCAGGGCCCTCACATACTGAGCTTTTCTCTGCTTCCCCCAATACACTAAGTTTGCTGTTTGTTTGCCCCTGTGGCACCCTCTCGGCTCTCTTTCAAAATACAGAAACCACTTATTAATATCTGTTTTTTCCCAATGGACCTTAAATGTTTCAATAGGGCGGGACCCCCATGAGCCTCACTCACTGCCATTTCCGCATTTCCAGTACACTGCCTGACAGTTGGTAGACAGTTAATGAGTGTTTGTTGACTTAAGGGGCCAGGTATTGTCAGGAGTGCCAAGGAGAGATTAAAATATGTTCCTTGACCTCAGGCACTGAGCGAGTACTGCTGTAGGGAAATCCTCTCCCCTCAAGTGCCCCAGTGCATACTTCTTTAAGGAAATTCCTTCATCTGAAGATTCAACATTTACGAAATTACACTTATGAAAAACTTCCTGGGGTTCCAAGATTGCACATGGGGATTCTGCTCTTTATTCAGTGCAGGAAAATTACAAAGCACTACTTAGATTTCTCTATATTTAAAAATTGATTCTCTTAAGTCTTTTGACTTGCAGGAAAGAGGCAGAGATGGTATATCACCAAAAAGCCTCCTTGGACTAGCCAAATAAAATTAATAACAATAATAATAACATTAGTAAGAATAATAGTTACTAATTTCATTTATCCTAATAGATGAGATTTCGTTAAATGCATTGAATACAGAGCCTAGGATTCTCAAATATTTTTGTTAGTGTTTTATTGATTCTCATGGTTTATGCTTTTAGGTACATAGTCTCTTTCTTTCAAAGACTTTATTTTGTTTCTTATTACAAAAATAATATATTTTTGTTGTAATGAAATTAAAGGATAGGTAAATATATAAAGTAAAAAAGAGAAAGTGACTCCCTCCTTTTCCCTCTGCCTACCAGTCTCACTGCCCAGACGTAACTACTGTTACTTTTCATGAATCTTTTTATGCTCATCAAACATTTATTTACTTATTTTTAAACAAAAATTGTATCATATTTTACATCATTTTCTGCAACTTGCTATTTTACTTTACATTATGGATATCCTTGTAACATGTTAACTGCAGGTATGCTTTCTTCTTATTAAAAGGCCCTGTTGTATGGAGATATTCTTATTTATCCATTTATGTCCCTAATTCCTTCCAATGACAAACAGTGTTGGAACAAACATCTTGGAGCATGAGTAGTTAGGCACTCATGCTCAGTATTCTGATGATAAATGGCAGAAAGAGAATTGCAGGTGGATCCGTCCTGTGTCCGTTACCTAATCTGGAGCCCTGTTTCCCACAGTTTCTTTCCTTGCATAGTTTTGGTTCAGTGTGGGCCACAAGGAACATTTTGCATGAGTTTGGAAGAAGGAAGTGAATGAAGTGGAAGCCATGCTCTTTTTGGGCTCTGGAGACGGGTGCAGAGCACCAGAGCGTTGCAGAGAGGGAGACTGTTCCAGTTCACATACCTTGTCACTTACCTGCAGGTTCAGCTGGTTGTCATGGGACCACGCCCACACTACTGCCTCTTCAGCTTCTGCCAGGTCTCCTCCAACGTTCCTCCAACACCTGGGCCAGATGTAATGTTTGATTTCATGATCAAGTGTGCCAGCTTCCCTATTGTCCTTCTTTACCCAAAGTTTACAAAAATATTTTCTCATATTTTTGTAAATAATAAAAATAAGAAATTTTGATTCAGCCAGCCCTGCTGGTCTAGTGGTTAAGATTTGGTGATCTCGCTGCTGTGAGCCAGGTTCGTTGCTGGTCGGAGAACCATACCACCCATCTGTCGGTTGTCATACTCTGGTGGCTGTGGGTTGCTGTGATGCTGAAAGCTATGCCACTGGTGTTTCAAATACCAGCAGGGTCACCCAAGGTGGACAGGTTGCAGGGGAGCTTCCAGACTAAGACAACTCAGGAAGAAGGACCTGGCCACCCACTTCTGAAAAAATTGGCCATGAAAACTGTATGAACAGCAGCAGAACATTGTCTGATACAGCTCTGGAAGGTGAGAGGATGGTGCAAAAAGACCTGGCAGAGTTCAACTCCCCTGTACACAGGGTCACTAGGAGTCAGAATCCACTCAAGGGCACTAACAACAACAAAATTTTGATCCATATATAATTTATTTTTTGACATGGTATGACAATTGTCCAGACACTATTTATTGGTTTCTTTACCCATTAATTTGACACTTCATTTTCATATCATATTCCACATTTACTTGAGTTTGTTTTCAGTACTTACTTTTTTTCTCCACAGATATATTTTAACTCTACAGTAGTATTTAACTTAATTTCTGAAGCTTTGGAATTTATTTTGATATCTGTCAGGGCAAAATATCTCAGGCTTTTTCAGAAATGTCTTATTTTTCTTATGTATCTAAAATCCCAGATAAACTTTGAGATCAACTTGTCATGTTTTATCAGTGTATTAGTTACCTATTGTCCTAAACTCATTGGCTTAAAACAATAAGCTTTTATTATTACTCCCAAGTCTGTGGGTCAGCTGACTAGTGTTTCAGATTATAACAAGGGAAGCTCTTGCATCTGTGGTCAACTCTGGATCAGGTCATAGCTTGCCTAGGTTGTCTCAAATATTTGGAAGTTTGCTGGCCATAGGCAGTCCTCGGCTGGGACAGCTGGGCTGTCCTCCACATGGTGTCTCATTCTCCAACAGGCTAGCCCAAGCTTGCTCACATGGCAAGGGCAGGGTCCAAGAGTTGGAGTGGAAGTGTGCAAGGTCTCTTGAGGCTGAGTCTCAGAACTCAGGACACCATCCCTTCAGCTGTGTTCTATTGGACAAAGTCATAAAACAGGCGTATATTCAAAGGGTGGCGAAATATACGCAATCTCTTGAAGGGTGGAGCCGCAAACACACTACTAAGGGCATGCTAAAGGGAGGCTCTTGACTGGAGATTTTTGTATGATTTTATTTTAGTGTGTATATATGCTATCTGATTCCCATTTTGATATTAGTGTTGTTATATATAGAGAGTTCTCAGTGTTTAGATATTATAGGAATTATCTTTTCCTCGCAAATTCCAAAGAACATTAGCACAGAAACTGTCATATACTGGTGCCTTTGATGAGGGTAGGGCTTTGACTACTTTCCAATGCTGTTGGTGTATTTAGTTTTCTATTTCTTCTGTACTAGTTTAATAATTTATATTTTCCTGAGAAATAAAGCATAGCGTTTAGATTTTCAAATTTATTGTTGTAAGATTATGTAGAATATTCTCTTATAATTTTTATTAGACAATATTTTAATCATCTAGAAAAACATAGAGAACATTCTGATGAATACTCATGGTCCCACATTTAGGTTTGTTAAATCTTAACATTTTACTATATATGCCTAATATATATATATATATATATATATATATATTTATTTATTTATTTATTTATTTTGGTGAGGAAGATTGGCCCTGAGCTAACACCTGTGCCAATCTCCCTCTATTTTTGTATGTGGGTCACCACCACAGCATGGCTTGATGAGAGGTGTAGTTTTGCCCTTGGGATCTGAACCTGCAAACCAGGAACACTGAAGCAGAGTGCGCCAAACTCAACCATTAAACCACCAGGTTGGCCCAAATATTTTTAAAAATAAAACAGTAATGATATACTTGAAACCTTTGTGTGCTCATCTCTGCTCTCATTTCCTTCTCCTCCAGAAGTAACCACTATCTTGATTTTGGTGTTCACATTCCCATACATGTTTTTATATTTTTACTACATATTTATGTCTTCATAATAACCCACAGTTTATTG
The DNA here is from genome assembly GCA_014189135.1 of Dicerorhinus sumatrensis harrissoni. Lineage (NCBI taxonomy): Eukaryota > Metazoa > Chordata > Mammalia > Perissodactyla > Rhinocerotidae > Dicerorhinus > Dicerorhinus sumatrensis. The sequence goes on along the minus strand of JABWHU010000190.1, from coordinate 18,098,292 downwards.
GTATTTCTTTTAAAACTTCACATCTATGGTGCCATAACATTCATAATGTTCAAATCTCTAGCAATGTGTTCAACATAGTGATTTTGAGATTTATTCATATCGATATACATAGCTTCAAGTCATATTTAATTTTTTGTTGCTCTGATATGTATGAACTGTTCTTTCTAGTTATTTAAAATCACCTCTACAAACTGTGATTTTCTCATATCTCAGTCCTAATGGCATGCATTTGTTTTGTTTTCTGTCTCTTTTTTATCGAACGGACTCTAAATATGTTTTCTATTGTATTGATCATTTCAAAGTGTCAGCTCCTGGTTTTATTTATCAGATCCATTTAAAAATTTGTCTTACATATTGTTAATTCCTACTTTTTCTTTCTTTTTGTTTTATTTCCTTCTAGTTTCTTTTGGTTTTGTGTGTGTTTTTGTGTGTTAGTATTTGCCTGCAACACATTTCATTTATTTTATTTGTGCACAGTGTCTAAGAAATGCATTTACAAGGATAGTTTTTCTCCTTTACCACTGTTGCTACAATTCACAGGTTTTATTATATACTTATCAGTGTCAATTATTTACAAATAGCTTGAAATTTCAGGATGAGTTCCCCTTCATCTCTAGTGTAACTGAATAGGCCATTTCAACATGTCAAAATGGTTCATATTCCTTTTGGCTAGACCTTTGTTAATTTCTGTGTGCCTTACACTGTGGTCAGCCAATGTGTCTTGTATGATTAATTAGCATTTACATGATAGTTTGGTTGAGAATTGAATTCTAGATTCAAAATCATTTTCTCTGGTCTTTATAGATATTTTTCTTTCCTTTGACTTCTGGTATTTAGTACAGCAGATAGAAATTTGATGGTAGTCTATTTCTTATTTCCCTAGAGATCATTCATTTTTGTTGTTTGTTCCTTTTCTCTTTCAGAAATGTGTAGTATATTCATTCTATCCTTGAATCTAGAAGCATGCCTTATTTTCAATATTGGTATCAGGATCTTGGTGAGCTCTTTGAATCTGAAGGCTTAAGATTTTATTTTAAGCTCAAGGAAATTTCCTTCCATTATTACTTTAATTTTGTCACCTTCTTTGTATATTCTCTTTGAGCTGTTGTTAAACAGATATTTATCTTTTCTGCCTCTTAACTTTTTTTCATGATTCTTATCTCCCCTGCTGGCATTTTTGCTTTATATTCCTGTAGATGTAATAATTTTATTATTTACAGTCTCAATACAGGTGTGCAAGAAAAATAACTTCTTAGAATTTCTTTTTAACTGAATTTAATCTTCTTTCCAATGAAGGCAAGAAAAATGAATGCTTTCCAATCCAAGGCAACTCAGTCACTTATTAAATGTGGCCCACTCAGGATTTAAACTCACTCAGTTTAAAATTCTCTCTCCTCTTTATTCTCTTCTTTCCTTTGGGATTCGTCTAAATTCCCAGGGCTTTTATGCATCATCCTGGCATTGGGAGTAGGACATTTAGTACAACTAATTCTATCTGTCCTCTGTACAGAGGTAGCTATTTCTGGTTCTTATTGTCATATGCTTGTATCTGCTGCTGTTCATGACCAATCTATGACTTCTCTCTTAAGAGACATATACTCTGCATTCACTTTGAATGGCCCTAAAACTCCTGTGGTTTTCCAAGCCTCTCATCAATTTTTTATACTGAGGTATCAGCATTTTGTGAACTTGCTCTTGGTCCCTCTGCCTCCATCAACCATTATTGATATGTTGTTAGGCTGCCATGTTGAATGCAGAGAATCCCTAGAAAGCTTGCCACTACCCTAGGAAGTAAGGCACAGATACCTAAAAAATGAGATGGAGGCTTATATCACCTACTGACCCCCTCTGGGACTCATCTGAGGTTGGAGGGTGTCGGGGCACTGACCCCTTCCTAACAACATCTATAATCTATATGTCTATAATCTAACCAAGATAGCCTCTGATTTCTTCTCTCCTGCCTGTTGATAACATCTTTTTTTTGTTTTAAGCAAGAAAATGACTCTTTATCATAGTGTGAATTTTAGATTCATGGTATAAACTCTGCTTCCCATCTTCCAAGATTGCTATTTATATTAATAGATTCATTTTGGGGAATTTCAAGAAAATCTTTTATTTTTCAACATAGTCTCTGTTGCAATTAAAAGCTTTAGTGTCGACTATTATTTTTTAATGCATTAAAAAATCTATTTAGAAATTTAATTGTTTCCATTAGCCTAGGATATATCAAGCCTGCTTCTGAAGGGAAAGTACATGACAAGTAATGACTACTTCCTGAATCTTGGAGGTAAAACGAGGGCTAAAAGGAACACAGGATATTGGGTGGTGGGAATTGATGGCAGTGGTGGGAAGCCAGTGCTTAAAATCTCAAAATATTGCTTGATTGAAATTAGGGTCTCATCTTCAGAAATACTAGATTTTCAGATGTATCTGTGATTATTTTGTGGCCATTGTCAACCCCTGCTTTATGACACCATCATGACTCCCATGATGTTTGGCAGAAGCTGGGGACTGTATATTTTAGAGGATTTGACAAATATTAGTCCTATCTACACATTTCACTTTCTCCCTCTCCTTCCGTGGCCCTCATCAACTGGCTTCATTTTCTTGACTTCACATTGCTGCTGGCACTGACCTGGGTGGGTAGATTCCTCTTAACAGCTGCTGCTATGTATGATATCTCTTGATATGATTTCTGCTACTATATATAATTTGCTCTCAATTTGATTCTGACCAGACTAGCTGTGATCCTGTTCACTTACCTCTTCAACAAGGTCATCTAAACAACTACAAATCAGGTTGCCAGGCCAAGATCTGCTCTAATTTTGCCTCATATATAACTACAGTTGGGTTGATCTTTGTGACTCCAGCTTTAATCTATGTCTGCAATGATTTAGGCAACTCCTGAAAGGGGAAAAGGCAGTGACTGTGTTGTACACAGTAGTCAGCCCCAGGCTGAACTTTCTGATTTTATAGCCTGGGGAGCAAGAAAGTGAAGGAGGCCCTGAGGAAAGCTCTTAATAAAGCCAAGTTGTACTAATGAGCTTCACAGCTCTGCAAAACACTCATCAAACACCTCCTCTGTTGTACTAACCATCTGGGCTCTTATTATCATTTGCAAGCGCACAAGGCATGGAACTAGGCCCCCAGGGGTAGAGAATCTTCTAGAAAGGAGTTTTTCATGAAGCCTGCCTCCAGAGAAGGCGATGAGAGACAGAGGCAGAATATCAACAAAGAAATTCCATATTTAATGGGGAGAAATATTAATAAAGATTTGAAATTAAATTATGTAATGACAATAGCAGGGAAGCTTGACATCAGCAGTAACATTAATATTTAGCTAGAGAAGAACAAAATGGGATAGAAGATGATGAGATGACAATTGCATAATAGATTTATGAGAGCTAGCATCCAAAGAAAGAATGCTTTATTGTCTATGAGGGTATTTCCTTATATGATTAGAAATGTTACATTTTGTTTGAGTGATTTATAATTTTATTTTTAAGTGATAAGTTACATGTAAAGTGCTTGACATGGTGTGTGGCACATAGTGGGCACTCAGGGATGCTGGCTATTTCTGTGGTCATCACAATTATTATTAATGGGTTCCACACTCGATAAAACCCAGATAGAAAATTTTACTGCTACTTAACCAGTTGGTGTGAACTCTACAATGTCACTGAATGTGTAAAAATTCTGGTAGGAAGTAGGCAGAAAGGCTGAATTTGGGAAATTGTCTGGGAAACACCTTTCTGGTGGTGAAGAGTGGCTTTACTTTCTCTCATTCATTTCTCTTTCATTTGATTGCCTCCTTAATTTTAGGAAGTTGGTACTATTATTCCCAATTTACAGATGAGGAAGTAGAAGTACAGAGAGATTATACATATTTTTCAAGATGGCACAGCTAGAAAATGATGGAGCCATGATTCAAACTCAGGCAGTCTGATACCAGAATCCATAGTCTCAACCAAAACTTATAGTATCTTCGCTCTGGTAAACTCTAAGTGCCTAGAGAATGATAATTGAAAGAGAAAAGACTAAAATAGAGGCTATCTGCATTTAGGATTAAAGTACTTTTGCATATGAAAAAGATCTAATGTTCTTGATATTTTTTAAGACCCATGAGGATACTAAACTGGGTGGCCTATCCCCACCAAGGAGCAGATTCATGGCCTAACAAAGCAGATTTCTCACATTAAGGTTGACAGGCATGGCAATATTTGCTCAGTAGGATCTCAGGATTGCTATGGACCAGTAATTGTCATGTGCTTGCCATTCTTCCTCTTTTGTAATGGGTGTGTTTACTGTGGTTATCCTGCCTGGTTCACCCATGCATGTTGCGTGTTTATAGGGGAGGCAGATAACTTATCTTTTTAGTTCATAGTTCTCTAGACCAAAGGGAGCTGTGTCTGGCCTGACAGAGATGACAAGATCCTCAACTTTGATCCCAATGATATAATTTGTTGAAACTTGTGTGTGTGGGGGGGGGGGTGTCTTAGAGTGGTGATGAATATATTTTGCATGTAGTTTGGACAGTAGGACATGAGTATTTATGGACAATAGGAAAGACAGGATCACTGTTCAGAAAATATTCACTCCGCTCCTCTCTCACTGTGAATAGAACATACTCTTCTGCTCCAGCATGTTGAGCTTGACTTTATGACTTTGGCAGATAGAAATTAGTAGGCCTGATGTAAGCAAAGGCCTGATGTGCTTTGGTAATGGGGTGTTGCCCACTTGTGCTTCTGCCATTGTTAGAAGAAGATGTTCTGGGTAGCTTGCTAACCCAAAGATGATGAGAAATACATGAAAGAAACCAAGCTCTAGCTTGGCCAAGCTAGCCAAGCCCAGCCTAGATAAGCCAAATCCTGGCTGATCCACAACCCTATGAGCATAGGAATAAATGCTTATCGCTGTGTGTCTTTGAATTTGCAGGTATTTGTCACAACACAGTAGCTAAGTAAACATTCCATGGTCAAATATATTTTAGAATTGCTGCATAATATATATGTAATTTTAGAGATTTGTAAAGTATATTATCATAGTAAAGTGTCTGAGAAATTCTATTAAAGACAGTTAACTTTATTTAACCCAGTTTCCCAGATGTCTTTGAGGACTGACTCCTTTTTTGATGTGTTAAAAGTAAAAAAAAAAAGAAAAAAAATTAAATGTTAGCTGGAATCTGACTTAATTTGCTTCTATTAGAGAGAGAAATTCCTCTTTATTGAGGAAACCATCTTAAAAGACATCTTGATTATGAAATTTGGGAACCTCTAATGTATGATTTATATGGAAGGTATTTGGGTATTAAAGACTTAGATTATCATGCATAACAATATATATATAATTTTGAGTCTTCTTCTAGTGGATTAGATTGGATAGGGATTTGGAGGACTGGGGAACTGGGAGAAGAGAGATTTAAATAAAAGATCATCTCAGCAGAGAAAGATATGGGGTCCTATGTTAACAGGTGGGCTTAAGGTGAAGGTGAGAAGCAGCCAGTGACAGATTGTTTGTGATGGGAATGGCTGGGGAATTTGTAGCACAATGACATCAATTATTCAATTCTAGTTTTCTCCCCTATTCTGTGTAGTACCATGAACCTCTTAAGTTTTCTACAATATCTTTATTAAAAATCTGTTACCCAAACAAACACTGTGTTCATTTTGCTTCAGGGAATAAAGAAAAAAGAAAAGCTGCCATGCTGCATGCTTGGTGTGATGTGGTGCTGGGAAGGATGAGTGGTCATGAGAAGTGGGCACAACTGTGTGGAATGCTGTAGTGGAAGCAGGAAGGCAGAGAGCCATGCAAATGCAATAATGAGCCCTTAAGTGTCCTCGGAAATTAGAGGGGGGGTTCTAGACTTTCTACTGCACAAAGGATGGCGGGTGTGGCAGAGATTTTAGACCAAACATTTGTTGGCACAAATATCCATGTTTCTGCACATTTTCTAGCATCCCCTGTGGTTATGTTGAGGTCATGTGACTGGATTCTGGTCACTGGGATGTGGGTAGGAGTGAGGCAGATCACTTCCAGGCCTGGTCCTGAGCAATATCCTACATGATCTTTCTCTACTCTTCCTCTGCACTAGCAATCTTGAAGGCCCCTGTTCCAAATGGTATAGCTATGAGACAGGGGAGAACTGTTTGATCCACACTGGATTTTTCATGGGCAATACAAATTAATTGTGCTAAGCCACTGTGATTTTTAGTTGATCTATTAATACAGCACAGTCCAGAAGACTCATCTCTTCACCCAATGAGCTCTGGCATGCATGTGAATGTATGTGTGTGTGGTCATAAAAAAAAAAAAAAATGTCCTCTTGGACAGTAGGGGCAGTGGCCTAGGCAGAGACCATTAGCAACCAGTGTGTACAGGACAGACAAAATTTCTAGTCCACTCACCAAGTGACTCTGTGATCCTGGGCCCCACTCTTTGCCTCTGTTTTGTTATCAGTACAAATGGGGAGTCCCACAATATCTCTTAATCCTGCAGGGCTCTTGTGAAGATGGGTGAGGGGAGTGTTTTGAAATGCTTAAAGATACTCTGCAGTATTAGATCTTATTCAGTTGGCCTTCCTACATTTTCTTTTCCTAAGTGGAAGGTTGAGAGGAAAGAAATGGACTATCCCTAGATGATTAATAAATACTTGTTAAGCCTGTCCCCTGGAAGCCCCTTGGTCTTGCCCTCCCTTTTCAGGCATATCTCCAATGCCATGATGAGCCATATTAGTGACAGAGGCCAAAGGAAAATCAGCAATATTGGTGCTGTCTTTTTTTAAAATTTTGATGTTTTATTTATAATAGATTTTTTGCATTGCTTTTGACTTTGTAATAATATGACATTATTGTTTACCTTGTTTACTAATGTTTTGGTGCCACCTTAACTTTTGTACCTGAGTTGTGTGCCTGACTTACCTCACCCTAGTCCTGGACTTGCCTAGTATCACCCTGTGCTGCTGCCAAAGTCCTACTTGTTGTCCCAGGGGTAGTCCCTGGGCTCGTCTGTCCCTGTGAATTTTCTCACACGGGTTCCTCTTCATGGAGAGTTTTGCCCATCTTTCTCCCCCCTCCCGCCTCTGTCCAAACTGATTTTCAGTTTCCACCTCCTCTAGAAAGCCCTCCCTGGTCTACCCCACCCGTAAGTAATCTTGCCCTACACTGAATCCTCATGGCACCTTACCTACAACTCACTTAAGAGTTTAGTACTTATTATCTTCTAGGAGGGATAATTATCTTACCTATTAGGTTGCACATTCCTTGTAGACAGGCAGAGTGTTTTCTCTTTTGGAGGGGTTTGCCTCATTTTATATCTCTTGCTCTTCATTTAAAACCATTAGCACAGTGATGAATCAATGAACATGGTGTTCTCATTTTCTCTGGGTTCTCATAACTGTCAAAAAGAACAATTATTCTGTTCTTCCCCATATTCCTTATTTCCTTTTCTGAATTGAGAAGTGAAATTCAATGACTTAAAATGCCTATGAATTTGGGGCTAAAGAAATACTACAATGTCAAAGATGCAGAGAGCTGGCAAAAGCTATGCCAACAAGAAGAGCTTGCCAATTTCTCCTCTGGGCAATATCCCAGGCTTTTGTTTTCCTTATAGTTTCATTTGCCTTTAAAGGGGAAAATCAGGGAGAGATGTAATGCAACACCTGACCCTTAGGGAAGGCAAACTTAGCAGACGTGATCTGTCTTGTTGAAGTCTCTGTGTAGAGTCTCCAGTGTGTCCTCCTGGATAATGTGGATCAAAGCCTTGAGTTTACAAAGCACCCTTCTTCCAGGATGTGGCCACACTGGTAAGGGCAGCAATGGGCACAATTTCTGACGTTGTTCTGACTGGAGAAGTTAAAGCCAGAGACATCTCTCTCCTCAAGGGATTGTGCAGACCTGGGATTCAAGGCTTTTAGATTCCACTCAGTGGGTGCATCATAGGGCTTTGGAAGCTGGGACTGGGACCAGGTGCCTGTTAAGAATCCACATGAACAATAATTGCTTTTCCTTAGAGACCACTTTAGCAATCAACTGAGGACTTCAGAGCTTTCGTAGCAATTATTAGTATCTTCTCCATCGGGGATTTGCGTTGGAGCCAAGAGCCCATAGGAAGAGGTTGTTCTCCAACTTCTGCTATTCCAGCCCGCAACTGACAAAAACCAGAGTGAGGAACGCATCTTAACTGGATCTACAAGATCACAGAAACAGAAACGTTAAAGGAAGAGAGAGAAGACAGTGCTTGACAGACCAGAACTGGCAAAGGATTTGAGGATGACACAGTGCGGGGACCGACGTTCAGGCAGCTGTGACATTATTGTCCCCACGTTGATTCACTATTTGTGTGTGAGGGGAGCATAGGGGGAGTGGGAAGGACACCGAGGCCTGGAGAGATTAAGTGACTTGCTCAGTGTCATGACTGAGCAGGTATGGAAGAACCACCCAGACCTCCTGCTGCCCAGCTCACTGATCTCTCCTCTACTCTCTTAGGATGTTTCTCCAAGCAGTGGAAGAGAAATGACCTTTTAGAGACAAAGGAAAATTAGTGGACAAAGAGAGAAGAGAACTGGCCAGGTAAAGGTGAAGTGCAGTTCAGGTGAGAAAACTGATCCAGAAAACTGGTTCTTTTGGTTTGTGCTCAATTCAGATCAACAGATCCAATTTCTTTTATTTATCATTCTCCCTGATATGACAGTCCAACACTGGAGTAGCTGCCAAAGTCTAATGCTTTAAAGATGATCAAATATCTTCTTTATCTTGCTGCACTGCAACTCTGCCAAAGGACTTTCTATCCATTAGCGCAAAAGTCTCCATCAGCCTTCGGATATGAATAGCCTGCAGTGCCGGTATTCATGATTGTCTACTTAAAAATAGACATTTCCTAAGACTTGTTGGGTTGTTGGAGTAGACACATGATGCATGTGAAATCCTTTTATGAGATAAATAGTGCTGCTGTGTGAAATTTTGTTCCTAAAGACAGTTCCACCATTTACCTGCCAGGCAATCTTGGACACGTTACTTAAACTCTTTCTGTCTCAGTTTTCTATCTGTAAAATGAGGATAGTAAAAGTTCCTGCCTTATAAAGTCATCATGGGGATTAAGTGAGTTAATGTATAAATCGCTTAGAATAGTTTCTATCATTAAGGACAATATCAGTTTTTGCAAAATCTATTTTTGGTAAACTAGGAGGCTCTAATTCAGACAGCATCTGTTAAGTAAGCACATTGTTAGGTTGAGAATGGAAAGGTAAACCTAAGGATGGCTTATGACTTTCATGAATGCTGATGGATTTTAATGAGTTCTTAGACCTCAGACACTTTTTGTTTTTAAACATTTTCATGAGAATAAAAATAATCACTTGAACATGTATACAGTCCCTTTGCCTTTACAAAGTGCTTCATATGTCATTTGATAACTTTATTTATTCCTCAAAAACATGTTAAGCTCTTACTACGTGGTGAGCTCCAGGGGCACATACCCTGAGCAGGGAAGAAAGACCCAAGAGAGACTTCTTGTAGGAAATACTACCTGACCTGAGATTTGAAGGTGGTGTAGGAGTTGGTCAGGACCCTGGAGATGGGAAAGATAAGGTGTTATGGCAGAAGGGGCGGCCCATGGAAAGCACAGAGATATGAGAGAACGTGGAGGGTTGGAGAAGCTGAAAATAATTCAGTGTGGCTGAAGAGAAGTGTAGGAGAGTGGGGTGTGGCTGTGGGTGTGAGAAGTGAGAAGTAAGAAAGGGACGTGAGGAAGGAAGTAGGGGAGATCTTGTGGAGGGGATCCTTGAAATGTCAAGGAGTCTAAACAATATCCTGTCTTGATGGGGCACCATGGCGGGATTTTTCACACAGGTCTGAGACATGACCAAATGAATGTCTTAGAAATATCACTCTGGCCACAATGAGGAGCAAGAATTGGCAAGAAGCAAGTCTGAAGGCAGGGAGAGCTGTTAGTTACGCGGCTGTTGTTTTGATGGAGACAAGAGATAAAGAGAGTTTGAAACAAGGGATGAGTTGTGGTCATGGACAAAAAGGGACAGAGTCCTGAAATGGATATTCCCATGGTAGGCAGGACCCCACGTATCAATCTACCCCTATTGGCGTGAAAGGGAAGTTGGGGGTAAGAGTGGTTATCTGACCTACAGGGTCTCACACAGCTAGTTAGCAATAAATGTTGGAGAATGTGCACTCCTATTCTGACAATGTTTACCTGTATTGGTTTTCTTGACATACTAAGAAGACTCTATGTCACACTCCCTTGAAGGTAGGAGTTAAGATCAGTCATCTCTGAAGCCTCACACAGCACTTGGCGTATTTTGTCCATAGTACATATTCAATAAATGTAAACTAGAAATACAGTTAAGTCCTATTTATATCTTCCCAACTTGCTTCTCATCCTAGCCCTTTCAGGTACCTCTGGTTTCATGGCAGAGAAGAACCTCACCTTCGTGACTGAATTCCTCCTGATTGCATTCACTGACTGTTCTGAATGGTTAATCCCTCTCTTCCTCCTCTCTGTTCTGAATGGTTAATCCCTCTCTTCCTCCTCTTTCTATTTATCTATCTCATCACTTTATTGGGGAACTTGGGAATGAGTATCCTGATTCACATGGATCACCGGCTCCACACCCCAATGTACTTCCTTCTGAGCCACCTCTCTTTCATAGACATCTGCTGCTCGTCTGTCACTGTGCCTCAGATGATGGCTGTGTTGCTGGAGCGTGGGGCAGTTTTATCCTACACACGCTGTTCTGCTCAGTTTTTCCTCTTCACCTTCTTTGGCTCCATTGACTGCTACCTCCTGGCAATCATGGCCTATGACCGCTACGTGGCCGTGTGCCAACCTCTGCTTTATGTCACCATCATGACACAGAAGACCCTTTTGAGTTTCGTGGCTGGGGCTTACATTGCTGGTCTCTTCAGTGCCTTGGTGCGGACAGTCTCAGCTTTCACTCTGTCCTTCTGTGGAACCAATGAGATTGACTTCATTTTTTGTGACCTCCCTCCTCTTTTAAAGCTGACCTGTGGGGACAGCTACACCCAGGAAGTGGTAATTATTGTGTTCGCCATTTTTGTCATCCCTGCCTGCATGGTGGTGATCTTGGTGTCCTATCTGTTTATCATCATGGCAGTGATGAGGATCTCCTCAGCTGGAGGCAGGGCCAAGACCTTTTCTACGTGTGCCTCCCACCTCACCACTGTGTCACTCTTCTTTGGCACCCTCATCTTCATGTATCTGAGAGATAACTCTGGCCAGTCCTCACAGGAGGATCGGGTGGTGTCTGTGTTCTACACGACAGTGATCCCCATGTTGAACCCCCTCATCTACAGCCTGAGGAACAAGGAAGTGAAGGAGGCCATGAGGAAAATTCTCAACAGAGCCAAGTTGTCCTAACTGTCTCCAACCTTGGAAAATCCTGAGAATCACCTCCTCTGCAGTGTTAGCATTCTGGGCACTCATTATTTACAGCACGCTCAATGTTTAAATGTATATGTCATGGTACAAGGTGTAAAAAAGAGCCAAAACTTTTAGTCCCAGAGAGAAAAAGGAAGAAAAGGAAGAGGCGGGCTGAGAAGAGATTGAGGTGAAAGCTCTAACTCCCGGGACAAATGACAAAAGGGTCTGAATTTAAATCCCGTGTAATCCAGGTGTGCACACCTTACTGGTCTGTGACTATAAAACAAGATTACATTTTTTTTGTAAAAATTTTCTATGAGATTTTTTTCACATAGAAATGTTAAAAATAATGTATAGTATAATCCTTATACCCAATACTTAGTTTCTGCGAATGCTAATATTTTGTTATACTTGCTTTATTGCTTATATACATAATCTATTCACTTATCCATCCAGTTCATCCATCAATCTACATTATTTTTTGATGTATTTCAAAGTGAGTTGCAGACATCACTATCAGTACTCTTCACTCCTATACACTTCAGAATGATATCACTAATTAAGATTCAATATTTAGATTACATTTATTTTAATGATTGAATTACAGTAGTAGTTTGAAGGTCCAGTCCATACAGCTGACCCTGCTCATAGTATTCTTCAGACTCTTGTAGTAGTTCACAGACATGTCTTACACGAATCACTAAAAAAACCCACAATAACACATCTTTCAATTGTCATTGCCGCTGGAAATATGCCCTGTTCTTTCTTCTACATGTTCCAGCTTCCACTCATCACATTGTTTGCCTGAGAATACATTTGGTTAATTTATACTATTTCCATTGCCCTTAATAGTATCTGTAGTGTCTGTATCATACATGTTGACTCTCTGCATTTTGAAAACTTTTGACCTTGGGGAGGCAAAGCATTGCTGCATTCCATGCAGGGGTGAGCAGGAGGGAATCTTGGCCTGCACTGGGTCCCTGCATTCTGCAACAGCTCAGCCACCGTCCAGAGCCTCCCAGAGTCTGTTAGTTGTTTATTCCCCCTGTGTTATTGAGAAATAATTGACATATGTGAGTTTAAGGTATACAACATTATGGTTTGATTTACACGTATTGTGAAATAATTGCCATAATAGGTTCAGCTAACATTCATCACCTCGTATAGATACAATAAATAGAAAAAAAAGAAAAGAAAAGAAGATTTCTCCTTGTGATGAGAACTCTTAGGATTTATGTTATAGATTATGTATACATTACATCCCTAGTATTTATTTATAGATAAACAGAACAGAACTGAGAGCCCATCAATAAACCTATACATTTATGGACAGGAAATTTTTGACAAAGGAGCCAAGAACATATAATGGAGAAAGGAAAGTCTCTTCATTAAATGGTGTTGGGAGAACTGGACAGCTACACGCAAAAGAATGAAAGTAGACTAGTATCTTACACTGTACACAAAAATTAACTCAAAATGGATTGAAGACTTGAACATAAGACTTGAAACCATAAAACTCCTAGAAGAAACAAAGGCAGCACGTTCTTTGACATCAGTCTTAGAGTGTCTTTTTGAATATGTCTCCTTAGGCAAAGGAAACAAAAGAAAAAGTAAACAAATGGGACGACATCAAACTAAAAAACTTCTACATGGAAGTTTGGAAATTTGTACCTTTGACCACCTTCTTCCAATTTTTCCTTCCCCCACCTTCTGCCTCTGCTAACCACAAGTCTGATCTCTATTTCTATGAGTTTTTTTTTTCTTTTTCAGATTCCACATATAAGTGAGATCATACTATATTTGTCTTTCTGTCTGTTAATATTCAAAACATATAAAGAACTCATATAACTCAATAGCAAAAAATACAAATAACCCAACTAAAAAATGGGCAAAGGACCTGAATAGACATTTTTCCAAAGAAGACACACAAAAGGCCAACAGGAACATGAAAAGATGCTCAACGTCACTGGTCATTAGGGAAATGCAAATCAAAACCACAATGAGATATCACCTCATGTCTGTTAGCATGGCTATTATCAAGAAAGCAAGAGATAAGATGATGCTGGCATGGATGCAGAGAAAATGAAACCCTTGTCACTGTTGGGGTTTGTAAATTGGTACAGCTGCTATGAAAAACAGTATGAGGATCCTCAAAAAATTAAAAATAGAACCACCATATGATGCAGCAATTCCATTTGTGGGAATATATCCAAAGGAAATGAAAACACTAACTCAAAAAAATATCTGCACCCCCACATTCATAGCAGCATTGTTTACAATAGCCAAGACATGGAAACAATCTATTGGTCCTTGATCTTCACTTCTCTTAACTATAGGTACCCCAGTCAGACTCAAGACACTGGAAAGGAACGGGCCCCACCTACACAACACTTTCTGTTCTTTCTTTGATCTTTGTTCCTGGAACTCAAACTCCTTTTCCCCTGTCCCTTGGGACCCAAAAACTAGGTCCCAGGTGTATGAATGATATAAACCATAACGGAGTGTATAACAGTATCAACAATACTACAAACACAGAATGATTCCAAATTCAGCCAGCCAAATATACTAAGTCACTCTTTGGTTGCTTCCAAGTCTTGGCTGTTGTGAATAACGCTGCAATGAACACAGGGGTGCATGTATCTTTATGCATTGGTGTTTTCAAATGTCACACCTGGAATTCCAGTAATAGGACTTTAAATTGAAAGAATCAGATAAGTGAATCATGGAAGATTCATGGTGAAGGCATACAAAAGATATTCAATTTAAGATCACTTATAGTAAAATAAAACATGTTTAAATCTTCAAAGATATTGTGTTTGTTTTAGAAGACAGGACGCTTTAAAATATATAGTATAATTTTCAAAAGAAATATTTGATCCCTTTAATAATGGTTTGTCTGGTCATTAAAACCCAGGCTGAAAATTTATAGCTCCACTAAGCGGATGGTTAATAAATATTTCCTGTGTCAACTGTGTTACAGGCTGTGGGAAAAGTTAAGGAAGTAGTTAGAAAGCCTGGATTAGTTGTATCAAGTTCCTTCCTCATTGAAAAAGACCATATTGGGTCTGTGTAAATAAGAGTAGTACACTGAAGGGTCATTTGCTCTCTTAAAATCTGCCAGAAGGCAGGGAGTTCAGGATGAACTGAAAGGGGCTCCTCAGAGAATGAGTTGCCAGATTTAAGGAGACAATTTCATGCCTCTTTCTGATTATTATTATTATTATTATTTTTTGTGAGGAAGATCAGCCCTGAGCTAACATCCATGCCAATCCTCCTCTTTTTGCTGATGAAGACCGGCTCTGAGCTAACATCTACTGCCAATCCTCCTCCTTTTTTTTCCCCAAAGCCCCAGTAGATAGTTGTATGCCATAGTTGCACATCCTTCTAGTTGCTGTATGTGGGATGCAGCCTCAGCATGACCAGAGAAGCGGTGTGTCGGTGCGCGCCCGGGATTCAAACCCAGGCCGCCAGCAGTGAAGCGCGTGCACTTAACCACTAAGCCACGGGGCCAGCCCCCTCTTTCTGATTAAATTCTAAGCAGGTGGTTAAAGACTTCTAGTTTAGAAGAAATGGCTAAATTAAAGATCTGTAGGAACTAGTGGCTACAAAGCCCCAATGGGACTTCACTTACTTTTTACTCTATAGAGAGAACTCAAAGAAAGTTTTAAAAAATGCTTTCCACTTATGTATGGAAGCAAAGACAGGATTACATTAGGTAATTTTAAAGAATAGTTGAGCAGGATGACGTTTTCTGGTGTGATATGTTCTATATTTTGATAGGGATGTATATCACATAAATGTATGTATTTGTCAGGACCTATTAAACTGTATATATAAGAGCCATGAATTTTACTGTATGTAAATAATATCTTAAAACAAAATTTAATATCTAAAGAAAGAAAGAAACAATAGTTAATAATAGGGAGGTTACCTTGCTGTAAGTAGGTGTTAGTGTCTCCTTACATCTTACTATATCTTGTGTTAAAGTCATTCAAATAAGGCAACTTGTGATTATTTTTCTTGAGCTATTTTAATTCTGAAAGTCCTTTTTTAATAGAAAATATACAGCTGATGATAAATCATTCAAAAATCTGCTTTTGGACATGCATACTTAGGGAATACTAGGCTATCCAGACCAGAAAACATCATCTATTAGAAGATATTGGATGTGACTATGATGTCTAAAAGAATAAAAAGGTCTTCTGGAGAGATAACCTTGGATATCCAGCTCAATGAGGGGATGGTGAGTATGGTACTGTACCCACACCCTGCCTGGTCTCAAGCCTGGCACTCAGCTGGACTTCTCCCATCGCCCTTCTCAAGTTCCTGCCAATATATGGTTTCCTCCAAGGAGACTCCACTACCATGAGTCAAGTCATTCAGGAGCTGTCCAAGAAGGGACTTGGTATCATGGCCCCTTTGGTGGATTCAGGAGACTCTCCCCCTGCCTTTTGCCCCAGACATAAAAGAGGGGTTCTGGGCACCACATTGCTTGGTACAGAAGGTGGGAGAAGAAAAGCCACAGCTGTTCCAGGGGCAGTGCAAGTTAGTAGATATTTCCTTACACTGGTTGCAGCAGACTTGAGCATATGGCATGATTTTCAAGGTGCCAAGAAGGGCTCTGATTCCCTCTCAAATCTCCTTTCTTTGCTTCCAGTTCCTTTGCTTGAAATTAGCCTATTTGACCTTTTCTGAAGACTGTAGGATGTGATAGAAAGAATGCTGGGTGGTGACTGCCACTAACCAGCTGTGTGTCCTTCCATAAGGGAATTCCCCATTCTGTACATCAATTTCTCCAGCTGTAAAACTGGGGAAAGGTTAGAATGAGACAATTCTGAGTCCTTTTGTGGTCTGACATTCTATACATCCAGGTTTTAATTCTATTAAAGTGTAAGTTATTTGAGAAGAGAACCCTCATGCATTGCTAGCTACTTTTTTCAGAAGGGGACTGTCCAGAGCCCTCTCTGAGCATCGGTAAGGATGGAAAGTGAGCACCTGAGAATGAGGTAACTGAGAAGTATGGGAATGGATGCCAAGACCAAGGAAGGTGGAGGAGCCAGAGACAAACTTTCCACACTTTACATTGGCCCTAGGAAGTTGGGCATAAAACTCAAAGAAATCACCAAACAGCAATCATCTTTCCAATGTCTTGTTGATGACCACTAGATTTGCAGACAGGACGTAGACATGAGTATTTTAAGCACCGTTGGCAGATCTTCTTCCAGCGCTCCCACCTGTTGCCTCCCAGAGTTACTGCTCAGCCACCACCTCTATGGGATTCCCTGAAGCACAGGTGGAAATTTCTCTGATTCTCCTTACCTTAGCATGGTGAAAATCTATTCTTTTATGTTTCCAGGACAGCATCCCTTCTTATCTGGAATATACTCCTTTCTTTACTCTTGGTTCACACAAGTACTTCCATCTCCTTGTAGATCCCATCTTTCTAGCCTTCAGTGATTGACCCTGAAGTAGGCACCTGACCAACATTAGGCCAACCTTGGTACCTCACACCTCGGCCATGTGACATCTGAGGACTTCTTTGGGATTTTCAGTAAGAGTGATTTTTATCTCCTTTGTGGTGGAAAAGTTGGGAAATGTTAAGCATGGACATGACCAGAGGTCATTTTTTCCACTTTATGGAAGAAGTAGGTTTAGGAAGAAAATAAAGATGATATTCAAAGACAGTTAGGGACCTTAGAGAAATTCCCGATGTCATGAGAGTTACTGGTGCCAGTTGTCCCTGAGATCTAGCTGCACCCTTCCCTCCCCTCCCCATGGTTTTGAGAATCTTGTCGTGAATTCATCTGTGTGTTCAAGCCATGTTATGTGTTGGGCTTTTGTCACTTGAAACTAAGAAGTCCTCATTAAGAAACCCGGGTACTGCAAATAATTCCCCTTTCAGGATCTCGTTCTCCACATTAGTGAGGAGTTGGACTGGATGCTAAGTTCCTTCTGGCTACATCATTCTAGGAAGTTCATACATGCAAGCACTGAGAAAACTTTGAGAAAACTTATAAAAGGAGCAATGAGAGAAACTTGTCTCAGGTCTGCATACCCCTGAGAGAATTTGGGGGATAGTGTTACCGAACCAAGTGGGCTCACCTCCTGGTGAGTTAAATAAGACTCTACACCAGTGGAAGTTGTCTCACAAAGTAAAGTGTATTTGCAGCAAATAGGAGGCCATGAGGAACCATTTCCAAAGTCATGAAGTCCCTGAACAAAGGGAAGCAGGAACTTTCATTTGGTTGGGGAATGAATATTCAAAAGGGAGAGGCTGGTATTCCCTTGTACAGGCTCAGCTGGAGAACATGCTTCCACATAATGAGGCCTAAGCTCCTCCTGGAGAGATCTTTGCATTAAAAATAAGGCAAAGGTCATGGGCATAACTCTTGTGGTGAGGCTTGGTCAGTTTCAGGATGGCTGGTGGTTACATCTCCTTAACAAACAAAAGGAAAAGAAACAAGTTGGAAAAACAGTTAATTGCTTCCAAACCCACCTTTGAGTTTCTCAAGGCCCCTAGTCGATGACACAACCACCGACTGTCTTCCTATTTGGGGACCTCAGCCTGTTCACCTGTGAATTGGAAAGCCTGGTTCTATTGATTCTAATTGATTCTAATATCCCCTTGGTTCTAGACTCTTAAGGAGCCTATAAAAATTCTTCAGATCCAGAATAAATGAAGTGAGGGAAGTCCACCAATGGTGAACTGTTACAGCAGGATAAGTTCTTCAAAGCAAATTTATGAGCACTAGGCAGCCCTCAGTCTTGAACTGGCATGAGATCCACCTGAGTATGGATGGGGGAAGATAGTGGACATGGATTCCAGGGTGACAGCTGAGGATATGTCCTCCTTACACCAAAACCTGCAGTCCTTCTTAATGCCTCCTCCATGCCAGTCACGACTCCTTGGCTACAAGGAACAGATACCCACCTAAAATAGTTCAAAAAAAGAGCTTTTTGGAAGAAGCAGGGTTAACTCTGACAATCAACTCAGACAGAATTTTCTCCTCTTCCAATCATCTGTGCTTAGAAAGGTGAGGAAATATGGGGCCAAGGTGGATGCTGAATCCATCCTTTCCCCATGGCTGTGAGTGATACTTCTTAGAAGGAGTAAGGGCCTGGCCAAGCACACCCAAAATTTTCTACCACAATCTGCTCATTATGCAACTTAGATTTCATCTCTAAGCCCAGTCTCCTTCTTTCTAAAAGGCTAGAGAGGAAATACAGACATAGAAGGAAGAACTCTCCAACTATTCCCAAATGTGGTGTTCAGAGACATCCTCACGAGGATTTGCAATATAGTATAGGGGTCAAGAGTAGGCATTCTGGAGGCAGACTGCTTAGGTTCAAACTCTAGCTCTGCCCCTTACCGTGGGACCATTGGTGATCCATTTCAACTCTATCTGCCTAAATTTTCTCATCTCCTTAAAATGGGGATAATAATAGTACCTAACTCATAGCATTGTTGTGTGGATTAAATGAGCTAATACATCTATCTATCTATCTATCTATCTATCTATCTATCTATCTATCTATCGATCGATCGATCTACCATCTTAGAAGAGTGAAATGGCATATTGCAAGAAGCTTAAGTAGTCTTTGCTATTATTATCCTATTGGATTTCCCTTTCACATTTTGGCTCAGCTACCATCATGCCCTGAATCTCTAAATCAGGAAACCAAAGTTGGTCAGATCTGTAGATCTTAGGAACAAATCTCTAAACTGTTTTTGTGTGTGTTTGAGGAAGAATAGACCTGAGCTAACATCCATTGCCAATCCTCCTCTTTTTGCTGAGGAAGATTGGCCCTGAGCTAACACCTGTGCGCATCTTCCTCTACTTTATATGTAGGACACCTTATCATGGCTTGATAAGTGGTGCGTAGGTCCACGCCCGGATCAGAACCTGCTAACCTCGGGCCGCAGAAGCAGGGTGTGTGAACTTAACCACTATGCCACCAGGCTGGCCCCTCTAAACTTCTTTTACTTTAGTTTTGTAGGTCAAAATACTCACAATATATAAAATCTTGATCTATACTCTATTATGTTCATTCTGCATCTTTTCTGGGGCTGGCCTCATGGTGACTGAATCATCTTAATTATTTGATAGTGGTTTTAAATTCCAATGTAGCTTCCTGAAAGTAGGGTTCTGATGGCCTTAGCAGCTTATTTCACTTAGGGGTTGGGTGGAGTCACTATTGTTTATGAAGCAGAACTGCAGGGCCTCAGCTATTTGACTCAATTCACAACTGAAGGAAAAGTCTTTTTGTGTGTGTGTGTGAGGAATATCAGCCCTGAGCTAATATCTATTGCCAGTCCTCCTCCTTTTTCTCCCCAAAACCCCAGTAGGTAGTTGTATGTCATAGTTGCAGAAGTGGTGCGTTGGTGCGCGCCCGGGATCCGAACCCAGGCCGCCAGTAGCGGACCACACGCACTTAACCGCTAAGCCACAGGGCCGGCCCCGGAAAAGTCTTTCTTAAAGGGTAAGATGTTTTCCTCTTTCATAGCTCCTGAGGGACCCATCTGGAAGGATATTTCTCTCTGCCAGGCCCCTTCTCAAATCCTTGCCAAGTAGGAGCCATTGCTCTGGGAGCAGCCAGTCTGACAGAGACTTAAAGGAGCCAGATCTTGAGATGAGTCATCAGCAGATGCTTTTTCTTGGAATGATTACTGCTTTGTTGTTTGGCATTTGGTCAGTTGCTGGGCTTTTTTAGAGCTGCACTCCCTAAGGAGCATCCCTCCATTGGAACTCTAGTTCTGTAGGATGAACTTTTTTTAATGAAAAAGAAGATCTGTCATCAAATATTTTTTGGGAAATGATGGGTTAACGAAAGTTGACAAATTTTCTTAACTATAGGACCTTACAGATCCTTTAATATGTTGACATGCAATATTGTTTTCCATGTGGAGGATATAGTATATACTATGCAGTGATTTCCAAACTTATGAGAACAGTAAACCTATTTTCCTCCCTGGAACGTCTACCTAAGACTCTTGGGGGAAATGTAAGACTTTGCAAGGTAGGAGCCCCTTGCCAGTGGTTCTCGAACTTTGCTGCACTTTGTAATCACCTGGGGATTTAAAAAAATACTGATGTCTGGACCCTACACTCAGAGATTCTGATGTAATTGTTAAGGGATACACTCTGGGCCTCAAGATTTTAAAAGCTCCTAGGTGATTCTAATGTGCAGCAAAGTTGAGAACCACTGCCCTGGAGTCCTCTTGTCTTGTGCATCTTCTGAATAGGCTTATTCAACACAGTACTGATCTGGTTCAAAGTCATTGATTTGCCACCAAGAAACAGCATAGCCCCCTCTGTAACTAGGTTTTTTAACTTATGAGATGGGGGAAAATCCACACTGACTATCTAAGGTCTCCTGTGAGGAAAGAAGACACTGATGGGACTTTGGAGAAATCATGCTCTTTGAGAACACACCTTTGTTGTTTTACTTTAGTTTACAGCACAGTGCACAGAGGGCCAAGCAGGGCTAGAGCTCCTGAGAATGCTTCCTCAGGCACTGTTTCTAGATATAATTTGGGGGGATTAGCTGTATCAGAACCAATGTAGATGCCTGCAAACCTTTGCAGAAGCACTGTGTCAGAATTTATGGAGGTGGGACTATAGTATTCACATTTTAAACAAATTCACTGGGTAATTATTATGCACACTGAAGTTTGAGGACCAGTGCTCTGGAGGAGAGGTTGGTCACCATTAAGAATTTGCTCAGTTTGCCTGGTAGAAGTCTGTTCACCACCTGCCCACATCTGTCACTCCAATGTTTCATCGCATGACTTCCCCACTTGCACCATTCTGCTTCTGGAAAATGGTGAACTTTGAGTCACCAATTAGAGTGTGTATTGGTGATGGGGAGAAAAAGCTTGTGCTTACAAAACAGCCTCCTTTGGGATCAGGGCATAGCCAGCTAGGATTGCATTCTGCAAAACCCTTGGCGAAATTCTCAACTGCGATACAGGAAACCTTCAAAGAAATGCATCCCTTTTGGTACAGGGCAGGAATGAAGCAAGACTAGGAACCAGCCCCATCAGACCCTGGTCAGTGATGGCAGGATGTGGGATAGGGCTTTGGGAGTTTGAAATTAGAGACAAATCTTCAAAGATACTAGATGCCTTTGTTAGGAAGTCACATGAAGATAAATTGGTTCTCCCTGGAGACTCCCCTCAGGAACCGATTATGGCATGATGCAGGGGCAGTGAATGCAAGAAGCACGGTCGGCAAGGCCTAGTGCTGGATTGGAAGCTCAGGGAGAGAGGCTGATCCCCTAGCCTGCTATTCTGGACTGAGTCTGAAAAAATCCCAAGGAACTCTAGTGTCAGGGATGTATTGTTTTGTCAAGGATGAGAAGAAAGGTGGAGACTCCATGAAGTGGGAATAAGACAGAGAGATCCTGGAAGTGACCCCGTATCAACCAGGTTGATATGATTATGGACTCATGCTTCATCGTTGTTTATTGAAAGAGAACAAAGAGAAGGGTCACACATCTACTGTGGGTGAACTAGAACCCAGATCTTCTCTGGATTGGCAGGTCACTGGCGTAGGAAACGCTACACAAAGGAGGAAGGCAATAATGAAGTGGAATTCAGGTGAGGATGGTTCATGCCCAGCTCATGGCTTCCAAACCTAATTTGACTGCTGGTGTATCAGATAATCAAATACAATCAAAACCCTCCTTTACAGCCCTGTTCTAAAACTATAATAAGGACCTCAAATCCATTAACCCAGGTTCCTCCAACAGTGCTTCAACAACACCAGGCTGCAGAAATATTTCTGCTTTCAAATGTGGATGCTGTTTATTATCAAACTAGGGCTTTTATTAGGGCCTGTGAGAACAATCAAACCATGCTTACGGAGCTTTAGGTGCTAAAAGAAGCTTATGTTTGCTCTTTTCATTCCAAGGTTAATGTTAGTACTTACAAAAAACAAAAACAAAAACAAAAAACCCTTAATAAATTATCCAACTCTAACTAGGATAACAGCTGTTCGTTAAACAGGCATGTTGTTAGACTGAGAATAGAAATATCCCAACAAGCAAAGCCCATTGCTGATTGCTAATGTATTTTTTTGGTTTGTGCTCTTTTGTTCCTAGAATATAAATTTTCCTTACTTAAAGCATTCATTTAAAATTTTAAATAGCCACCATATATACGTGGAGTGCTTTTAGGTTTCTGATGCACTTTTGCACCTGTTTTAACCTATGTGTTAACCTTATCTCATTACCAGGACAGATATTATGATCCCCTTTTGGCAGAAGAGGAATTTGAGGTTCAGAGAGCTTACGTGCCTTGCATAAGATCAAACAGCTAATTGGGGACAAAGTTGCAAATACAACAGATGACTTATAAGTCAGAGAATCACTTGCTCTCCATTC
This sequence comes from Dicerorhinus sumatrensis harrissoni, assembly GCA_014189135.1. Classification (NCBI taxonomy): domain Eukaryota; kingdom Metazoa; phylum Chordata; class Mammalia; order Perissodactyla; family Rhinocerotidae; genus Dicerorhinus; species Dicerorhinus sumatrensis. The sequence continues at coordinate 18,075,516 of JABWHU010000190.1, read as the reverse complement.
TTAGTATGAGAGAAGCCTTTATCACTTCTTGTCTTACATTGTAGTGAGTTCTATTTTTGCCCATTTTCACATTAGGCTGCAAAATTTGTTGAAGTTTCCCTACATATCAGACACTCAATTTAAAGCTTTTTACTTGAAATGACTTGAAATTCTCTTCAGGGATCCCTTCATCTGGCTTTTTTGTCTTAGCCCTCGCAGGTAAACTGCTGAATGGATGGCTGGGAGGAATTACACGGTAGTGACAGAGTTCTTCCTTATTGCATTCACTGAACGTCCTGAGTGGGGGCCTCCTCTCTTCCTGGTATTTTTGGGTTTCTATCTACTCACTCTGCTGGGGAACTTGGCAATGCTCATCCTGATCCGCAAAGATCACCAGCTCCACACCCCGATGTACTTCTTCCTCAGCCACCTTTCCTTCGTGGATATCTGCTACTAGTCCGTCATCGTCCCTCAGCTGCTGGCTGTGCTGCTGGAACACGGCACAGCCATCTCGCAAGCTCGCTCTACAGCTCAGTTTTTTCTCTTCACATTCTTTGCTTCCCTTGAGTGCTACCTCCTGGCAATCATGGCCTATGACCGCTACGTGGCCGTGTGCCGACCCCTGCTTTATGTCACCATCATGACTGAGAGGGCCCGCTGGGGCTTGGTAGCTGGGGCTTACGTTGCTGGTTTCTCCAGTGCCTTTGTTCGAACAGTCACAGCCTTCAGTCTCTCCTTTTGTGGAAACAATGAGATCAACTTTATTTTCTGTGACCTCCCTCCTCTGTTAAAACTCACCTGTGGGGACAGCTACATCCAGGAGGTGGTGATTATCGTGTTTGCCATTTGTGTCATGCCTGCCTGTATATTGGTGATCTTGGTGTCCTACCTGTTTGTCATCGTGGCCATCATGCAGATCCGCTCTGCTGGGGGCCAGGCCAAGACCTCGTCCTGTGTCTCCCACCTCACGGCTGTGGCTCTCTTCTTTGGGACCCTCATCTTCATGTACCTGTGAGATAACTCAGACCAGTCCTCGGAGGAAGACTGAGTGGTGTCAGTGGTGTACACCGTGTTGACCCCGGTGCTGAACCCTCATCTATAGTCTGATGAATAAGGAGATAAAGGATGCTGTTATGAAAGCCCTGAGCAGATTCAAAACTTCTGGAAGGCCATAAATGGACTCTTGTCAAATACATCTGTCATTCCTTAGTTTCTCTATCCTTTCTGTCTTTCCTCAAATATCACCTACTTGGGGAGACAAGTAGGGAGACAACCCTACTTAAAATTGCCCCTGAACACCCCACCTCCACTTTCTGATTTATTATTCTATGTAATACTTGTCACTATCTGATGTACTATGTTTTACATATTTGATATTGTCTAATTCTCACAACAAATAGTGAACTACATGAGAGTAAGCATTTTTATCTATGAGATTCATTTCTGTATGCCCAGTGCCTGGCAAAGCATCTCACACATGAGAGGCACTCGATAAATATTTGTTAAATAAATTAATTAATTCCTGATTCCAGTGTCTACCTGTAAGTTCCAACTTCTTTAGTCCTCAGTTTTCTGATCTGCCAAGTGGGTTTATTTACTTTATAGGACCATATTTTTGAGGATCCAGTGCATGAATGGGCAGGGACCGTGTCTGTCTTATTCACTAGTATCTGTTGAATGTAGTGTACTTCCTGACACAGCAAATACTTGATGAGTGAATAAAAAATATTTGGAAAATCAAAAAGCTATCTACATATACAACTACCGTTTTGATCCAAAGGCATTTTCTAAATCTCATCCTTATTTATTCTTTCATTGTTTCCCTTTTTGTTGTTTCTGTGTTTTTTGAAAACATCAATGATAATGATAATAGATAACAATTAACATTAGTTAGGCAGTTATCACCTTTCAGGAATTGTGAAGTTGGCTACAGGAATTAACTGATTTAATTCTCATCACAACCCTATGAGGCATTTGCTATTATTATCCACACTTTATAGGTAGATAAGGCACCTGAGACTTAGTGAGGTTGAGTAATTTTCCCAAGGTCAGCAGGCAAGAGGCAGAGTGGGGCTTCCACCCCATGGAGCCTGAGCTCTTAACTGCCATACACATAGTCTCCTGCTATGACCTACTGCCCACTCCATATAATCACTCAGTCTGGAATTTAGTGTTGTTAAATTCCAATTTATTGTTGTTACTTTTCTTTTCCTTTTATCTGGTGAAGGGAAGGTAAAAGTCCAGTCTGTAGAGGTAGGAGACAGTCAACAACATTTATTTTATAGACCTGATGAGCTAGTATTGTGTAATGTGACAGCAAGTGTCAGTGTGCGTGTGTGTGTGTGTCTGCATGTATATAGTCGTCTATGAGAAAATGAGGTGTGTAGATTAAATAAATGGCAGCTTCTGAACTCTAGGAACTTTAATTTAAAGGACATATGACAAAAATTTTAGAGAAGTGTTTGGTGGGCTTGTTTAGGAAAAGATATAGGGAAAAAATTGCACTGGTCGCCAAGAGATTTAGGGTCACACATCAGCCTTCGTTCGTGTTTTTGCACAAATCACTTTAAAAACTGCAGAATGTGGTTAAGCAACTCCACAGAGTGCATCTTGGGGGCCATTTTTCAAACATTAATTGCCATGCAAGTGTTCCCCTGACACATCAACTTCTGTAGTAGGTGATAGGGGCATTTGTGTTGTAGAAAGAGCTCAGAATTTGGCAACAAAGTGTCCAGTCTGTCACTTCTTAGCTGTATGGCTTCAGATTAGTTAGGGCCTATCAGCCTGCTTTCTCAATGGTGAAATTAAACTTATTGAGCATTTACTCTGGGCCAGACTTTATATGTGTCTCATTTATTCTCAAAAGAACTCTGTGCATATGGAGAATGGAAGGTGCTAGGTGAAGTTCTATAAACCTTAATTAGTATTATTATAGTGATTGTTACAGGCTCCTTGGCCCAATGAGCATCGATGGACAGAGGGACCCATAGGTGATCAGTAAACCTCTTCATTTCAGAACTGTCTGGAACTGTCTCTCCCAGGCTGACATTAGCCTTGATACAGACACCTCCAGAAGTGGAGAGTTCGCTACTAACTTTTTAACTTAACTGTTAAACTAACATACACTTAAATGCACACTTAAACTAATGCTAGGCATTATGCTAAAAGCTTTACATGAATCATTTATTTTGCTCCTCATAACAACCTTAATGGAAAGTAATTATTATTGACCTCATTTAGCAAAAGGAAGAAATAAGACCCAAAGAGGTTATGTAACTTACCTAAGATACGCAGCAAAAAAGTGGCAGACCAGGCAAGATTTCCAAAGTGTGTACTCTTAAATAATATACACTATTCTGCATTTTTCCCTATTTCTTCCAGGCCCCAATTCTCAGTTGCAATTTGCTTCAGAGGTGCCTGGATTTCAGTTGCATTCTTGGTCTCAGTGTTTGATAGGTCTGGGCTAGGGTGACTGCATCTTCTGGCCTGACATAAATATGAAGTTCATGAAACTCACCTTTGCCCTCTCGTGGGTTAACGAGGAGAATCTGGGGGAATTTGCAGCTCCCTCAGAAAGAGCAAGATTGGCAGATGAACTATTGCTTTCTGAAGCCCTTCCAGAGCACCTCTTGAGTCAAACCTTCCTCCAGTAAGCAGTTCATCAGCACAGTGCCTCCAAACAGTCACCAATCTTGCCTTCATGTCTTCTTTTTAATCTTCAGTGATCACCAAAAAATTCAAAATTGCTTTGCAAACACTGATCATTGTTTTTTCTTACCATTTAATACCATTAAAATACAAATATATATTTCATTATTTTGTTCTATCAATGACCATCTATCATCTCATAAGATACTACTCAAAGGATGTGTCTGAAGTCCCTTCTGATTTGCTAAGACTTTTTAAAAACAGCTTTACTGGGGTGTAACTGACATGAAATAAACTGCACATATTTTAAAGGGTACAATTTGGTAAGTTTTGACATATGAACATGCTCATGAAATCATCACCACAATTAAGATAATGAACATCTCCATCACTGCCAAAAGTTTCCTTTTACCCCGTTGTACTTTCTCCCACATGTCCCTTCCCACCACCCACACTTTCATAGCCCCAGGCAACAACTAATCTTTTTTCACTATGCACTAGCTAGAATTCTTAGAATTAAAAAAAAAAATTATCATTCATATTATTTATTTTTTTCCAGTTTTATTAAGATATAGTGGATATATTACATTGTATAAGTTTAAGATGTGCAACATATGGATTTGATATATGCATATACTGTGAAATGATTATCACAATAAGTTTAGTTAACACCCATCACCTCACAGTTACAAGTTTTTTTTCCCTTGTGATGAGAACTTTTAAGATCTACTCTCTTAGTAACATTCAAATATACCGTACGGCATTGTTAACTATAGTCATCATGTTGTACATCACATCCCCAGAACTCATTTATCTTATAACTGGATGTTTGTACATTTTGACCACCTTCACCCAATCCCTGCCACCCCTACCCTGCCTCTGGCAACCACAAATTTGATCTCTGTTTCTATGAATTTGTATTGTTTTAGATTCCACATGAGGGAGATCATACAGTATTTGTCTATCTCTGTCTGACTTATTTCCTTTCCAATACAATGTTGAGTGTAAATTCTTGTCGTGTTCTTGATCTTAGGGGAAACTATTTAGTCTTTCACTATTCATTATGTAGATTTTTTCAAGATGCCCTTTATCAGATTAAGGGAGCTCCCTTTGATTGCCGGTTTGTAGCGATTAAAAAAAAAATCAGGAATAGATTTTGGGTTTTGTCAAATTTTTCTGCATCCACTAGGATGGTCATATCGTTTTATTTTGTGTTTATTAATATGATGAATTACATTGATTGCTTTTGGAATGTTAAACAATTCTTATATTTCTAGGATAAACCACACTTAGTCACAGTGTAGCATTCTTTTTATTATCAAGGAAAGTAGATGTTCCTGAGCATTCTTGATTGGTTAAAACGATCACAGATGTATTACCTAAAGCCATATGCCAGTTTTAAAAAGAGTTTGTAGTTCTGAGTCATCTAAATTCCTCTATCAGAAGGAGAATATAGAGAGAGGCATAAGAAATGAAGGGAAGATGGAGGCAAAGAAGAAATTTGAGATGTTTTCAGCTTCTGAGAAATAGGTTCTGAAGGAGTTAGTTTCCATTTCAATTCAACCCTGAGGATGCAGGACTGGTCAAGAGATCTCTAGGGATGATAGCTGCCTGGGTTGAAGAGAGCAGATCAGAGAGTATGATTTCAGGAGTGATGGTTTGACTCCTGTGGTATTTGAAACAGTTGATCCCTCCTTTCTCTTGGAACAGTTTTCACTTTCTTCCTCAGTCTTCCTGACACGACTTTATTCTGGTTTTCTGCCTCCCTGGCTGCTGCTCCTCAGAATTCTTTGCTGGGTCCTAATTTCTAAATGCTAGAGTCACTCAGGGCTCTGTCATAGGTCTTTCTCTCCCTCTGTAGTTACTCCTTAGGTAATTTCATCCAGTTTCATGGATTTAAACACTCAAAATATTTAATAAAATTCAAAGTTGTATAACGGTCTACAAGATTCAGCCAGGTTGCATCCCTAACTACCTCTATGACTATATCTACTTCTCCCTTTTCCCTCAGTCCAATCCACTTACTATTCCTTGAGGATGCCAAGCTGTTCCCACATCAGGTTCTTTACACCTGCTCTTCTCTTTTCATGGAATGTGTTTCTCCAGATCTCCTCATGACTCACTCCCTTATTTTATTCAGTTCTCGGCTTTAATACCTAAGAGAGGCCTTCCCCAGCTCATGAACCTCTCTACCTAAAATAGTTCTTTCACCCTGTGTCATCATCTATCTTCTGATGCTTCTTTAACTTTTTATCACAGACCTTCTTGCTGCCTCCTATTACAGCCATCATTCATTTATTCACATGTTCATTGTCTGTCTCAAGAACTGTGAAGAGCCAGGAGAGCAATAGTAGTGTCTCATTTCCTTTTGATTCTCACTAGGGACTAAAAAAATATCTCTTTAGTGAATCAATAACAGAATATTTGCTGACACTTTATACATTAGGTCTTAGAAGTCATTCCTGCCCAAGGTATGGATTTTTGGGGCTTGTTTTGCTAGACATTTCTCTTGCATTTGTGTTTTCTACACTTGGGTGGCAAGGTTTTTTTTTAATTTATTCGTAAAACCACAAGTTGGCTAATACAAAAGAACAAGTATAGCATAAAATTCAGCTTGCTGTGCTTTACACAAAATCTTTATGCTTTCTAAATCTAATGACATTAATTATTGACTAAATATTGTCTCTGCTTATCCAGTCTTGAAAATCACTTAAAATTATTTTTATGTCAGTTTCTCTTTTTAGGTTGTGAATGCATTGAGGGCATGGACTGTGAATTATTCCCTTGTAGTCCCAGGGACAGACTCAGAGCCTGGTAAGTAGAAGGCTTACAATAAATGTTTGTTGAAAATGACAAACAGGAGAACGATTCAGGGAAATACAAGCATCTAAGTATTTATGCCTTATGCCTCTCCTCTCTGAAAACTTGTCAAGGTTTCCATAAAAGTTTGTGAACCTCTATTATTTTAACCAATTGTCTTTTATGTCCCAAACTTAATCCTAATTCACTTTCTCAGGCAAATTCCCATTACTATACGAGTCTATTTCTAGCCAAATCAGCTTCCCTGTGACTCAGTGCTGATGGAGCTTTACCTTAGAATGGATACAGCCTCCTGTGGAACCTACAAGTCAGAGGTAATAGAGGACCACTGATGATCAATTTAAAGCAAATGACCTGGGTCTAACCCTGATGGTTCTTATTATATCAAATATGGGCTAGATGAAACCAGAATAAAGAGAGATAATTACAAATCTGCTCAATTGGTATTTATGTAACTGAGAAGATTCTGGAACCATGTTAAACATGACAGTTTAATAGGCAAGACAACTTATTTTCCTTAAAATAAAAAAGCTTTTTTTCTTCCTAAAATGACAGTTACTGAAAATGTTAAAGCAATACAGAGTATAATATAAGTCAACTCTATCCTGTGAAATAAAACCACTGTTTCGGTTATATTTCTGTGTAACAAACCACCCCAAAATATAGGGACTTAAAAGAATAAAAGTCATTTTATTGTTATCTCTCACAGTTCTAGGGGTTGACTGGACTCAGCTAGGCAGTCTTTACTTGAGGTCTCTTGTGCTTGCAGTCAGAGCTGAGGCTGGAATCAGCTGAACGTTCAATCACTCTTATATTGGGTGACTGGCTGGGAAGATGCAAAGATCTGTGGGCTGGAACAGCTGAGCTCCTTGGACATCTCTTTCTAATTCTACATGATCCCTGCACATGGTCTCTCCAACATGGCAGCTGCACAGTAGTGGGAATTCTTACATGGTAATTCAGGGCTCCAGTGGTTCATGTCCCAAGAGAGAAGTGCCAGGTGGAAGCTGTACTGGCTTTTCCTAGATAGTCTTGGAAATCATGCAGCACCATTCCTGGGCTACGTTATTAGTCAAAGCAGTCCTCAAAGCCCTCTTGGTTCAAGGAGAGGGACATTGACTCCATTTCTTGATGGGGAAGTGGCAAATTTGTTCAAGAGGGTGTGGGATGGAAAATGTTGTGTCCATTTTTGGAAAATACAATCTATCAGAACTACTAATAATATTTTCTTGACTCTCCTCCCAGGCATCTCTTTCTACATATTCTGTTTTACATAAATGGATTTTAATGAAACATGCTGTTATAAAACCTTCCTCGTTCATATTAGATCAATTATTACACTACAGAAAAGGAAACTGTGGTTAGTAGCATGGCTTGTCACACAATGAGTTAGCTGCAGAGCTGAGTTAGATACCAAGTCTCTCAGTTACAAATCTAAGACTCTCTATTATTCCACATGGAATAATGAAAGCAGAGCTCTGCGATGTTCCATGTTGGAGCTGTGGGTGAAATAGGGTGGATTTTGAAGCACAGGAAGAAGGCAGGACTGTTAAGAGGCTAGTTTGGTAATCTATATAAAAGCAGGTGGAAGGAGAACTCAAACGAAGCATAAAAGTTGAAGAGGTACCATAGAGAAAGGCAGGTGGCTGATCATATATTTTGTCTTTAAAAACTGTGTTTTATAAGTTTTGAGAAGAATAGAAGTCAGCTTAGACTGGGGAGAAATAAACCTAGTTTGCAGGGCCGTAGATTGGAGCTGGAAGCCAGAAGACAGTTACCAAAAAAGAAACACTTTTTTTAATTGAGTGTCTATGATATAGTAGGCATTACAGTAGTTGTCTAATTTATATGTCCATTTAGCCACAAACAGCTTTGGGATGTTGGGATTATTATTCTCATTTTACAGATGAAGCAGATGAGTTTCAATGCTTTAATAATTTCCCTTAGATGACACAAGTGGATCACAGCATGCTGAAAAGCCAAGATATAGAACCACGTCTTTTCTCTACACTACATTGCAATTGTTAGAGAAATTAGATTCAATAACTAATAATAGTTTGCTACAGATCTGGAAATACTTAAAGAGAATTTGGACAGGGAAAAAGAACACACACTTGTGGGCACCTACAGAGTATTTTTAAGGCAGACGTATGAAAGCCATCTCCATCAATCAGTAGGCATCTAGATCCACAAAATCCCAGAGCTGGACTGGAACTCAGAGTTCATGTGGTTCAGTGATTCTTTAGCACATCGGGGCCACCAGAGGGGCGATTTCAGAATACAGGTGCATGATACCTTCACTAGAGTTGAGTTTGTAGATCCAGGGTGGGATTTGGAAGGAAAGTAGTCAAACATGATGTGTAGCCTTTTCTTAGCCTCAGAGAATTCTGAGGTTTGACCCTCAGTTCGATCCCCTTTGCAACTAAGACTTGTATAGTTGTACACTGTGTCTAAGATATATGACAGTCCTGCTGTAATGGCTTTACAGTGACTCAAGCACTTTTAGCTGTTTCTTAAAGTTGTTTAAAATTGGTTATGGAGGAATCTGTAATTGGTGATGGAGGATGAGTAACCTGTATTTGCTGAGATGCAGCTGCACCAGAAAATGGGTGCTAGTCACATATCTCTGAGATGGCAATCGATAAGCAAGGTATAATGTCTAAGGAACCCCAGAGCTGAAGTTTTCTTGAACTCAGGTGGTCCACAACCACTCAGCACTCTCTCTCATGACCATGCACACCCCAATTTTGGAATGACTGGGATGTTTAAAAGGCATGCCTGGGAATCATCAGCCCTCTAGCACACTGTCGCTGTGTGTTTTGTGAGACTGTCCTGTATCTTTTCTTAAAGCTTTCTTAAAACTTAATTCTTGGTGTATCTTGGGAGTATAATTGCCAACCTGAACCCAAGACTCCTGCAGCTGGTCTAGCAGAGAATGCATTGCATAGTCTGAGGAAGTGAATATTTTTTTTATTTTTTGTTTATTGCAGTAACATTGGTTTATAACATTGTATAAATTTCAGGTGTACATCATTATACTTCTATTTTTGCATAGATTACATTGAGGAAGTGAATTTTGAAAAAGTTCCTCCAAGTAATTCTGATGTACACCCTCAGTGGGAAACAACTGGGACCAACGGCCTCATTTTATAGATGGGATAATAGGCTTATGAGTGTGTGCTGACATGCCTAAAGTCTCACAGCTACTTGGGGAAAGAGTCAGAACTAGAACTGGTGTCTTCTATGTACACGCTCTCTGGTTTTCCATTGAAATACCTTTCCAAAACGTTTTGCACAACACTCGGCTCGTGAACCACTCTGTGATGAATAAGTTTCTGTGTGATTGATTAAGTTTAATTTTGAGAAATGCTGCATACCATCTTACTCTCCTGGAGATTTACACTAAAGTCTCTGAGAAGTTGTCTAGGTAAGACATTTTGCTTCATTTAACTCAGACTTGCCCAAAACTATTTGAATATTGGATCCTTCATTTTTGCAACTGTTGAACATCTCACTGAATAGTACTTTGGCAAAACAAACTTTGAGAAAAGCTGACTTAAAGAAACCTAGATTGAATAAATGAATTAGTAATAACCGTCTTCAAAGCTGCAAAATCTGGACTGTAGGTACAACACGCACTTGTTATTGTGTAAGTTATAAACAATTTGCACCAAAATTTATAGTAACATAGTTTATAAAGATGTGCATTATTGTTGTGTCTCAGATGTCATCTGGGTTAGAGTTCTTGTTTCCAAGACCAGAGCTATGTGCAAAAGCCCCAACTCCTCAGAGGTTAGAATAGGAGGGAGATTTCTGAAAGTTCACCAAAAGCTGAACCATCACAACTATGCCACAAACTCTGGGCAGAATCATCCACCTGGTTATGCGGATAGAAGGAATTTAGATGCTCAGGGCATCAGTGGGAGGAAGCTTTTCCTATTGATGAGCTTTCTCAGGGCACTTTTCATATCCTTGTTCTTCAGATGAAGGGGTTCACCATGGGGGTCACCACAGTGAATACTACTGCACCAATCTTATCTCTGTCACCACTGTGAGTCGATGAAGGGAAAAAGTAAATCCCTATAATCGTCCCACAAAAGAGCAAAACAATTGTCAGATTAGAGCCACAGGTGGAGAAGGCTTTCCACTTTCCCTCTGCAGTTGAGATCCTCAGGACAGCCCTGACAATGCAGATGTAGGAGAATAGGATAAGGGCAAAGGGCAGGGTGACGCCTGAGAAGCCCACAGTGAAAAACACAAGCTCATTGATCATTGTGTCTGAGCAGGACAGCTTCAGCAGAGGGGTCAAGTCACAGAAGAAATGTGGGAGAGTATTCTTGTCACAGAAGAGTAGTCGAAGGAGCAGGAGGGTGTGTGTCAGGGCAACAATGTTACTGAGGACCCATGAGATGACTGTGAGAAAAATGCAGAGCTTGGGTTCCATGATGGTCCTATAGTTCAGAGGGTGGCAGATAGCCACAAAATGGTCATAGGCCATAGCCCCCAAGATGAAATTGTCAATGTCAACAAACATAATAGAAAAGTACATCTGTGTGATGCAGTTTTCATAGGAGATAGATTGGCTTTTGGTCTGAATATTCATCAGCATTTTGGGGACTGTGGTGGAAATGGAGGAAATATCAGCAAAGGATAGATTGGCAAGGAAGAGATACATGGGGGTGTGAAGGTAAGTATCCAAGCCGATGGCCAGAATGATGAGCCCATTCCCAACCACAGTGACCAGGTACATATCCAGGAAAAGCACAAAGAGGAGCTTCTGCTGCTTAGGTTGGTTGTAAAGTCCCAGGAGAAGGAATTCAGAGATGGTGGTTTGGTTTCCTTGATGCATTTTTCTGCTGATCTGAGGAAAGGAACACAGGTCTTCATACCCCCACAAGAAACCCCAATATGGTACCATTCAGTTGCAGCGATTGCAAGGAGGTTGGCATTCCTTCTGGGATGAAGGAGAATGAAGGGTGGAAAGGGCCACTTAATAAGGGACTATGTCAGCAGTGCAGAGACTCAGGAAATGCCTTAGAAAGAAAAGACAAAGGCTTGAAAGATACTTTTCAAGAAACATGTTTTAAACTCTAACATGATTCTGAATGTGATTTTTACAGTTGACTCCAAATGTAGGTAAATGCCCCAAATTGAGGACAATAGGTGAGGTGTACTCCCTATTCTAAAGACGCTAGTTACCTCTGAAGTAATTGCTTAAAAATGAACAGACTGGTCCTAAGACCTTTCCCAATATTCACCTTCGTCCTTTCATCTAAGAAGACAGAAATTTGGAGATTCATTAAAGTGAAGAGCTGGAGGAGTAGAAACAGCTGAGGGTTAGGAACGCTTATAGGGATATACAGTTGTGTGGATACTCCTTCCCATTCATGTTAGGAGGTGGACTTCAAAAGAACTGCTCTTGGAACACGTGTACAGGAAGGGGGGACAAGAATCTTGCTTCATTCATCACTAGATGTTAGGTGAATGGGAAAATTTAGGGAACATATAAGAACCTAAAGACTTTGGTTTGACTCTCACCTTTAAAGGTGGGAAGCTCACTGGATTAGCCCACCATGACAGGGGTATGGAAAGCCTGGTAGAGCAATCCTGCATCTTCATCTACAGCATAGTATGAATCTGTAAGCTACCTATAGGCCAAGTCATTGCTGCAGGAAGTCTTTGGACTTGAGCCACCTTGTTATGACTCCAACCAAGAAGCAGCCAGCTAGGGTGGAGGAGGCTATAGCAGTAAGAAGTCATAGAGTGGCTGTCTTATGAATGAGGGATCATAAAGATATGGGGGAGAAAATCCATTGCCCTTGTCAGGAAAATGCTTAATGAAGCCGTGCCAGAAAGGGGACCTCTGGAGATCCCCAAATGGTTCCATGACAGAGCATGCCTGCCACACATAACTCACCAACTGCTAGTATTCCATGACAACAGACTTGAAGAATTTAGCCCTTTTCCTTTATCCCATTCTTCCTCCTTACCACTGCATATCCCCAAGCTACCTGAGCTCAGGAGGGAGAACATATGCTTTGAAGGATCTGAAATTGAGGTTTTACATTGGGCTGGGATTTTGAATACCTGGAAGTGGGTCTTTAGTACCAAAGTCAAGCTTATTTAATTTTTTTTGGTGAGGAACATTGGCCCTGAGCTAACATCTGTGCCCATCTTCCTCAAGAACATGGCTTGATGAGGGATTCATAGGACCATGCCCAGGATCCAAACCTGCGAACTCGGGCCACTGAAGCAGAGCGTGCAAACTTAACCACTACTCCACTGTGCCAGCCCCAGTAAAACTTATTTTTAAAACTAAAAGTGACCAGAAAGCTGTAGGGAACACCCAAGCTGTTGCCCAGAGGAGGGAAGAGAGACTGGATGGAGTATGGCTGTCTTTGTGGCTTATTGGAAAGAATATTGGCTTGAGAGCCACGATTTTGGGTCCCATCTTTCTACTCTCCTAGCATTGTCTCCTACTCAACTTTTTCCTCTGTCTTTTACTTATCTCCAAAATTACTTGTGTCTCAAAAATCAGAGATAGCCAAGTCCCCAAAGAGCTTTTCTTTCCATGAAGTGTCCAGAAAACAGGAAACCTGCACTTCTGGGATTCTGGAAAACCGAAGGCAGTGGAGACTGGAGCGGTAGCTCTGAGGTCTCTTTGCCCCTGAGAAGGTTGGCTTACAAATCAGAGAGAGGAGAATATTATATGTAGAAGGGAGGCTCCAAGGCAAAACTAAAATGAGGTAAAGAACTGACAGGCATATCTATCTAAACCTCAGGGCAAGATACGGACCAGCCTTAGAGGTTCCTGTGATCTCTAAGCCCTGGGCTGGTTTGGGCTTGGCCAGAATGGGGAAGTGCATATTTTTGAGTGACAGTCTCTAATCTCCCCTTCTGTCCTACCTCTCCCCCTACCAGCAGTCCCACACAAATTCTTCTGTCCTTGAGGCACCTGCCTCACTGATTAAGAGCAGCACTGAAGTCTAAAAAGGCTCACCTCTGCAAGGTGGGAAGATCTCAGGAAGTTACTGGAATCTGGACCCAGTAGCTTAGCTTGTTGTTGACAGGGTGGCAGGGGGGAGACTGAGAGCAGCTCTTTTGTATTTTTCAGACCCAGACTCTTTTCTCCAGCACCAGAGTTAAGAGAATCATGGTAGGGACTCACAGGGGACATGTAGTTTCTTCTAAGTCCTTTGAGATAATAGCCCTGAAGAGTTTTCCTCAAGACAGGCAGTTGTTTTCACACCTCAGTCTCGATGAGGTAAATGGGGAATTGACAGGCAGCTCTGCTGTTTCGTTTGCTTGTTCATCTTCAAGTGTCTCTTCCTACTTGTGATTTCCTGTTTTGTAACTTAGTTGGTTATTGCTCTTTGTAGCAAGTGAATTGTTTACTGTGTGTCTTATATTCCCAGTGAGATGGTAAGCATTTTAAGAGTTCCTTCTCTGTTCCTCTCCAGTGCCTAGTAGTGGGGAGCACTCAGTAAATACCTCGAGAATTGAGTTAAATTCCTGCACTAGGCATTGTGGCTCCACAGAGATGCCATCTCTAGGGGAAGGGGGTAGGTTGTGGCCTTCTGTACCACTTGAAAGACTGTCAGCATTGGAAGGGAATCTGGAGACCCAGTGACTCAGCACTCAGGTCTCTTAGTTGCAAACAAAAGAAATAAACTCTGGCTTTTTAATATTGAAAAGAAACATATTTAAATGATATTGAGTGGTTCATAGGTACATTGAGAAGGCTGGAAAAACAGACCCTGAAATGGACAGGAGCAAGGAAGGCTATATAGTCAGAGATACAACCAAAATCAATGCATCTCTTCTAATGCTTTCATGTGCCAAATAATATAGTGTATTTAGTTCTCACTCAAACCACGAACATTCACCCCTCCTCAATGGGAAACTATTTAACCTACAGACTAACTGTATAGTTATTCATGACTAATATTTAAAATAACTGGGGAATAAAGAAGAAAAAAATGTCAAGTTTTTCTATCTATCATCTATCTATCTATCTATCTATCTACCTACCTATGTATCTATCTATACCTATGTATGTTGTAAACTAACACTTAGGTGATGGTATTAGGAGGTAAGGCCTTTGGGAAGTAATTAGGTCATCTGGACAGAGGCATCATGAACGGAACTAGTACCCGTATAAAAGATGGCTGAGCGAGCTCCCTTGCCCCTTCCACCATGTGAGGACACAGCAAGGAGACGGCCGTCTATGAACCCGGAAGCAGACTCTCACTAGATACTGAATCTGCCATGCCTTGATTTGGACTTCCAACCTCCAGAACTGTAAGGAATAAATTTCTGTTGTTTATTAGCTACCCAGTTTATAGTACTTTGCTATAGTAGCTTGAGAAGGCGAAGACAACTACTGTCTTAGCATAGGTTTCAAGAAAGCAGAGGCTGAAGCAAGAATTTAAGTTTGAGATTTTATTTGGAAGGTTAAAACCCTAGGTAGGTAAGGAGGAGAACAGTAGAGGAAAGTGAGTCTTGGTTACCTGCAATACAATGGAATGAAATTCATTACTGCAAGTGTGATTGTTTACAACAAGCATGAAAGAGCCAGAGAGATTATTCATCCGATATGTTCACCCGTCATGTGGGACTCTTCTGGAGGGAGAAATTATAGCTATGAGCAGTCCCGGAGAGGAGAAAGGGATACTTATATGTCCTGTTCCGTCTTATCTCTTGCTTCCCATCAGTCAAAGTTCATCCCATGAGGACTTGACTCTTCTGAACTTCCAGGTTGCATCATCTGGCCCCTTAGTGGTCACACAGGAAGTCAGGAACCATGTTCTACAATATGGCTATTAATCTGAGTCTGGAAGAGGAGGGAAAATTTGTGAGGGCAAGTTGGGCATATAGGTTCAATGTGGATGTCTTCTGGCTGAGAGAATTTGGAAAGAGGTAGCAGAGTTTGGGAGGTGAGCAGGGTCACTGGAAAGAAGGAGGTAATATAAGATTTGTGTCTGATACAATCTACTTCTTATGCTACTCAGATCTACTTATGCCCTCTCATTACCTCTAGATTGCATAGTACAGTATGGTGCCTCCATTTTTCCAAGAGAATGAGAATACTCTGAGGAGGAAAGTACAAGTCCAGTCAATCTAGAGCAATTTTCTCAACCTTTTACTCATTAATGCCCAGGTACTCCCTTAAGGATCTTTTATTCCCAATCCTCTCCACCTATCACAAAATTAAACACTATGGAATAAGATTTTGTCAGAGAGGGTTTAGCTTTGAAGAACCACAAACCATTAAAATATCTAAGATTTTTTTTCACTCC
Source organism: Dicerorhinus sumatrensis harrissoni (assembly GCA_014189135.1). Taxonomy (NCBI): domain Eukaryota; kingdom Metazoa; phylum Chordata; class Mammalia; order Perissodactyla; family Rhinocerotidae; genus Dicerorhinus; species Dicerorhinus sumatrensis. Next base: position 18,059,770 of record JABWHU010000190.1, on the reverse strand, counting down.
CCCCAGTACTAATTTTTGCCCTGTGGAAATCCCTTCAAGGGGGTGGCCAGTCTTGATCTGTTGGAAAACTAATGCAAGAGTGTTAGCAAAACAAGTCCTCGTGTCTGTAGCTGGCCCTGAGGCTCTGATTGACACTCTTCATCTCCTTCCTCCATCTTTGTTAGATTTTCTCATTCTTGGCTCACACTTTGGCTGATCTTGTGTGTTTTCTGTGGAACCCAGAACTTTTTCCCTGAAGAATATGAATTCTTAGTTGCCCTGACCTTTTTGGTTGTGATGGTTATAACTGCTCATCACAGTCTTTCCTCCAGAGTTTGGAATTACCCTGGTTCAAGGTTTCAAGAATAGGAAGTCCTACTAGGCTGTGAAACTGTAGATACGGAATCTGAGTGTTAGCCATATGAAAAGAGAAGGACTTGAAAAAATCTCCTGAGTCTCTGACCACATTTTATCTGTTCAAAGTTTATTAATGAGACATTATGTAGGCTTTACTTGATATCCTGTTCCAGCCTAAGTATTATGGGAAGTCATGAGGGCGAAGACTCAGGTTATATCCTCCAGAAGCTTACAGTTGACTTGCAGATATAAGATGTGAACGAGAATCAAGAGCTTGTAGTTTCCAATGGCAGGTGGTGACAAGTGCAATGGTTGATGTCAGATATCAAGCATGACAGGGAAAATCTCTCAGGAGTTCAGGCGAGAGACAGCTATCTGTGGACTGGGGTGATAAGTAAATATTTCATGCAGGAAGTGAACTAGAGCTATTCTTTTAAAATGAGTAGGTTTGTATAGGTGGAGAGAGACAGAAAGAGATTTTGAAGTGGGTGGATGGTATGAGCAAAGGCCAGGTGGTGGGACCATGCACTGCACGTTCTGGGTTCAGTAAAGAGACCAGTGTTGCTAAGTCTGAGGTTCACATAAAGAAGTAAAAAACAAAGCTGTAAAGTTGTATCTTGAGGCCTGATTCTGGCACATTTTTAATGTCAAGATAAGATGTTTGGGCTTGCATTACCAGTTCCTTACCAAACACTTTATAATCATTCATAAATTACAGAGAGTAGAGTAATTCCGTGAACACAGTCATAGACTGTAGAGCTGGAGGGCACCACAAAGGTCAATGAGAACATCACTCATTGTACAAATGGGTAAATTGATCCCCAGAGAGACGGGTGACTTCTTAACATCAGTTGATTAGTTTTGGCAGAATCAAAATGAGAACCCACATGCGTGGTTCCTGATCCAGTGCTCTCTGGTTAATATTGTTTCAAGATGATGTAGTAGAAAGAGCAGGGAATTTGAAATGAGACAGGCCTGGGATTGAATTCCAGCTCTACCACTTAATGGGTGTGTGACCTTGGGCATATCACTCAACTCCTTAGAGCCCCTGTTCTGTTTCCATAACAATCAACTGGAGATGATGTTTGCAAAACACCTAATTTGGTGTTTTAAAAGTTCAGCAGGAGTATTTTTAAAACACAAAGGAAAGGTTTTTTTTTAATTGAGGTAACATTGGTTTATAACATTATATAAATTTCAGGTGTACATCTTTGTATTTCTATTTCTGTGTAGACTACATCGTGTTCACCACCCAAAGACTAATTACCATCCATCACCATACACAAGTGCCCAGTCACCCATTTCACTCTCCTCCTTACCCCCTTCCCCACTGGGAACCAACAATCTAATTTTGGTACCTGTGTGTTTGTTTGTTTGTTGTTGTTTTTATCTTCTACTTATGAGTGAGATCATATGATATTTGACTTTCTCCCTCTGACATATTTTGCTTAGCATAATACCCTCAAGGTCCATTCATTTGTTGCAAATGGCAAGATTTCATTTTTTAAATGGCTGAGTAATATTCAATTGTTATATACACCACATCTTCTTTATCCTTTCATCCCTTGATGGGCACTTAGGTTGCTTTCAAGTCTTGGGTGTTGTGAATAATGCCACAATGAACATAGGGGTGCACATATCTTTACACATTCATGTTTTTGTGTTCTCTGGATGAATATCCTGTAGTGGAATAGCTGGATGGTATGGTAGTTCCATTCTTAATTCTTTGAGGAATCTCCACACTCTTTTCCATAGTGGTTGCACCAGTTTGCATTCCCACCAACAGTCTATAAAAGTTCCGTTTTTCTCCACATCTTCTCCAACACTTGTTATTTCTTGTCCTGTTACTTATAGCCATTCTGGTGGGGGTAAGGTGATATCTTATTGTAGTTTTGATTAGCATTTCCCTATTAACTAGTGATGTTGAACATCTTTTCACATGCCTGTTGGCCATGTGTATATCTTCTTTGAAAAAATGTCTGTTCAGATTTTTTGCCAATTTTTTAATTGGGCTGTTTGTTTCTTTGTTGTTAAGATGTATGAGTTCTTTATATATTTTGGATATTAAATCCTTACTAAATAAATGGTTTGCAAATATCTTCTCCCAATTTATAGGTTGTTGTTTCATTTTGTTGATGGTTTCCTTTGCTGTGCAGAAGATTTTTAGTTTCATGTAGTCCCATTGTTTATTTTTTCTATTGTTTCTCATGTGTAGTCAGACATGGTATTTGAAAATATGCTGCTAAGACTGATGTCAAAGACTGTACTGCCTATGTTTTCTTCCAGAAGTTTCATAGTTTCAGGTCTTACATTCAAGTCTTTCATCCATTTTGGGTAAATTTTTGCATATGATGTAAGATAGCAGTCTCCTTTCATTCTTTTGAATGTGACTGATGAGTTTTCCCAACACTATTCCTTTAAGAGACTTTCCTTTCTCCATTGTATGTTCTTGGCTCCCTTGTTGAAGATTAGCTGTCCACACATTTGTGGTTTCATTTCTGGGCTTTCAATTCTGTTGCATTGATCTGTGCCTGTTTTTGTGCCTATTTTAGTAACTGTTTTGGTTACCATAGCTTTGTAGTGTCTTTTTAAATCAGGGAGTGGGACATCTCCAACTTTGCCCTCTTTTTCAGGATTCCTTTGGCTATTTGGGGTCTTTTGTTGTTCCATACATATTTTAGGATTCTTTGTTCTATTTCTGTGAAAAATGTGGTTGGAACTTTGATAGGGATAGCATTGAATCTGTAGATTGCATTAGGAAGTATGGATATTTTAACTATGTTGATTCTTCCAATCCAAGAGCACACAATATCTTTCCATTTCTTTGTGTCTTCTTTCATTTCCTTCAAAAATGTTTTATAGTTTTCAGGTTACAGATCTTTCACCTCCTTGGTTAAGTTTACTTCTAGATATTTCATTTTTTTTGTTTCAATTGTAAATGAGATTGTATTCTTAATTTCTCTTTCTGCTACTTTGTTGTTAGTGTGTAGAAATGCAACTGATCTGTGTATGTTGATTTTGTATCCTGAAACTTTAACATATTCATTTATTATTTCTAAAAATGTTTTGGTGGATTCTTTAGGGTTTTCTATATATAAAATCATGTCATCTGAAAATAGTGACAGTTTCACTTCTTCCTTTCCAATTCAAATATGTTTTATTACTTTTTCTTGCCAGATTTCTCTGTCTAGGACTTCCAATACTATGTTACATAAGAGTGGAGAAAGTGGGCATCCTTGTCTGGTTCCTGTTCTTAGAGGGATAGCTTTCAGTTTTTCTCGATGGCGAATGATATAAGCTGTGGGTTTGTCATATTTGCCCTTTATTATGCTGAGGTACTTTCCTTCTATACCCACTGTATTCAGAGTTTTTATCATAAGTTGATACTGTATCTTGTCAATGCCAAAAGTCTAGGATGTCTTGTCCTAGACTTTTATTTTTGGGGAGATTTTTGGTTTTTATTTCAATCTCCTTACTGGTGATTGGTCTATTCAAATTCTCTATTTCTTCTTGATGCAGTTTTGGAAGGTTGTGTGATTCTAAGAATTTATCCATTTCTTCTAGATTATCCAATTTGTTAGTGATAGCTTTTTGTAGTATTCTCTTATAATCTTTCGTATTTCTGAGGTGTACCATTGTAATTTCTCCTCTTTCACTGATTTTATTCATTTGAGACTTCTCTCTTTTTCTCTTGGTGTGTCTAGCTAAAGGATTGTCAATTTTGTTTATCTTTTCAAAGAACCAGCTCTTAGTCTCATTGCTTTTTTCTATTGTTTTTTTTTTTGTCTCTATTTCATTTATTTCTTCTCTGATTTTTATCATTTTCCTCCTTCTACTGATTTTAGTCTTTGTTCTTTTTCCAGTTCCTTTAGTTGCACTGTTAGATTGTTTATTTGAGACTTTTCTTATTTATCGAAGTAGTCCTGTATTGCTATAAACTTCTCTCTTAGAACCACTTTTGCTGCATCCCATAAATTCTGGCACGTTGTATCTTCATTTTCTTTTGTTTCCAGGTGTTTTTTGATTTCTCCTTTGATTTCTTCATTGACCCAATCGTTGTTCAGTAGTATTTTGTTTAATCTCCACATATTTGTGGCTTTTCTGCTTTTCTTGCTGTAGTTGATTTCTAGTTTCATACTGTTGTGGTTAGAAAAAATGCTTGGTATCATTTCAATCTTCTTAAACTTATGGACTCTTGTTATGCAGCCTAGTATGTGATCAATCCTGGAGGATGTTCCATGTCCATTTGAAAAGAATGTGTATTCTGTGGTTTTTGGATGGAATGTTCTGTATATATGTACTAAGTTCATCTGGTCTAATGTGTTCTTTAAGGCTAATGTTTCCTTGTTGATCTTCTGTTTGGGTAATCTATCCATTGGTGTAAGCAGAGTTTTAGTCCCCTGCTATTATTGTGTTACTGTCTATTTCTCCATTTATGTCTGTTAATGATTGCTTTATATATTTAGGTGCTCCTATGTTGGGTGAATAGATATTTACAAGTGTTATATCTTCTTGTTGGATTATTCCCTTTATCATTGTGTAGTGCCCTTCTTTGTCTCTTGTTGCAGTTTTTGTTTTAAAGTCTGTTTTGTATGATATAAATATTGCTACCCCAGTTTTTTATTCATTGCTACTTGCATGGAGTATCTTTTTTCATCCCTTCACTTTCAGTTTGTGAGTGTTTTTAGGTGTGAAGTGTGTCTCTTGTATACAGCATATATATGGGTCTTGTTTTTTAATCCATTCAGCCACCCAATGCCTTTTGATTGTAGCATTAGTCCATTGACAGTTAAAGTAGCTATTGATAAGAATGTACTTATTGCCATTTTTTTTAACTTTTTTCTGGGCGTTTTAGTAGTTCTTCTCTGTTCCTTTCTTCTACTTTTGCTCTCTTCCCTTGTGGTTTGATGGCTTTCATTAGTGTTATGCTTCAGCTCCTTTCTCTTAATTTTTTTGTATATTTATTATAGGTTTCTGGTTTGTGATTATCATGAGGTTCATATAAAATAACCTACATATATAGCACTCGACATTAAGTTGATGGTCTCTTTAGTTTGACCTCATGCTAAAAGCTCTACTCTTTTACTCCCCTTCTCCCACATTTTATGTTTTTCATATTATATCTAACCTCTTTTGTGTGTGTGTGTATGTGTGTATCCATTACCCTCTTATCATGGAAGTAGATAATTTTAGTACTTTTGTGTTGTGACCTTCATATTATCTTCATAGGTGGTTGATCTGCTACCTTTACTGTATTATTGTCCTTACCAGTGATTTTATTGCTTTTTTTTTTTTGATAATTTTCTTATTGTTATTTATGGTCTTCCCTTTCCTGCTTAAATAACTCCCTTTAGCATTTCTTCTAAGACTGGTTTCTTGGGATAACTCCTTTAATTTTTGCTTATCTAGGAAACTGTTTTTCTCTCTTTCCATTCTGAATGATAACCTTGCTGGGAAGTATATATATATATTTTTTGTGTGTGTGTGAGGAGATCAGCCCTGCGCTAACATCTGCCAATCCTCCTCTTTTTTTGCTGAGGAAGACTGGCCCTGGGCTAACATCCGTGCCCATCTTCCTCCACTTTATACGGGACGCCACCACAGCATGGCTTGGCAAGCGGTGTGTCGGTGCGCGCCCAGGATCCAAACCGGCGAACCCCGGGCCGCTGCAGCGGAGTGCATGCACTTAACCGCTTGTGCCACCAGGGCGGCCCCAGTATATTCTTGGCTGTAGCTTTTTTCCTTTCAGCACTTTAAATATATCGTGCCACTCCCTTCTAGCCTGTATGGTTTCTGCTGAGTAGTCAGTTGATAATCTTATGGGGTTTCCTTTGTATGTCACTTGTTGCTTTTCTATTGCAGGTTTTAGGATTCTCTCTTATCTTTGATTCTGACGTTTTAATTACAATGTGTCTTGGTGTGGGCCTCTTTGTGTTTATCTTATTTGGTGCCCTCTATGCTTCCTGTACCTGGATGTCTGTTTCCTTCCTTAGGTTAGGAAAGTTTTCAGCTATTATTTCTTCAAATAGATTTTCTGCCCCTTTGTCTCTCTCTTCTCCTTCTGGGACACCTATAATATGAATGTTAGTACACTTGACGTTGTCCCAGAGGTGCCTTAGCCTATTCTTGCTCTTTTAAATTCTTTTTTCTTTTATCTGTTCAGCATGGCTGATTTCCTCTCATCTTTCATCCAGCTTGCTGATCCATTCTTCTGTATCATTTACTCTGCTATCGAGTCCCTCTAGTAAATTTTTCATTTCCAGTATTGTATTCTTCATTTCTGATTGGTTCTTTTTTGTATTTTTCAATTCTCTGTTGAAGTTCTGAGTTCATCCATTCTTCTTCCAAGATCAGTAATGATCCTTATGACTTTTTGTTTGAATTCTTTGACAGGTAGATTGTTTATTTCTGTTTTCTGTTTTATTTAGTTCTTTTTCTGGGGTTTTGTCCTGTTCCCTTAACATATTCCTTTGCCTCCTCATTTTGCCTCTTTCTCTGTGCTTATATCTCTGTATTAGGTAGGTCAGCTATGTCTCCTGATCTTGAAGAGTTGGTGTTATGTAAGAGATGCCTTATGAGGCCCAGCAGTGTGCTTCCCTCCCGTTACCAGTTCCAAATGATCCAAGAGTGACTCCTCTGTGGGCTACATGTGTCCTTTTGTTGTGGCAGGTTTGCCCTTGTTGCAGGTGCCCAGGGAGGCTAGGCTGTCCCCCTGGCTGGCTGGTTGTAATTCTCAGCTTCATGTGGCTGCAATGGATTTTTCAGTCACTTTATTGGGCATGGGGTGGCCCCAGCATGATCAGCTGCCATGTCTAATAGCACTCTCCTGTTGTAGTTTCTCTGTTAAGTGAGTAGGCCCCCAGTGTCACTAGTTGCTAGGCTCAGGGGCTTGTAAGTGGTGTAGGCCTCCAGCCTAGAAAGCTGTTGTCAACTCTCTCAAGATTGCAGCTGAGGGGACTGGCCACAGGCATGGGAGCACCCAATTGTTTCAGGCTTTGGAAGGTGGAGCTGATCCCCTATGGAGCTGTTTGAGAAGCACAAGTCTTCTGCAACTGACAAGCCCCACAACCCACAGGGCCACACAAACTGTTAACAGTGTCCTACCCCTTGCTCGTGCCCTGACACCCTGAAGCGGACCCAGTCACTCCACTGCAGAGGCCCCACACACTCCACCAACACCCCTCACACTCCACCCACTCCTTGCATCTGCCCTGCCCAAAGAGGCAGAACCACTTGCCTAGCTGCAGAAGATCCAGGCACCCTACCTATGCAGTCCCACAAGTTGCTGGAGGGCTTCCTGTTGGGTGGAGCCAGTCTCTAAGGCAGGTTGCTGGCCCTAGCTGAGCTAGATTAAATTGGTGCTCTAGTGGGTGGAGCAGACCCTGAGCTAACAGGCCAAAGGAAGAACTCTGATGGCATCTGCCAGCGTCTGTGTCAGCACACCTATACTAGGTTGCAATATGGCTGCTGCCAATGTCTCAGTCTCTGGAGAGGTCTGACCTCTCACCAAGATGCACCCAGATCTTATCAGGTGAGTCTTTTCACCAAAGGACTGTGCGTCTTTCTTTCTGGTGATTTTAGTTTGCTTTCCAAATCAGGTGAATTTGTACATGGGCCCTTTAAGAGCAGACATTTTTTCCTTATGTCCCATGGGTTTTCTGGAGGTATTCCCTATTGTTGTTAGTAGCCTGAAAAGGCAGATATTATGACATTCATCTTGGTTGTACTAAGTCCAAAATCTGCTTATAACAGTAACGCTCTGGCATTCAGATCCCCGACTTCTCCAAGGAAGGCTGCATACATTAGGGTTTATCCTGGCCTGCCATGAAGCACTGTGGCTTTCAAGGTAGCTTTTTTCTTCTCCAGAAAGGAATTTCTGCCTCTTCCACCTCATTCAGCACTGTCTCTTGTCATGGGGGTTCTTTTTATCCAGTTTTCAGTTCTGTCTCTGGGGTAATTGTTCTCAGAGTAGTTGTAAATTTGTTGTGTCCGTGGGAGGAGGTGAGTTCAGAGTCTGTGTACACCACCATCCTGACACCAACTCATGGCTTCCTATTCTTAAAACCTTTAAACAGGGTGATTCTGAACTTTGGAGGAAAGATTGTAATGAGCAATTATAACAACCACAACCACAAAGGTCAGGACAACTAAGAATTCATACTCTTCAAGGAAAAATTCTGGATCCCACAGAAATCAACCTAAATCGTGTGAGCCAAGAGTGTGGAAATCTAAGAATGAGTCATGGAGGAGGGAGATGACGAGTGTCAATCAGAACTTCAGGGCAAGCTACAGACGTGAGGACTTATTTTGGTAACAGTCTTGCACTAGTTTGCATGAGATCAAGACTGACCACCCCCTTGAAGGGGTATCAACTGGACAAAAATTAGTACTGGAGAGGGGCAAAAAAATCTTAGATATTTTAATGGTTTATGGCTCTTCAAAGTTCAACTCTATCTAACAAAATCCATAGTATTCCATAGTACTTAGTTTCATGTGAGGCAGAGATAATGGAAGATAAAGGATCTACAAAGGCTCCTTAAGGGGGTGCCTAGGCAATAAAAGTTTGAGAAAAAGTGCTCTAGACAGACTGGACTTATACTTCCCTCCTCAGAGTATTTTCATTCTCTTGGAGAAAAAGAGGCACCATACTGTACTATAGAATCTAGAGATAATGAGAGGGCATGAGTAGATCTGAGTAGCACAAAAAGTGAATTGTATTAGACATAAACCTTATATTACTTCCTTGTTTCTAATGACCTTGCTCACCTCCCAAATTCTGCTACCTCTTTCCAAAGTTTCTCAGCTAGCAGACACCCACACTGAACCTATATGCTCAACTTGCCCACACAAATTTTCCCTCCTCTTCCAGACTCAGATTGGTAGCCATATTGTAAAATATGGTTCCTGACTTCCTGTGTGACCACCAGGGGCCTGATGATGTGACCTGGAAGTTCAGAAGACTGAAGTCTTCATGGGGTGAACCTTGGCTAATGGGAAGCAAGAGGTGAGAAGGAATGGGACCTGTAAGTATCTCTTAGTTTCTCTCCTCCCTGAATTCCTCCTAGTTGTTATTTCTGCTTCCAGAGGAATCCCACATGCTGAGTGACCATATCTGATAAGTAATCTCTGGCTCTTCCATGCTTGTGAAGAATCACCTTTGCAGTAATGCATTTTTTTGCATCTAGCCTAGCCTCAGTGTCCTCTATTGCCTTCCTCTTTACCTCCCTGGGGTTTTATCTTCCAAATAAAATGTCAATATTTAAATTCTTTCTTCAGGCTCTGCTCTCTAGAAGTCCTATTCTAAGACAGTAGTTGTTTTAGTTCCTTCAGTATTCGATAACAATATATCAAAAACTGGGTGGCTTATGGACAACACAAATTTATTTCTCACAGTTCTGGAGTCTGGAGTCTGAGATGAAGGGGCTGGCAGATTTCATATCTATTGAGTGCCGTCCTGCTAGTTCATAGACAGCCATCTTCTCGCTGTGTCCTCACATGACAGAAAGTTGAAAGGAGATTTTTAGGCCTCTTTCATAAGGTTACTGATCCCATTCATGAGGGCTTCATCCTCATGACCCAATCATCTCTCAAAGGCCCCACTTCCTAATACCATATGAATTGGGAGTATTGGTGACATAAACATTCAGATCATAGCAGTAGTAGGTGATGGAACTCATAAATATGATTCATGGACAAGTTGCAGAAACAAGGATTCTGGTTCCATCCACATTTTCTTCCTAGCTGTGACTAGATAGATAGAATAACTTGCCTTTTCTTTCTTCTCCTTTATCCATTTATTTTAAATATTATTCATTAATAACTACACAATTAGTCCATGGGTTATGTGGTTTCCTGTTGAGGAGAGGGTGAGTTTTGTTGGTTTGTGTGAGAAATAACTGCACTATATTATGAGGCACATGAAGTATTAGAAGAAGGGATGTATTGATTTGGGTTGTGTCTCTGGCTATACAGCCTCCCTTGCTCCTGTCCATTTCAGGGTCTGTTTTTCCATCCTTCCCAATGTACCTGTGAACCACTCAATATCATTTCAGTATGTTTCTTTTCAATATTAAAAAGCCAGAATTTATTTCTTTTGTTTGGAACTAAGAGTCCTGAGTGCTGAATCACTGGGTCTCCAGATTCCCTTCCAATGCTGACAGTCCTTCAAGTGGTACAGAAAGCCACAACCTATCCCCTTCCCCTAGAGATGGTATCCCTTTGGAGCCATAATCCCTAGTGCAGGAATTTAACTCAATTCTCGAGGTGTTTACTGAGTGTTCCCCACTTCTAACCACTAGAGAGAAAACAGAGAAGGAACTCTCAAAATGCTTACCATCTCACTGGGAACATAAGACACACAGTAAACAATTCACTTGCTATTAAGAGCAATGACCAAATAAGTTACAAAAAAGGAAATCACAAGTAGGAAGAAGCACCTGAACATCAACAAACAAAACAGCAGAGCTGCCCATCTATTCCCCATTTACCTCACTGAGACAGGGATGTGAAAACAACCATCTGTTTTGAGGAAAAAACTTCAGGGATATTATCCCAAAGGACTTAGAAGGAGCTACATGTCCCATGTGAGCCCAGCACCATGGCTATCTTAACTCTGGTGCTGGAGAAACAGTCTGGTTCCGAAAAGTACATAAGGGCTGCTGCCAGTCTCCCTGCTGCTACCCTGTCAACAACAAGTTAAGCTACTGGGTCCAGATTCCAGTAACTTCCTGAGATCTTCCCACCTTGCAGAGGTGAGCCTCTTTAGACTTTAGCGCTGCTCTTAGACAGTGAGGCAGGTGGCTTAGGGACTGAGAAGAATTTGTGTGGGACTGCTGGTGTGGGGAGAGGTAGGACAGGAAGGTGAAATTAGAGATTGTCACTCAGAAGTACACACTTCCCCATTCTGGCCCAGCCCAAACCAGCCTAGGGTTTAGACACCACAGGATCCTCTAAGGCCAGTCTGTATCTTGCCCTCAGGTTTAGATATAAATGCTTGCCAGTCCTTTATCTCATTTTAGTTTTGCCTTGGATTCTCTGTTCTACATATGTTTTTGCCTCTCTCTGATTTGTAAGCCAAACTTCTCAGGGGCAAAGAGACCTCAGAGCTACTGCTCCAGTTGCCACTGCCTTTAGTTTTCCGGAATCCCAGAGGTGGAGGTTTCTTGTTTTCTGGCCTCTTCAGGGAAAGAAAAGCTCTTTGGGAACTTGGCTATCTCTAACGTTTGAGAGACACGTGATTTTGGAGATGTAGAAGAGAGATAAAATAATGATATTGAAATGATGCTAGGAGAGCAGAAGACAGGAACCAAAACATCTTGGCTCTCAAGCCAATATTCTTTCCAATAAGCCTCAAGAAAAAAACATGGTCAGTCCAATATCCCTTCTCTGCCTGCTGGCAACACCTTGGGTGGTCCCTATAGCTTTTGGGTCACATTTAGTTTTAAAAATAAGTTTTACCTGGGTACTAAAGACCCCCTTCCAAGTATTCAAAAGCCCAGTCCTATTTAAAACTTCAGTTTTGTGTCCTTCAAAGCGTGTGTCCTCCATCTTGAGCTCAGGTAGCTTGGGGATGTGCAGTGGTAAGAAGGAAGAGTGGGAGTGGGGAAAAGGGCAAAAATCTTAAAGTCTGTTGTCATGGAATACTAGCAATTCTTGGGTCATGTGTGACAGGCATACTCTGTCATGAAACCATTTTGGGTTCTTCAGAGGGTCCCTCTCAGGGACTGGTCCTTTGAGCACTTCCCTGACAAGGGCAATGAATTTTCTCCCTCATCTCTTTATGATCTCTCTTTCATAAGAGAACCACTCCATGACCTCTTACTGCTACAGCCTCCTCCACCCTAGTAGGCTGCTCCTTGGTTGGAGTCCGAACAAGGTGGCTTGAGCCCAGCTACCTTCTGCAGCATTCACTTGGCCTATAGGAAGCTCATATATTCATACTATTCCATGGGTGAGGATGCAGGAGTCCTCTACCTTGCTTTCCCTGTACGCCTGCCATAGTGGGATAACCCAGTGAGCCTCCTATATTTATATATGAGAGTCAAAGACAGGTCTTTAGGTTTTTATGTGTTTCCTAAACTTTCTCCATTCACCTAACCTCTAGCCATAAATGAAGTAAAATTCTGGTCTCCCCTAATTGTACACATTCTCCAAGAGCACTTCTTCTGGAGTCTTCCCCCTAACTTAAGTGGGAAGGAGCACCCACACAACATTATATTCCTTTAGACATTACTAACCGTCCATGGTTACTACTTCCCCAATCTCTTCACTTTAATGACTCTTAAAATTTCCATCTTCTTAGATTTTAAAGGATGAAGGTAAATGGTGGGCAAAGTCTTAGGATGAGTTTGTTCATTTTTAAGTATTTCCTTCAAGGATATCTAGCAGTTTTAGAATCTGGATTATACCTCGCCTATTGTCCTGAATTTGGGGCATTTAACTACACTTGGATCCAATTGTAAAACTCACATTCAGAATCATGTTAGAGTTTAAAACATGTTCATTGAGGAATATCTATCAAGTCTCTGTCTGCTTTCTAAAGCATTTCCTGAGTCTCTGCACTGCTGACATAGTCCCTTATTAAGCGGTCATTCTCCACCCTGCATTTCCCTTCAGCCTAGAACGAGTGCCCACCTCCTTGCAATGGCTGCAGCTAAATGGTACCATACTGAGGTTTCTGATAACAGTATGAAGACCTGCGTTCATTTCTTCAGTTCAGCAGAAATATGCATCAAGGAAACAAAACCACCATCTCTGAATTCCTCCTCCTGGGACTCTCCAACCAACCTGAGCAGCAGAAGCTCCTCTTTGTGCTTTTCCTGAGTATGTACCTGGTCACTGTCGTTGGTAATGGGCTCATCATTCTGGCCATCGGCTTGGATACTTACCTTCACACCCCCATGTATTTCTTCCTTGTCAATCTATCCTTTGCTGATATTTCCTCTATTTCCACCTCAGTGCCCAAAATGCTGATGAATATTCAGACCAAAAGCCAATCCATCTCCTATGAAAACTGCATCACACAGATGTACTTTTCTATTATGTTTGTCGCCATTGACAATTTCCTCTTGGTGGTCATGGCCTATGACCGTTTTGTGGCTATCTGCCACCCTCTGAACTATAGGACCATCATGAATCCCAGGCTCTGCATTTTTCTCACAGTCATCTCATGGGTCCTCAGTAACATTGTTTCCCTGACACACACCCTTCTGCTCCTTCAACTGATCTTCTGTGACAGCAATACTCTCCCACACTTCTTCTGTGACTTGGCCCCTTTGCTGAAGCTGTCCTGCTCAGACACAATGATCAATGAGCTTGTGTTGTTCATTGTGGGCTTACCAGTCATCACCTTCCCCTTTGTGCTCATCCTCTTCTCCTACATCTTCATTGTCAGAGCTGTCTTGAGAATCTCATCCAAAGAGGGAAAGTGGAAAGCCTTCTCCACTTGTGGCTCTCACCTGATAGTTGTATTGCTCTTCTACGGAACCATTGTAGGAGTTTACTTTTTCCCTTCATGGACTCACAGTGGTGACAGAGATAAGATTGGTGCAGTAGTATTCACTGTGGTGACACCCATGGTGAACCCCTTCATCTATAGCCTGAGGAACAAGGACATGAAAGGTGCCCTGAGAAAGCTCATCAATAGGAAAATCTTCCTCCCTGTTTGAAGTCTTGGACATCTGAATTTCTTTTATTCCCATAATCAGATGGGTGATTATGCCCAGTATTTATGGTATAGTTGTGATGTTTCAGATTTTGATGAACTCGCGGATATCTGCCTCCTATTCCAACCTCTGTGGAGTTGGGGAATTGCACATAGCTCTGGTCTTGGAAACAAGAACTCTAACTCCCATAGTAAGCCATAACAAGAAAACACATCTTTATAATCTATGTTACTACAAACTTTGGTGCAAATTATTTATAACTTAGACAATAACAAATATGGGCTGTACCTACAGTCCAGCTTTTGCAGCTTTGAAGACAGTTACTACTAATTAATTTATTCTATCTAGATTTCTCTAGATCAACTTTTTTCAAAGTTTGTTTTGTCAAGTTACTATTCAGTTAGATGTTCAATAGTTGTAAAAATGAAAGATCTGATATTCAAATAGTTTTGGGCAAGTCTGAGTTAAATGAAGCAAAATGTCTTACCTAGACAACTTCTCAGAGCCTTTAGTACAGTATAAACTTCCAGGAGGGTAAGATGGTATGCAGCATTTCTCAAAACTAAACTTATTCAATCATACAGAACCTGATTCGTCACAGAGTGGTTCACAGCCTGAGTGTTGTGAAAAACACATTTGGGGAATGTATTTCAATGGAAAACCACAGAGCGTGTATATGGAAGTCATTGTTCTAGTTCTGAATCTGTCCCCAAGTAGCTGTGAGACTTTAGGCGTGTCAGCCCACATTCTTAAGCCTATTTTCTTACCTATACAATGAGGCCGTTGGTCCCAGTTGTTTCCAACTGAGGGTGTACATCAGAATTACTTGGAGGACCTTTTACAAAATTCACATCCTCAGACCTTGAGATGCCTTCTCCACTGAACCAGCTGCAGGGGTCTTGGGTTTAGCTTGGTGGTTAAATTCACAAGATACACCAAGAATCAACTTTTAAGAAAGCTTTAAGAAAAGATACAGGACAGATCCCCAGCACACACAGTGACAGCGTAGTAGGGGTCTCATGATTCCCATACATGCCTTCTAAATATCCCAGTCATTCCATACTTGGTATGTGCATGGTCATGAGAGAGAGTTCTCAGTGGGTCTGGCCCACCTCAGTTCAGAGAAACTTCAGCTCTGGGATTCCTTACACATTATACCTTGCTTCTTGATAGCCCCATCAGGGGTATGTGACTACCAGCCATTTTCTGGTGCAGTTGCATCTCAGCAAATATAGGTTACTCATCAGCTACAGATTCCCCCATAACCAATTTTAACAGATACAAGTGTTTGAGTCACTGCAAAGCCATTTTAGCAGGACTGTCATGTATCTTAGATACAGTGTACACCTAGACAATTCTTGAATTAGTTGCAAAGAGGATTTGACTGAGAGTCAAACTTCAGACTTCTCTGAGGCTGAGAAAAGGCTACAAACCAGGTTTGACTACTTTCCTTCCAAATCCCACCCTGGATCTACTAACCCAGACTCTGTTAAAGGAATCAGGCACTTGTATTCTAAAAACACCCCTCAGGTGACCCTGATGTGCTAAAGAGTCACCGAACCACGTGAACTCTGAGTTCCAGTCCAGCCCTGGGATTTTCTGAATCTAGATGCCTACTGATTGATGGAGATGTCTTTCAGACATCCACCCTAAAAATACTCTGTAGCTGCCCACAAGAGAGTATTCTTTTTCCCTATCCAAATCTTCTTTGTAAATATTTCCAGATCTGCAGCAAACTATTACTAGTTATTGAATCTAATTTCTAAAACAACTGCACTCTAGCATAGAGAAAAGATCTGAGTCTAAATCCTGGGTTTTCAGCATGTTGTGATCCACTTTTGTGGTCTAAGTGAAATTATCAAAACGTTGAAACTCATCTTCTTCATCTGAAAAATGAGAATAATAATCTCAGCATCCCAAGCTGTTTGTGGCTAAATGGGCATGTATATTAGACAACGACCATAGTGCCTAGTATATCATAGACAGTCAAATTAAAAAAAGTGTTCCTTTTTTTGTAACTGTCCCCTGGCTTCCAGCTCCAATCTACCTGCCCTACCCAACTAGGTTTATTTGTCCCCAGTCTGATCTGACTTCTATTCTTTTCCAAACTTATAAGAATCCAACCTCTTTAAGAGGAAATATTTGATCAGCCACTTGCCATTTTCTATGGTATCTCACACTGTTACATTTCATTTGAGTTTTCCTTCCACCTGCTTTTATATAGATTACCATACTAGCCTCGTAAGAGTCATGCCTTCCTCAAGTACCCCAAAATCCACCCTATTCCACCCTCAGTTCCGACATGAAACATCACAGAGTTCTGCTTTCATCATTGCACATTGACTAGTAGAGTCCTAGATTTGTAATCAAGAGACTTGGTGTCAGGTCAAGCTCTGCTGCTAATTCATTGTGTGACAAGCCATGATACTAACCTCAGTTTATTTATTCTGTGATATAACAATTGATCTAATATGAACAAGGATGTTTTATAATGGTATGTCTCATTAAAACCCATTTATGTAAAACAGAATATGCAGAAAGAGATGCCTGGGAGGAGAGTCAAGAAAATATTTTGAGTGGTTGTGATAGATTGTATTTTCCAAAAATAGACACAATATTTCCCATCCCACATGCTGTTGAAGAACTTTCCCAATTCCCCATCAAGAAATTGAGTCTATGTCCCTCCCTTTGAACCTGGAAGGCTTTGAAGACTCCTTTGACTAATAGAGTAGCGCAGAAATCCTGCTGCATGATTTCCAAAACTATCTATGAAAAGCCAATATAGCTTCCACCTGGCACTTCTCTCTCGAGACGTGTACCTCTGGAGCCATGAATTGCCATGTAAGACGTCCTGCCACTGTGAAGCTGCCATGCTGGAGAAACCATGTGGAGTGATCACATAGAATTAGAGAGAGATGCCTAAGGACGCTGGCTGTTCCAGCCCACAGATCTTTGAGTCTTTCCAGCTTGTCATCCAACAAATGAGTGAGTGAACGTTCAGCTGATCCGAGCCTCAGATCTGACTGTAAGCGCATGAGACCCCAATTCAAAATTGCCTAGCTGAATCCAGTCAACTCCTAGAACTGTGAGAAAGAACAATATAATGGCTCTTATTGTTTTAAATCCCTACATATAGGAGTGATTTGTTACACAGGAATATAGCCAAAACTGTGGTTTTGTTTCATGGGATAGAGTTATTTATATCATACCCTGAATTGCATTAACACTTTATAGTAACTGTCATTTTAGGGGAGGAAAGAAAGCTTTTTTTATTTTAAGGAAAACAAATTGTCTTACCTATGAAACCATCATGCTTAACATAGTGTCAGAGTCTTCTCAGTTATATAAACATCAGTTGAGCAGATCTGTAATTGTTTCTTTTTAGTCTGGTTCCATCTAGCCCATATTCAATATAATAAGAACCATCAGGGTTAGACCCAGATCAATTGGTTTAAATTGATCATCAATTGTCCTCTATTACCTCTGACTTGTAGGTTACACAGGAGGCCGTATCCATTCTAAGGTAAAGCTCCATCAGCACCGAGTCACAGGGAAGCTGATTTGGCTAGAAATAGACTCGTATGCTCATTGGGAATTTGCCTGAGAAAGTGATTTAGGATTAAGTTTGGGACACAAGAGACAACTGGTTAATATAATAGAGGTTCACACACTTTTATGAAAAATTTGACTAGTTTTCACAGAGGAGACACAAATCTGTACCTAGATGCTTGTATTTCCCTGAATAGTTCTACTATTTGTCATTTTTAACAAACATCTATTGTACACCTTCTATTTACCAGGCTCTGAGTCTGTGTCTGGGACTACAAGGATGAATAATTCATGGTCCAAGCCCTCAATGCACTCACAACCTAAAAAAAGAAACTGAAATAAAAATAATTTTAAGTGATTTTTAGGACTGGATAAGCAAAGACAATATTTAGTCAATAATTAATGTCATTAAATTTAGAAAGTACAAAGATTTTGTGCAAAGTTCAGTAGATTGAACTTTATGCTATACTTGTTCTTTTGTGCTGGTCGTGACTGAGAAATCCAACCTTTGGTTTTATGAACAAATTAACAGAAACTCCTGCCATCCAAGTGTAGGAAACAGAAATGCAAGAGAAATGCCTAAAAAAATGAACCTTCTATGAGTGAGCTGTCTTTCCCAGGAAATCAAGGTCCAGACATCAAGATTCAGCGTCACAAGGCCTAACGCAGGCTGAAGATGAAAACAAACCAGACAAGTCCAGGCAGTCAAGGGAGAGAAATTAACTCTTCAAGGTCAAATGCAAGCTGTTGGGAAGGTGCCAGCCGGCATGTCCACATGCTCCCCCTCCCTTACCTAAAGCCCCAGCACATGCTCTCTCTCACAACCTTTAAACCCCTTACCTCCCATCTTTTGGGGAGATGGGACGAATTTGAGAGCTCTCATTTCCCAGTTGACATCACACAAAATAAAAACTCTTTCCTTGCCATAAGCCTAGCATTTTAGTTTTATTTGGCCCCTCTTGTGTGGCAGGTAAACAACCTGGGTATGTATCCGGTACTAGAATCATGGTTGTCAGGGGCTGGGTGCAGAGAAAAATGGGCAGCTGCTATTCAGTGGGTATAAAGTTTCAGTTATACAAGATAATAAGTTCTAGAGATCTGTACAACATTGTGCCTTAGTTAACAATACTGTATTGTGCAGTTAAACATTTGTTAAAAGAGTACATGTCATGTTAAGTGTTCTTACTACAATTGGAAAAAAAGGGGAGCAAGGCAAGATGCAAGGCATCCATTTTGCTGACATGGATCACAGCTCAGGGGGCAAGACTTTATAGCAAGCAACTTATTGGTTTGGTGGCTTTCTGGCGTAAGCAGTGAAATGCTGGGACTAGAAATTGTCCCTGGATGCTTCACCTACTTTTTCAGCCATCCCAACAATTTTGGAAAACACAGAACTCATGATAATAAACACTTTTTGCTTAAACCAAACAAAAATAGCCAGTCCAATAAAATCATATTAAATATACAAGAAAGAGAAGGAAAGAAGGAAGGGAGGGAGGAGGGAAGGAAGGAAGGAAGGAAGGAAGGAAGGAAGGAAGAAGAAAGAGAGAGAGAGAGAGGGAAAGAAAAGAAAGAAAAAACGCAATAAAAGGCGGTTGAACTCCCAGAATTATGCAAGCAGGAAACAGACTGATGAAACTATTCAGCAGCAAACGTGCTACCTTTCAAGCAAAAGGAAGGTTGACACTGGGGGCAGAGCTGTGAGCCTAGAGAGTGGTGCCTTGGAGCACAGAGAGTGATACTTTTGGTCCAGAGGGCGGGGTTATGAGCTACAGAGGATTATTTCCAGCCCTTGAAAACTAATGGAGTTTGCCTTCTTTGGTTTCAAAATTGCTTAGGACCAATAACTTTTATTTCTCTCTTTTTGGATGGGAATGTCTGTAACTGTTATCCTGTGCCTGCCCAATCATTGTATTTTGGGAGCAGATAACTTGTTTTCTAGTTTTGCAGGTCCATAGATGGAGAGAAATTTGCCCCAGCATGGTTCATACCCAGAGTCTCATCTAGAGCTTGATTTAGATGGTTTAGATGATGAGATTTGGTACTTTTGAGCTAATGTTATTTAGATGAGATTTTGGACTTGAGTTGATGCTGTAATGGGTTGAGGTTTTGGGGAATGTGGGGTAGGTTGAATGTATTTTGCATTTGGGATGTGTTATTAAATAGATTTGTCAAGAGAAAATTCAGATACTTTTATTTGATAAGTGTATTTAATTGAGCAAGAAACAAACTGTTCTAAAACAGGGAAGTACAGACTGAAAGCGTCTAGAAGCTCAGAGGCATGTTGTTATAGGATGGCTTATAAAGTGAGAATGAGGAAGTTGTTTAACCATCACAATGATTGGTTATTACAGTGGGAGTTTCCAAACATGAGGGGATTGGTTAAAAGTGATTACCTTATACTATTTTAGGAAGGTAATTTAAATTTCATTTATGATTATCAGAGGCATTTATAAAGAATTGTCTAAGATAAGTTTCACTTACATCCATGAAATAAGCTAGACTAAGTTTTGCTTACATAGCCTAACTGGTTTTGTGTGAACGGGAGATTTTCAATCCTCGTCTCCATTTTATTTTGTTTTAACACATTGAGGTCCCCAGCCCCTTGGGTTCATCATAGTGATAAGGCTGGGAATCAAAGACAGAAAAAATTTTACATTCCTGTGGGGAAAAAAAGAACACGAGTGATTTCTCATCAGAAATATTGGAAGCAGAAGACAATAGAATAGCATCTTTAAAATGATGAAAGAAAAAAATGACATTCCTAGAATTGTATATCCAGTGAAAATACTCTTAAAATTAAGAGTAAAAATGTAGAAGACTACTTTTATTTTTTAATTTTTTCTTTATTGCAGTAACATTGGTTTATAACATTGTATAAATTTCAGATGTACATCATTATACTTCTATTTCTGCATAGATTGCATCATATTCTCATGTTCACCACCCAAATACTAATTACAACCCATCACCACACACAGGTGCCTAATTATCCCTTTCACCCTCCTCCCTCCCCGCTTCCCCTCTGGTAACCATCAATCCAATCTCTGTCTCTATGTGTTTGCTTGTTGTTGTTATTATCTACTACTTAATGAGTGAGATCATACGGTATTTGACCTTCTCCCTCTGACTTATTTCACTTTGCATAATACCCTCAATGTAGAATTCCTTTAAAAACGATTGACTGTTGAAAACAAAAATACTATCTATGGTGGAATTTATCAGTGGAATGTTACAATAAGAATACAAATATGGGGGCAGAAAATGGAATTATATATTTAAAAGTATCTAGATATTTACTGGGGCAGTATCATAATAATTCCTAGTGGCTGTGATAAGAATGCAGCTACAAAATATAATACAAAAGATACAGCTAAAAAGCTGATAGAATAATAATTTTATTAGCAAATATAATATTTTATTATAATGTTTAGTTCTTTGCTATAATTTTGCTATAGTGTTGCAGAGAATATGTTTGTACATACAACTTTGTGTGTACATTCTAGTCATATTTCTGTAGTATATGTTCCTAAAAGTGGAATTATGGAATTTAAGGGAGTGCACATTTAAAATTTTGATGAATATTGACAAATTACCCTTCAGGGAGGTCACGCTAATTTACACTTGCACCAGTACCATATGAGGGTGTCTGTTTCTTTACACCAGCACCACAACTGAGTAAACTACACCTTTAAAATCTTTGCTACATTGATAGACAATGTAGTTTGCATTTTCTTAATTATTAGTGATGTAAGACATCTTTCTGCATTTTAGCCATTTGCATTTGTTCTTCTGTGAATTAACCTTTTAGAATTTTCCTTCCACATTACATTTTGCACCTTTTAACCTGAATTTTTTTTGTTTTGTTTTGTTTTTTTATTGATGTTTTAATAGTGTTTCACATTGTGAAATTTTGGATTGTACATTTTTGTTTGTCCATCACCATATATATGACTCCCTTCACCACTTGTGCCCACCCCCTACCCCCATTGCCCCTGGTAACCACAATACAGTTTTCTCTGTCCATGTGTTCCTTTATATTCCACATGTGAGTGAGATCATACAGTGTTTGTCTTTCTCTTTCTGGCTTATTTCACTTAATATAATAGGCTCCAGGCCCATCCATGTTGTTGCAAATGGGGCTATTTTGTCTTTTTTTATGGCTGAGTAGTATTCCATTGTATATATATACCACATTTTATTAATCCAATCGTCAGTTGAGGGGCACTTAGGTTGCTTCCACTTCTTGGCTATGGTGAATAATGTTGCAATGAACATAGGGGTGCATAAGCCTCTTTGGATTGTTGATTTCAGGTTCGTTGGATAGATTCCCAGTAGTGGGATGGCTGGATCATAGGACATCTCTAGTTTTAATTCTTTGAGGAATCTCCATACCGTTTTCCATAGAGGCTGCACCAGTTTGCATTCCCACTAGCTGTATATGAGGGTTCCTGTTTCTCCACGTCCTCTCCAACATTTGTTTTTTGTCTTGGTGATTATAGCCATTCTAACGGGCATGAGGTGATATCTTAGTGTTGTTTTGATTTGCATTTCCCTGATGATTAGAGATGTTGAACATCTTTTCATGTACCTATTGGCCGTCTGTATATCTTCTTTGGAGAAGTGTCTGTTCATTTACTCTGCCCATTTTGTGATCGGGTTGTTTGTTTTTTTGTTGTTCAGTTGTGTGAGTTCTTTATATATTATGGAGATCAACCCCTTGTCAGAT
>JABWHU010000190.1:18006469-18032844 GCA_014189135.1 Dicerorhinus sumatrensis harrissoni | reverse complement strand
GGGGGCTTCCTCTTTTGCCCTCTGGGTCCCTGGCATGGGGGGCTTCTCATTTGCCCCTCATTATCTGCTCTCTGGGGTGCTCAGATGTTGATGGAGGCCCTGTGGCTCTTCTGAGTCCTCTGTGTGGGAGTTTCCCACTGGCTGAGAGAGCCCGAAGAGCTACGGTTTCCCCGTGGAGGGCCGCCCCTCCCCCCTCTCTGGGAGCCATGGGGACGGGGATCGTTGATCTTATGGGGAGGGAGAGGAGCTCTCCTTACCTCTCCCTACTTCCTCCAGGGGCCCAGCATGTTCCACTCTCAGATATGTGGCAGTGTGGATCTTTCTGATCTAGCTTTTCACTGTCTGGGATTCCATTGTTGGTCTGTGACTGTTACTGTTGTTGTATCTTATCAGGGGAAGAGTTCACAGGAAAGCTCACTCCTCCATGACACTGACGTCACGCTCCACGTTTTGCATCTTTTAATATTGATTTGCAGGAATTCTTTATATGTTAAAGATTTAATCATTTTTTACTTGGCAAATATTTTCTTCCAGTTGGTCACTTCCCTCTTAAATTTTGTTTATGCATTTCTTGCCATAGAGAAGTTTTAAATTTTTATGTAGTCATTCCTGTACATCTCTTCTCATTAGAAAAGCTCTTTATGATTGATAAGTTTAAAAAAATAAAAAAGCTGATAGAATAAAAAAATGTTCTCTAAATTCAAAGAGAGGCTGAAAGGAGACACCAAGGAACAGAGAAGAGAAGGGATGAATAAAAAACACATGGGAAGATGGTATGTATACACTCTAGTCAGACTGGATTAACAAGAACAGTATGAACTATATGCTCTTTGCAAGAGGCTCACCTTATATACGAGAAAATACAGGTAGAAATTGAAAGGAAGAACAATATGTATCATGCAAATGTTAATCATAAAAAAGACAATGTGGGTAAATTAAGATCTGACAAAGCAGACTTCTGGAGCAGGGATATTACCAGAAATAAAAAACAAATTGCTTAATGATATAATGGTTAATCCATCAACAAGATATAACAACGCTAAATACGTATACATCTAATAACAGTGCTTCAGAAGACAAGAAACAAAAATTGTCAGAACTAAAAGGAGAAATTTACAAATCTGCAATCATGGTTATGGATTTTAACTCACTTCTATCGGTAACTGATAACACTAGTAGACAAAAATACATAAGGATACAGGAGCTTAGAACCACACCATTAGCTATGGTAACCTAACTGACTGCACTCAACATATAATACAGGATGCACATTCTTTTCAAAGCCACATGAGACATCACAACAAAACATATGTTGCATAGTGAAACAAATCACAGTCATAAAAACTGTAATCCAGACTCAAAATCCTGGATCTTGTAATTAGCATCAGTTCCCACCTAGGACCATAGGAGACACCGCCATTCAGTTAGGAGGAGGAATAGGAGGCACATAGTAGTCACTAGTCCGTAGCAATTCTAAATTCAACTGGACACATTGTCAGGGGCCTCTACTGGCAGCAGGGAATGTTCTTTTATGGCAGTCCAGTTATGCTCTCTGGGACTGGTTTCCTAATCCTTTGTGGTTTGCAAATATTGGCTCAACTCCCTGGGTATGTTTTGTGAGTTCTTCCTTTTATATAAAAATTGGCTCATGTCTGCAGCTGAGTAGTTTTCTTAGCTTGTTTCCTGTCTGTATAAAGTTGAGAGTCCAGGAAAATGAATTTACCTAGGGCAGTGGGGCCTCCGACTCAGCATAGTCTCCTCTTTCATTTTTTTTTATGGCATAGTGGTCTCATGAAACAAAGAAGGCAAGCCCCAATGTGCAAGTGCTTATCAAGCCTTTATTTTGCATCACATTTGCTGATTTCACATTGGACATTTCAAGTTCAGAATCATTGTGGGGAGGTTATACGTAAGGGCATAGATAGCAGAAGGCAAGATTCTTGGTGGGAGTCTTCTGCTATAACAATCAACTTCAGAAGGAAGAAACACAATTATTTTTATTTACACATGACACGATCATGTACATAGAAAACCAAAAAGAATTTGCAAACTACTAGAACTAATAAGTGAATTTATCTAAGTCGTGGGATACTAGGTCAATGGATATATTTGTAGTATTTCTATATACTGATAGAAAACAACTCAAAACTAAAATAAGAAAAGACATTTCTAATAGCATTAAAAAACCATGACAACCTAGGTATGAATTTCATGAAAAAATATGAAAGATATCTGTACAGAAAACTATAAAACACTACTAAGAAAAATTAAGGAGACCAATAAGTAAAAAATATACCATTTATGGATATAAAGGTTCAATTTTAATATAGCAATTATATTCAAATTGATCTCTAAAGAGTCAGTGTAATCTGAAATAAGATCTCCTCACTTCTTTTTATAAATTTTAGAAAGAAATAAAAATACTTAGGATAGCAAGATAATCTAAGAAATGAAGAACAAATTTGGAAGGCTTAAATGCTCTTAGATTTCAAGATATACTAAAGAGCTACAATAGTTAAGACCCTTGGTGCTACATCAGCATATAAAAATTTATTAGTAGACCAGAATAGAGTGTCCAGAATTAAACACCCACACACAAACACGCATACATTCAATTGATTTTCTACTAAGGTGCAAAAGCACTTCAACAAGGAAACAAAAATCTTTTAAATAAATGGCAGCAAAATAACTGTATATAATATGGAAGATATAAACATTTACTCTTAGTTTATATAATGCATGAAAATCAATTTGTGATATGTCACAGACATAAACGTGTTAGCTAAAACTATAAAACTTTCAAAAGAAAGCATAGGAAAATATCTTCACAAACTTGAGGAAGGGAAGCATTTCTTAAATAGGACCCAAAAGTCATTAACATAAAGGAAAATGATGGTAAATTAGGTTTCATTTAAAAAATAATTCTGCTTATCAAAATACATCAATGATCAGTTTAAGTCAAAATTAGGAAAAAATTGTTAACAATAAAAATATCTGAGAAAGGAATTATACCCAGAATACATAATAAACTCAGAAAAAGATAACCCAATTAAAATTAGCAAAATCTTAAAGTAATACTTCACAAAAGAAGATATCCAAATGGCCAGCAAGCCTATGAAAAGGTACTCATTATCATTTTATCAGGTGAATGCAAATAAACACTGCCTCTGAAGCTGAAATCACTGGGGTCAAATTTCAAATTCCAGCTCTATCACATATTAGCTGCCTGACTTCACACCAATTACTTAAACTCTCTACAACTCAGTTCCATCATTGGAAATAAGATAATAGCCTTACTCAATAGGATTTTTGAAGATTAAGAGAATATATATTTATGGTGTACAGTAAGCACTTAATGTTAGCTATTACTAATAATATTTGAAACATAGATTTAAGACTGCATAATATTCTTCCATACAATAATTGTTTTGCCAATACTTTATTATGGGGAAATGGGATTGTTACTTTATTTTTATTTTTACATAAAATACTATAATAAACACTGTTTTTCTGCTTATTCTCTGTTTGTCCCTAACTCTAAGTGTTCTTTTCTGCGCTGCCCTGTCCCAAAAGGCTAACTTCTGAGAACTGAATCACTCTGTCTATCCTGCCTTCTTTCTTCCAGTTGGGTTTGGCCAACTGGAGACAGGGCAAGAGATTGGAGGGTACAAGCAGACAGAGGTTGAAATATTTATCTTCCAGATCTCTCCTTGCGTGGCCGTAGTTGTGTCAATAGTAGCTTTTTAGTTTTTCTAAAGCCACAGTTGCTACCAAGTGTTTTCTCTTAATAAATCTAGCTCTCACTGGTCTCTGATAATACCGTACCCTCTTATACCTGTGAGGTATTGGGGTCATAATAGCTTCCTGCTATTGCTAACGTGTAAGTCCATTACCACCCATTATTTGTTCCCTTACTCATACTTCTGCATATAATCCCTTCATTATTATTTTCAGTTAAAATCTATTGAATGCACCGTCTATTTCCAGCTGATACCTAAGATGCAGTCTTATACTTGCAACTTTCTATTATGTTATGCTCATTTGTTACCTCCTTTTCTAGAAGAGAAATTACTGAGTAAAAGGGTTGAAACATTTTAAAAGTCTCTGGCACATATAGTTAAATAATATCCAGATAATTTATACCATTTTTTCAGATTAGTTTTAACATCAACTGAGAGAAATCCCAGTTTCTTGGGGATTTGAATGAGCTGGAACCAAACCTTTGCCTGACAGATTATACCCTCTCCTAGTTATTCTGGTAAGAACTCTCCCTACTGTCCCCATTATCTCACTGTTCCTCAGGCTATAGATAAGTGGATTGAGCAGTGGGGTTCCCAATGTGTACACCAGTGAGATGAACTGATCTTGCTTGGGGTAGCAGATGGAGTAGGGACACAGGTACATGAAGGCACAACAGCCATACTGCAGCAGAACCACAGTGAGGTGGGAGGAGCAGGTGGAGAAGGCCCGGTGGCGGCCAGCTGCTGAGCGGATCTTGAGCACAGCAGCCACAATGAAGGCGTAGGAGGTGGCGATGAGGAAGAAAGGCATAGCAATGGCTACTGTGGCTGCCACCAGCACTGACTGCTCATGGATGTGGCTGTTGGCACAAACCAGACGCATCACTGGTGGCACATCACAAAAGATGTGCTCTATACTCCGAGCCTGACAGAATGGCAGAGAGAAGATGAAGACCACCAGTTGTAAGGACAGGAACAAGCCTATGACCACAGAGGCCACAACCAAGCAGACACAAAGAGTTAAATTCATGATGAGAGGGTACTGCAAGGGGTGGCAAATAGCAACATACCGGTCATAGGCCATGGCAGCCAAGAGGAAACAATCGGCACTGCCAAGTCCGATGAAGAAGATCATCTGAGTGGCACAGCCCAGGAGAGTGATGGTCTTCTCAGACTGTAGGATGTTGGCCAGGATGTGAGGCACCACCACAGCAGTGTAGCATGTTTCTACTCCTGAGAGGCTGCCCAGGAAATAGTACATGGGTGTATGTAGGCGTGCTTCTGTCTGGATGGCCACCATAATGAGGACATTCCCACTGATGATCAATGTATAAATCAGGCTGACTCCAAGGAAGAACAAGACACGCAGCTCCGGGTGGGAGGGATAGGCCAGGAACACAAATTCCATCCATAGTGAGTGATTTTCCCAGGCCATTGAGCTAACAGCTTTTCTTTACTGAGAGTTACAAAGACAGAAGGAAAAATCAGGCTGACAATACATCAGTTCACTCTCTGTGTCATGAACCAATCTAATCAGGGCTGGAGTTAGAAATGAGAAGAATTAGGACTAATTCTCTATTTTTCCTCCCTTTTTACCAAGTGTCTTCACATAAATATCTACAACTTAATTTCTAACTGCCAAGAGTTGAACGAAATAACATAAGAATTTCTTGAGGAAAAGAGACAGAGGAAGTTTGTGGAATTCGAAGCTATTTTCAGTAGAAGTGGAATGAAAATTAAATTCTTCCAGTAAATTCACAGGGGAGTGTCAAGAAATTCTTGCGAGCAGGGTTCATTAAGATGAGAGCAAGAAGCTATTCATTCATTCACTCTTTCATTCATACATTTATTTACACACAATGCCTCTTGACTCAGGGATATCGATGTAACACTGAAAAGCTGGTGATAGGATACAAAATGAAGAAAGAAAACAATGCTCGTGGGCAAAGAGCTGACATAGGTCTGAGATTGACAGTATCAGGGGTAAGCCTCAGAAAAAGCCATCCCAACTTCTGATTTTTCTATCCATATCCAATCAGATGAAGTGTAGGACTTGAAGGAAACAGGGAGTTTTATCACAGGGCTCCTCCAGGCTTGTGGGCCTATGGGAAAATATGGGATCAAAAGCTGTTGGAGATCTAAGAATCCTTCCTGTGAGTTTGGGGACAAATAGCAAAGACCAAGCTAGTCTCCATTTATTTCTCTTCTCTTCTAAGGAGCTAAAGTGAAATTCAGGGCAAGTCATCTAGCTTTCTTGAAAACTTTCTAATGGACAGACGTAACTCTCAGAGGGCATCCATTCCACTTCTTTTCCAAGACCAACTCATATTCAAGAAGGTGAGAAAGAGACAATGTGTGACTATGTTTCAACTTGCCTAATTTTAATATTTATTATTTATTATGAGCTTTGAAAAAAATCTTAATCCAGAAGCACAACTTTCAGTAAAAATCATTCACGTAAACCCACCTCAGTGTCACAAGCATAGGGAAAAATGTGATTAGAGGCTGTCCTAAATATTAAGAGCACTTAAGGCATGAATGGCTCTCTCTTGTTTTTCTAATAGCTAATAAACAGTGTCCATTTTGTTCATTCTCTTTTCCTTTTCTGAACTTCAATAATGCTTTGAATTATTTCTAATATCACTGAGCATAATCGACATTGTATTATAACATGCAGAAGAGGGGCAGTGTACCAGTATGAAATCAATTTTGAAATTAAATGATGTGGTTTGAATAATCCCATTTTCTGGCTCCATGGTGTTAAACAATGTATAATTTCCCTGAGTCCCAGTTTCTTTATTTGAAAAATGAGGATGATAATTATGCTTAGTTCTAAGGGTTGTTGTGAAAATTAAATGAGATCATAATGTAAAATATCTACCACAATGCCTAGTCCATAGTTATAGCAGCCTAATAACAGATAACCATCACTATTATTTGTAAGTTCAAGGGAAGCCATCCTCCCTTATTTATGTTTTTATCTCCCTACATCACCAAATCTAATGTAGTACAAATTATAGACATTTAATAAATTATATTGTGTGAATAATTATACTGTGAAAACCTGTCATTTACACTTTTCTTCTGTTTTCATTTTTAATATTATTTCATGATCAAATCACTTGTTCAACATCCCATATAGAAAACATCTTGCCATTCAACATTTGGGCTGCACTGTGGAAAAAATCCTGTCATCCATGGACATAGCATATAGAAGTCTACAACAGGCATCTGAGGCTAGTCTACCACCTATCTTATGATGGAGGGCTTTGAAATCTGTATGATAACGATGATCTCTGAGAATTTTATTATAGTCCATCACACTCATATCATCTTAATGGTGCTCTCCAGGATCTATAATAAAATATTTATAATAGAATTACCTATAGGTCATGAATTTTTAGTACTGGAAATGATCTCAGAAGTGGCCTAGTTCAGTCGCCTATTGAATACTTGAATCTCCAATACCGTATCTGAACATCAGGTCATCTTCGATGCCTAGGGAACCTCATTACTTCCTGACTTGCTTGCTCCATTGTTGGATGACTTGATTCTCTTAAAGTTCTTTTTTGTAATGGCTGAAACTTGCTTCTGTGCAACTTCTACATATTCATTCTGTTCTACACCGTGGGGCCATTTCTACATGAAACACTCCAGGAACTAAAGAGCTCTTATCATGCAACCCCAAGTTTTCTTCCAAATTTCCTTTTGCTGTTCCTCATGTGACATGGTTTTGATACATCTCACAGTTTTAGCTCTGGAAATGCTCTCATTTTAAATAACTTACCTAAAGGTATACTACACGGGACAGATCATAAGAATGGTCAACTATAAAAAGATCTGGGGTCACCTGTCTGTTCATTGGCATTCTATTTCTTCCATCTAATCAAAATCAGATTAATCTATGGGTTGGTGTTAGATTATTTTGATGGTCTTCTCATACTTGGACTGATATGTAGCTCCCTGGATGCTAAAACTCTAGTCATTTTTTTTTCTTTTTCAGAGAAGCAGAGCATTCTCCATCATTCCTTTAACATTGGTCCATCGCTCTAGTCAATGGAAATTGACATTTTAAAAAATCTATAATCTGTAACTCCACATCTTAACTATCCTTCCTAAAGTCACTCTCATTTATTTTTTTTTATTAAGTGCCAAGCACCACATACAATGGTGATCGAATTGGGGTGTATAACTACATCCTAATGAGAGAGGCAGACACTGTTAATTAAAGAATCTGGCACACATATAAAATTAAAACTGTGATTAAGTGCTGTAAAGAAAAATAGTGTGTTATAAGATTGTACAACTGGGGCTCTGGCATAGTTTGTGATTAGGAGATTCTGAAAAGGCTTCCTAGAGGAAGCAATATCTAAGCTCAGATCTGAACAATGGAAATTAACTCGGAGAAGTGAGGAAGGCAAAGTAGTGGGGTCCATATTCTGGATAGATGGATAGTGTTTTTTATGGTTCCAAGAGATTAAAACACTGTATCAACATTTCATCAACTTGCTATTCCAGGTTGTTACTAAACACGTTGCATAGGACAGAGGCAGAATTAGAGCACTTCAGCGTCATCCCCAGAAATCTGCCCCAGGCTGGGGCATCTGTTCATGAATTCACATCCACCTCAGAGTCTCCAAGTCACATCCCACATCATATCCTCACCTTCCTTCTTACTTCTCCAGCCAGACCAGGCCCAGCTGGCAAGAATGTCGTGAGAAATGTTATCCATGTACATTCTGGAAATCCAAGGAATCTAGCCTGGAGCAGATCTCCAACAGTCTAGTTGGCATTGTGTAAAAAAGAGGGTTAGTGGACTTGGCAATAACAGGCCCAAGGTAGAGTATCAATCTACTTTTAATAGCATCATCACCTGAGAAGATAATCTCATATAAATTTTTGTATCCTCATGTTTAAAAGACATAAATAATAATACTTACCTAATTGGAGTTGTGGTGAGATTAAATGAGGTAAAGTATTTAGAACACTTGGTTTTATGTATGAAACCTATTAAGATGCATAATAAGTGTTAATTCTTCCCTCCTTCTTTTGAATCTATAAATGGGATGATAATAATATCCGTTTCATGGCAAAGAATTAAATGAGGAACCTTATGAGAAAAGGGCTTTTATTAGTCCTTAAACCTTATCCAAATTTATATTAGTCATTCCCTCAATATTTCTTAGACTGCAATTAGTTGCTATCATTTTAATCAGAAGGATTGGGTTTCCAAGTGGATTCAGAGAAACACTGTAACTTGAGGATTGAACTACTTCCGAAATTCTAGAATCTCTACTTGTGAAGCCATTACTTGCTTTTCTGCAAATACCTGATATGTTGTAAACCTAGAAGGAAGTAGAAACAGACTTTCTCTTACCGTCAGCGTGAAAAGGGAGAGGAGTATACTGAGTTGGCCTTCTCAGTAATATTCGTATAAGACAGGACCTAGCAGACAATGTCTGACTGGCCTGGTGGATGGAGAAGGGAGGACCATGAGCCTGGAGAGACTACCCAGTAGGACTGAGACAATATGTAACCTTCCCAAACAAAAGACCATGAAAAGAGTAAATTGTTTTGCTATCTAGGGTCTTGTCTCACAAGTTATGTCTCCCAGAAGAAGAGAACATAGTGATTGCTGATCTCCTCCCCTGTCACCAGATAATTAGTCCAAACTAAAACTGTCTCTCCACTTGGGATCCTCAGTCAATGGAAGGTCTGAAGTACTCTTGTCAAAATAAAGACCAGTATTAAATTCTTTATCAATGTTCTCAGTGCTCAAAACAATTTCCTAAGAAATATGAAGATCCCTATTCAAGGTCGTTTAACCCTTCTGTTTCAGGGAGTTTACTTCCACCAGACTGTCATAACTGGGTTCAGACCAAGTCTCAAATTATTGCCCTAGAGAACTGAGACCATATATTATATTTTATCTGGCTGTCATGAGATCTAGCATAGTGCTATATACTTAACAGAGACTCAGCGAATACTTACCGAACGTTTCACCTCTTCCATGTCATCTTTCTTTCTTTAACTCTCCTCGAGCAGAGACATTCCCATAGGTCTTAGCAAGTTAGCTTACTCCTCGAAAAAATGTTCGTTTGTTATGTGTATATAAATGTTTATATGTCTGTATGTGAATGTATGTACCCAAATGCCCCATTTATTCAAAGGCAAGTCCTCTATGTAGGCCTAGAGTGATTAATATAGTATTTCTTTAAACTTTCAAACATTTTTTCCAGTCTTACTGAGATATAATTGATGTATAACATTGTATAAGTTTGAAGTGTACAACATAATGATTTGATATATGTGTATATTGTGAAATGATTTCCAGAATATATAATGGAAAGGTATAACTTTCTACCTTTATACAGGTAGGAAGATTGGATAACATCCATCACCTCCCATAGTTACAACTGTTTTCCTTGTGACAAGAACTTTTAAGATTTACTCACTTAGCAACTTAACGAATATACATACATTATCATTAACTACAGTAATCATATTATACATCACATCCCCAGGACTTATTTATCTTATAACTGAAAATTTGTACCTTTTGACCACCTTTTGCCAGTCCTCCACTCCCCCAACTCTCTTCTGTGGCAACCACCTATATGATCTCTATTTCTAAGATTGGTTCTTCTAGATTCCACATATAAATGAGATCATACAGTGTTTGTCTTTCTCTGTCTGATTTATTTACTTATCATAATGCCCTCAAGGCCATCCATGTTTTTTGGTGTGTGTGTGTGTGTGTGTGTGTGTGTGTGTGTGCAGGACAGTCAGATCCCAACAGCCAGGTAGGACTGAGCTACCTAAGATGTTCAGAGGCTTCTGAGATATCTTCAGTGCTGATAAATGGAGGAGAAAGGGAGTGGAAGGGATATTAAGTAGAATGTATTGTGTCTACCACATGCCAAGCATTATATAATTACAATAGTGAAGACTTACGTTGCACTTACTATATTTCACACATATTACATATATTAACTCATTTCATCCTTACAACAATCCTAAGAAGGAGGTACTATCAGCATCTCATTTACACATTATATTATTTAATCCTCATAAGAACTCTGCAAAGTGAGTGCTATCCCTATTTTACAGGTAGAAATCAAAGGTAAAAAGGATTGATAGAATTTGAGTAATTTGCCCAAAAATAGATGTAGCCAGTAGCTTACTTGACCTTAAGCATACTCTTTTTCCTCTACATTGAGCTGCAATCCAGCCACATTGCTCTCAATTACTCTTTAGTGAAAGCAAAATCTGACTCTTATGATGGAGATGACCCATAACATTGCTTACAAGGCCATATAAAGAATTACCCCTACTAACTTTTAGTCTCCTCCCGACTCTTTGCTTCAGTGACCTTGTCTTTCTTGAAGTCCCTTCTTCTCACCATGTTTCCTCCCACCATCAGGCCTTTGCACACACTTTGCATTCTGCTTGGAATGCCCGTTCTCTTTTCTCTTTATCAAAATATCTCCTTTATCTTTTCCTCCATCCCAATTCTATTCTAATTTCCTCACGGAAGATTTCCCTGACCTTTGTCATGCTAGGGTCAAAAGCACTTTTTGGAATGTTCCTTTTGTAATCTCATGTACCCCTCCATCATTGCAATTATAACTGCTGCAATTTTACATGTATTTGTGTGCTGTTTGATTAACTTCTATCTCTCCTGGCAGTGTGGAAGCTCAATGTGGGCAAGGACAGAGTCTCTTTTTCCTCCACTTGTGTGTATGTTGTATATGTAAGAAAAGGGTTTTCCAACCTGGGCACTGTTGACATTTTGGGCTGGATAATTCTGTTGTGGAGGGCTGTCTTGTACCCCATAAAATACTTTGCATCATCCTCGATTCTGCCTGCCAGATGACAGGAGCTCCAACTCCCACCCACTGCTTCTGATAACCAAAAATATCTTCAGACGTTGCCAAATGTTTCCCTGGAAGGCAAGAGTGCCCCCAGTTAATAACCATTGGACTAGACATATAGTAGACATTCAGAACTGTTTATTGAATGATTGAATAAATAGCTCAAGATTCAGGTCTGGAACTCTATGGCAATGAGTCTTTCAACTCAAGATGAAGATCAGGAGGTTTGTAGGTGAATACAGAATTATAGCTAACTGGGCATTATGTGTTTAAGTCTCCTTCCATTCATCTAAGGTAGTCTGATGCATTTTTCTCACTGTTGTAAAGATATTTCAGTTAAATGAATTAGGAGTGGCTATCTAGAATCAAAGCATCATTTTCTCAGATCATTTCTAAGGAAACACCAACAATTCTTCCTTACCAACTCTTCATTTTGAATAATATAGATTAATTCCTGTCTGTATGAAAATTTTCTTTGGAAGCAAGTAGTCTGTGCAAATCCTTGTTTTGGGAAATAAGGAAATAAGTGAATGGTCCTACAGCTAAGAAACCAAGACATAACTGGTGGGGTGAGTTGGAGAGACGACTTATGACTGTGAAAATATAAAGGTTTCCTTCTAGTCTCTTGACTAATTTTTCTCTATGGTCTGGTACCTCTAGGAATGAAGCATAGCATTATACTGCAATCATGAGGTTAAAATCTTGGCCTGCCACTTCCTGACTTCAAGTAAATGTCTACAGAATTTATTATGGAATGAGAAATTGCATAGAATGATTGAAAAAGTCACTTATTAGAGAGGAGGGAGAGAATTATGTTACTACATGTGTACGTGTGAAAAAATATATATAATGACTCTATATTCTAGGTGATGAAAACATTTTTCCTGTCTAAGCTACACTAATCAGAGAGTGGTACTGTAAGTTTGTGTTTGGTAGATAAGTGTACTAGTTTGTTAGGGCTGTCATAACATGTACCAGAGGCTGGGTGGCTTAAGAATATATATTTATTTTCTCACAGTTCTGGAGGCTACAAGTCTGAGATCAAGGTGTTGGCAGAATTGGTTTCTTCTGAGGCCTCTCTCCTTGGTTTGTAGATGACCATCTTCTCCCTGTGTCTACACATGATGTCCCCTCTGTGTGTATCTGTGTCCTCATCTCTTTTTCTTATAAGGACACTAGTCATATTGGATTAGGGCCCATTTTAATGACCTCATTTTAATTTAATTAACTCTTTAAAGACCTTATCTGCAAATGCAGTCACATTCTGAAGTACTGAGGGGTTAGGACTTCAATATATGGATTTTGAGGGGACACAATTCAGCCTATAGCAATATGTATGTATTAAAATGGGATAAAATATGTCATACCAGGGAAGTGTCTCTTCAGCGTTTCTCCATTAGGACATCCATTTGTCCAGAAGTATCTTTATTTTGCATGCTACACACACACACACACACACACACACACACACACACATATACACACATACACATGAATGCAAAATAACAGATCCCAGCAAAATAGAATGTGCTCACACTTTGGGACAGCTTTGATCCCAGTTGTACATAGTTGAAGAGGTTCTTTATCAAATAATTTTATGAGGGAAAATGTCTAACTAGAAAATAATGAATTCACACCCTGATAAGACCTTATAAACTTTACTGAAGAGTTATCTTATGCCTAATGAAAATACAGGCAACATAATATGACATATTAGAAGGTCTGATATGAGCTGCCAGTTCATTTCTATTAAGTGCATTGATCTAGGTATTCTGAGAAGCAGATGTCAAAACAGGATTAGATGTGTAAGAGATAGTGGGGTAAAAGCCCATCAGAGAAAAGGAGGAGGAAACCAGAGGAGGCAGGGAAAGATGTTGAACTGTGATGTAGATCTGACCCTCATAGAGGAGGAAGAGAAGGAAGGATGGTTGGATAGGCAGAGTGTCATACTCTAAGAGAGTTTTAACCAGGCCAATGGGGTGTCTTCAGCCAAAGTCACTTGCCATACGAGTTCTGCATCTTGTGGGAATATATTTGCCTTAGTATCCCTAATAGAGTCAATCATTGGCTGAGAGTAGACTGTGGACATTATGGCCTGGCACAGATACAGTGGTGCATTCAGCTCAGCATCTGGGCCATCCTCCCTGCAGCAGAAGATCTGAGTGGCAACATTTCATGGCCACCTCATTAAGGAACTGGTGCTAAAGGAGAAAGTTACTATTATAATCAATAGGTTCCTCTTGTCCTTGCTTTGTGAAGTTTCTATACTCCAAACTCATTGTTGTTCTGGAGGAAACTTGTTACTTCCCATTTTCAGAAAGTTCGTAATGTGAACTTTGATCTCTGAAGATAGAAAAATGGTATTCCAAGGTTTATCATGATATCCCTAAGGACAGGACTTCCCCTCAATAAGATCTGAAATAGGTTGACATTTTCTTGTTCTTATTAATCTGAGAAAGATGCTGGTGGTGGTGGTGATGATGATGACCACCATGACATTCCTTGGATATTACTTCTAAGTACACTGTACTTGGAAATATAAGAGCTCAGTAAATTTTTTCTTTAGCAATTTCCTGCCAAATATTCTGTAGACTACACAAATGGAGAGATATATGGTGAATAAAGGGAGACTTGTGGAAATAACACTCTTGGGAAATCATCCATTCTCTTATAGGTATGGGAGGTTAGATTTTGACAGGAGAATGAATCGTAGGAATCAAATATGGAGGCAGAAGATCCATTAGAGGTACTCATAGTAATTAAGATGAGAGCTAATTGTGGACTAGACTAGGACTGTGGAGATAGAGACAGGGGAACCATTCTCCTGCAATAACACTGATAACTAATCACGTCTTCTGGTTCTGGCCAACCAGTTCTTTCTTCAGCACTCCAACTAGACAAGATTGGAGACCAGATTTCAACTCCCTCTCTCAGAGATTAGGGGCCTGATAAGTGGTAAGCAGCAGCTGGAGTCCCTTTAGGGGAACAGTGATAAAGGGAAGGGCTCTATTTCCAGTAAAGAATTGATGACTAGAGAGGGAAACTGAAGCAGAAGCCAATTATACAGAGTCCGTGCTGCATAGAAGTCCAACAGGTAGAAAGAACATACATTAGGTTGATCAGGACAGATGCAGGAATCCAGACGGGCAGGCAGCTGATGTGAAGATGACTTCTATCAAGCAGGAGGATGGCTATTACAGTGCTGGTGCTGAGTCAAGATTACAAATCCAGGAGGACTGTTGAGTAACTATCAGACAGACTTAATAGCTTGTCACCAAGTAGGACTGCTCATAAGCATGTGCAAAGAGAAATCTACTGTGGCAAGCTTCTTCTCACGGGAGAAGGATCTCCTAGGGTCAAGAGAACGTGCCCATTCCAAGTCTGCAACGATCTCACTTCCAACTTCAAAACTACATTCCAAGGTCCTGGGACCCTGAGTTTGCATGGCTGGGATGGGCATCCTCCAGAAGTCAGTACACCCCAAGTGTACACACACTAGCCCAAGGGAGGCTAAGGGGCAGTTGTTTGCAGAAGTGTTGTGGATAGGGCTTAGACTGGAAATGTATATACAATGATTGATTATCTATATTTGCCATGCAAGTAGGAGGAAATATTGGCAATACTGGAGTCAGAGAAATGCTAAATCTGAAAAAGGGGGGCTCTGGTAACCTTAGCTGTGGATAAAGAAACAATTTGAGGGGGAACACTAGGCAGACATTTAACTCTCCTCTGTTACTTTTTAAATAACTCCCTCATTGTGGTCTTCCAGAATTTGGAGAAAGCATACATATTCATTCAATACACCATACAGATTTTATAGGTTTGATCCTGTCCCTTTTCAGAAATTACTTGTCACATTAAAACTTGTTAATTTTTAAAATCTTTACCTTACTGCATTCCCTTACCCTCATTTC
This sequence comes from Dicerorhinus sumatrensis harrissoni, assembly GCA_014189135.1. Classification (NCBI taxonomy): domain Eukaryota; kingdom Metazoa; phylum Chordata; class Mammalia; order Perissodactyla; family Rhinocerotidae; genus Dicerorhinus; species Dicerorhinus sumatrensis. Next base: position 18,017,316 of record JABWHU010000190.1, on the reverse strand, counting down.
CCTTGATCTATTGGATGTTTTACAATGGAACAAAATTCTGATATATTCTCTTTGATATGTGATGATTACTCTAGGTGATAATTACACAGTCTTAGTGTTCACCCATTTAGACTTTGGTTCATCATTAATGAATTGATTGATTAACAAATTATTTATGTAATATTATGTGCCCATCTCTAAGTTCTGAAAGTACAAAGAATAATAAGACAGATAAAATTCCTGTTTTCATGGAGCTTACATTGTAGCTAATGAAACAGACAATAAACATGTGAAATAAGTAAATGAGATATAATTAGATAGTGATAAATTCCATGAAGAAAATATAATAGATCAATGGGATAGAGAGTGACTAGAGGAAGAGGGTCATCAAAAGCGTCTTCTTTGAGGGGTGAAACATGAAAGGTGAGAAGTTGGACACCATATGCTGAAGAAAAAGCAGTTTAAACAGAGGGGAAAGGTGATACAGCTAGTACAAAGTTGGAGAAAAATCAGTGTGTCTAAAACAATAAAATCTTAAGATTTAGGCATATCCATTCACGACAGCGTCTTGGAAATCTTATTGTCAGAGACCTTCATGAAGAAACTGTGATCCAGAGAAGTACCTGATTTGTTTGAGGTGTCCAAAAGGTCAGTGGCAAAAATAAGACCAATTCAATTCTTATTTCACTCAAAACTACCCTCTGACTAACAATAAAACCTAGTTACTCTTTATGACCTCAAAGGAAATGAGTAGAGAATGTGTCTGTTTTTTTTAAAAGAATGTCACACTGTTTTCAATGACTCAATAGACTAAGGATTTAACCTTTTTCTAAAGATTAAAACTAATTAGAGTGAGAATTTTGAAACAATATATTTTTAAGACCACAGAATGACTGCATAATTTGAAACAATACTTTGTTGATGAGTTTCTATTAAAATAAAATGTTGAAAGCCTTTCTTCACAGTTTGCTGTGATAGAAACATAATACCACTGAGATTTAACTTACATAGATCCTTTGTCATTTCCTGAGCTGAGAGGCAGATCATTGGAACTTTGGTCCCAAATCAGGCCCATAAATATATGGAACTGCCTTATTAGTTATTAAAGTTGATGCAAGAACACGAGTAGTTCTAAATCCGGATGACTTCAAGTTACAAGCAGTCTACATAAACAAATATACCAGGAAGGCACACTTAAGTAGATGGTAAGGGGATAGTGGTAGGCCTGAAGGTACATGGATTTCCCCAAAGCAGTTAAGTTCATGGAAAAATGAAAAGCAAATCAACAATAACAAAAAATACTGTGCTGGCTAAATAAAACATATCAAGGAGCCAGATTCAGTTCACATACTGACATCTTTTGAGCAGTGTAAGAAAATCCTAAAGTCCCTTCATTTAACTCTAGAATAAGACTTCATCCATGTATAGACTATGGGTGAATGTGAAAAAATTTAATATTTTGGAATTTCACAAATGATTCAGATGAAAAATCATTTATATTGAAGAGATATCACTTGTTTGTAGTTACAATATGTTCTGCTTCCCCACTGCACTACTCTGCTAAAATATTTCTGTGATACATGGAATAGGTAGCCTCATCACCCAGATTAAAGCAATGTACAAAGAAAATGGACAGGAATTCAATCCCAGAAAATGCTCTGCTTACATGTTGCCTATGAAGATAACAAGAATTTGATAGTATAAGACTGCTAGGATTTCTCTAACCAGAACTCAGTGTCAGTAAATTTTCTTTCCATATAAAAGTGTGATGATTACCACTAAACCTTTCATGTATTTTACATATATATATATAAAATATATATATGTATACACGCATACATGTATATATGTATTATATATACATGAATATACATATTATATTATATATCTTTAATTTATTATATAAATAATATATATATTTATTATCATACAATATTTTTGTTATCTTGGCATATGTCTGTTTCCCTCCAAAACTTTACATGCTCATCTTTTTATCCCCAATACCCAGAAGAGTACCAGGAACACAGCAGGCACTTAATAACATTGGCCAAGTGATTTAGTTGCTTGGAGAATAACAATACTTCATGAATTAAACCAGAAGTTTTGGCTAGAAAACATTAATGCCTTCTAATACAGCTGTTTACTGACCAATGTTTTTCTTCTTTTTCTTTTTCTATATTTCCCAGACTTTTCTACAGTGACCATGTATTTTTCTATCAAACTTGGAGATTGATGCTTTGTTTTAAAATGTCATGGAGATGTTCAACATATTTTTAAGAGCAGTGTTCAATTTTCCCTTTGTAGTTTAAATTATATACTACTTTCCCCTCTACTGCCATTTATGTTTTATAAACTTGTTTCCAAAACTATGATTAAGGAGAAACTCCAGAATCTGCCTTACCTGTCCACTTCTGTGAGGCCAGGCTTTTGGCCAACACACCTCACAGGGAGTGCGAACGTGTGTGTGGCTCAGCTTTGGGTGGATATGTGCAGACCGGACTGCCTCCTATCAAGATTTTTCTTCCTATGTGCCATGCCAGGCACCTTCAGTGCATTTTGGAGATGGTTTCAAAAATGTTTAAATTAAAAAGCATTGTTTTTGAGAGACAAACTTCAGTTTTCCAGAAACGGCACACTTGAATTATCTGGGAAAAAATACTTAAATTGTCATTCTGATTTTGCCTGTTTTTATTGCATTTTAACATGAAGCCAGCATTTGTCGAGTCCATATTGTGCTCAGGGCCTTGGACAATGTGAAGAAGGGATGCAGAGGTGACTGTGGCATGCCTCCTACCGCAAAAGATTACCTCTGAATGGCAATGTGTGTAATGAATGCAAAGGATGAAGTCACTAATCTTGGATCCAAGGTGGCATTTGAACAGTGGGGCTTGGAAAATGTCTTTGTTTCAGTATTTTTTCAGAGGAAGCAATCCATTCCTGATTTCAGTATATTAGTTTGTCTTGTTTCATAATAATTTAAATAGATACATTTTTAAAAAAATAAAAAACAGGAGTTATGTTGATAATAGATTCTCTAAAGTCTGGTGGACTGGAATTTGTTATTTTGGAAACTAGGTGACAGAATATGTTCATCCTTCCTGTATACATTAATAATACTCTATATAAATTAATAAATCCACACAATTTAAAAATTATGTGTGCTCTAATGCCAAGCTGTAAATAGGCTTCAAACCTGCATGCAGATATTTGTGTCCACTTCCCTACCAATAGTATTCCTCCACCTACTGATTTTTAAAAATCTAATTACTTATTATTCTAGAAAATCCTTGATTAAATTCCCCTTTGTAGACCCAAAGACCCCTTTGCTCACCATATGTTCCTAGATTTTTTTACTTTCTTCGGAAAAAAAATGTAGATATACATTGTTACTGTTTTCTATTTTGCTTGAGTACATCACGTGAAATCTGTATTCACTTTTGTCAGAATATTATTTGTAACATATGTAATGCTTGCAGAAGTCCCATGAGAAATCTGGACAGCAAACAGCTTGTTAAACATGACCAAAATGAGATAATGGGGTTATGACTGGAGTTATTATTATCAATTGCATCTGACCCAGGTGTGCTTATGTATGGAGCAATGACCCACCTCTCTAAAGTAGACATCCAGTTATTGGCAAAGCCCTTTGTGTCTGCTTCCTCTCAAAATGCATATCCAACTCCGCCTGGACATATGAAAAATAATTATCTCACAGTTAGAAGGCAGCAATTAGAAAATTATGTGATGTTGCTAAAGATGAGAATAAAAAATTAAGAAAACACCTTTTTATCTGGTATCCAAGTCCCTTGAAGTTTGGGAATTTCTGCTTTACTGCTTAGTTTTAAGGAAACAAAAGTAAGTTTAGCTTGGAGGGGAAGTCATTTCTCATTTAGGCAGGCGCTTAATTCAGATATACAGTTTCGCTTGAGAAATCAGTTGATCTGGCAATGATGGAGAGAGTGACTTCTACTCAAGAGGTATGAATGGGATGCCATGGGATGTTCTCAAACTGTGGCCACCCTCTCCTTTCCCACGTATCCACTTGAATTACAGATTATCATGCAAACATTCTCATCTGCTTCAGATTTATCTGATAAAATCCAGAAAACTCATGACAATTTGAAATGTCTGTCCATTGTGCACAGCCTGGTCATTTCCCGTTGCTGAGGTAAAGGTCCTTACATTGAAATGGACTGAAGCCACAGGCAAACTGTCCTAGAACACGCAGCATTAAAGAAATAATTATTTCAAACAGAATTTATTAATCTACTCTTCATATCATGCACCGTCTATATACAAAGGCTGCTCACCTCAAGACTTTAGTTTTGCCTCCACTCCAGGTTGGGTATCCTAATCCTCTCTCCCGTGAAGATGCTCTCTAGCGAGTTTGACCATATCTCTTGATGACCTAATCTTCTTTCCCCACAGCTTAGGTATCTTAGTGTTGGGAATTTGGCTGTTTCTCCCAAAGCATGTTAATTCCTAGAGGAAATAAACTCTAGGGTAGTCTCTGCTCCACCTTTCTTGACCTACATTACATTTTTGGATTGACTATCAGAGCATAGATTAGATAAACACACAGGGACCCCTATTACAAGGGAAACACATTTAATGAGGGGAAATAGGTAAATTGACCAAGGAGTTACTTGTCATATTTTGACTCAAATGCAAGAGTAAGGAACGTTAGGTTAAGTGAAATACCCTTAGGAACATTCTTAATCTGAGGCACTGTTCAAGGAATCAGTATCATTGCTACTAGGGGGGAAGCTTCAAAGATAATGAAGTTGCTTCAGAAGAAATGTAAACCTTTCAATATGGGACTAAATGTACAAAAACTGCCTACAGTGCCCTGTCCACTTTTAGAGTTTTACAGTATCAGAGATGTTTAAAATAAATGAGAGCAAGCTGTAGAAACTAAATGTATTAGGAACAAAGAATTGACAAAAGTACAAATTGTAGGGAATAAAATATAAATCCAGCATTTATATGTAAGAGTTTCACTGTTTTCACATGCTCAGGTACCTCCTTCAGGTCCCCCTACACCTTCAGAGAGCTTCCACTCTTCCTTTGCTACTGATGGCCTTTTTCAGGGCACCTTTGACTTCCTGGTTCCTGAGAGTGTAAATCAGGGGGTTGAGTAAGGGGGTGACAAAGGTGTAAACGAGGGCAAACTGGCGGTCCTCATCCACCCAGGAGCTAGACTGGGGACGCAGGTAGACCAAGGCACAGAAGCCGTACTGCAGCAAGACCACGGTGAGGTGGGAGGAGCAGGCGGAGAAGGCCCGGCGGCGGCCCTCAGCAGAACGGATGCGCAGGATCGCGCAGGTGATGAATACATAGGAGACAGAAATAAGGATGAAGGGGACAGTCAGAACGAGGATGCTCACGACATAGGGGACGGCCTGGTGCACGCGGATGTCGGCGCAGGCCAGCCGCAGGACCGGAGGCACATCACAGAGGAAGTGGTTGATTTCGCGGTGGTGCTCGCAGAAGGGCAGGGTGAAGATTAAGGCTGTGAGCTGCAGGGAAAGGAAGAGGGCCAGGCTTAGGGCACAAACAACCATCTGGACGCACAGCTTCTGGGTCATGATGAGCGTGTAGTGCAGTGGGTAGCAGATGGCTACATAGCGATCATACGCCATGACTGCCAAGAGAAAACAGCACCACCAAGGGTGAGAAAAAAGAACATTTGGGCCCCACAGCCCGCCAATGGAATGGGCTTCCTGGCCCCAAAAATGTTAGAAAGCATCAAAGGCACCACAACGGTGGTGTAGCTGATCTCTGCAAACGACAAGTTGGAGAGGAAGAAGTACATTGGGGTGCGGAGGGAGCTGTGTGTGCACACCACCCAGATGATGGCTGTGTTGCCGCAAAGGATCATCAGGTAGAGGAGGAGAAAGAGGAGGAAGAGGAGGACCTGGAATTCAGGGACAGCTGTGCACAAGGAACACAAATTCAGTGGGGCGGGATTGGTTGAGGGCAGGGCTCCCAGCAAACATGTCTCCTGCAAAAGAAGAACATAAAGGGCTGAACCTTCCTTTGCTCAATCACTTTATTGCCCAAAGAAAATAAAGGGTTGTAAGTTTTGTTTCTAATGTGGAAATTACCTAATTGTCATCAAGATTCTAATAAGCAATATAAGATATGGAATAATTGTCCTTATAATTCTTATGTTCCTTAAAACACAGAAACAGATTTCTGAAAAGTCTTTAAATGTCAGCCTTATTAAGTATAAGTTCATATGTGCTACTTCTTTGCTTTTGCAAAGGATTCATAGTTATATAACTGTAAACATTTATTTTACAAATGAAACTTTGAATGATGGAATTCCTCATATAAATCTGGATGTTGTGCTCTCCTAGAGGGCTGTGAACACAGCTTTATTCCAGTGTTATCCTGACATATGCCACTTGTATATTTTCTATTATTAGAGTATTTTCTGTAAGACTTCTGCTGTCAATCCAAACTTTAGAGTTCAAGTATACTGACCGGTAAAAACACTGGATGCATGGTAGGCAGAAACAAGAGTGGAGCTAGCGTAGATAAAGAAAGATGATAAGGAAACTAGAAATTCCATAGAAGGGGGAAAATAAAAAGAACCACTAACCACTTTCCACGTAGTCACCACTTTCCACGAAGTCACCACTTTCTGGCAGATTTGTATCTAAAATATACTTTTTATGATACAAAAATTCAGGAGATGATGGACCACTATCCAAAATGTTTTAAGGAAAATACATTCTGATTAAGAGATCTTATGCCCCAATCAAGTTGCCATCTATGTATAATAACATCAAAAAGAATTTTTCAGATTTGCAAAGGCTCTGAAATTATGTCGTCTACATCGTGCTGAAACAATAACTCAATAACTCAAATAACCTAATTTGTTAAAAAATCCAACAAAATAAAAATTAACTGTTGAATATTTTGTGGTATAAGAGAAAAGTCATGAGAATTAAAACATAGTAAGACACAGTTATGTGTAAATGATTATTTCAAATACTGTTTTATAAAGAACAGAAATTTTAAATATAATTCTTGAAAAGATTCTTTATGAGAAACAACTTTTAATAGTAATCAGATGTAAATCTCAACTGATATAAAAATATGAGAAATGAGTAAGAGAAAAGAGACATAGGTAAAATTGCGCTAATTTCCTCAAAGTATATAAAAAATGATTCAGTATAAACCACATTATTATTTAAATGTGGATAATTAGATAAAATTTTGTTCTTTTTATATTCTTTAACATTTAATATTAATCATTTTAATATTACGCACGAATAGAATGTATTTTTCCAAATATATATGATATAAATATATTTAATATGTCCTTCCTAAACATTAAAGAGAAAAATGGAAGAATGAAGCTATATAGTTCAAAAAAAAAGAACAAAAATGAGTGAGAAATTGTGTTGAGCAAGAATATTTTAAAAAATGTTGTCAGAAGCAGGATGAAATTTCAATTAGGCCAATAAATATAAGTGGGCATATATACCCTATTAAAATACAAAGATGTTCAGATTGAGTTAGGAAACAAAAAGATATTTTTAAGAGGCAAAAAATATAATGTCATATAAAAACTATCACTCCTTTTATCCAAAAATTTTCTGGAAATTCTAAAATATGGAGAAAACTATAATCCTTAACCGAAAAACATGACAGACACCTGATTGTCTCTATGAAAACCCCAAGACTGCGAACTGAGAAGTTGTTAGAATGAATAAGGAAGTTTCTTAAGATGGCCAATAGTTAACAGATGTGTACTTAACCACCTTGTTCTCCTTCCCCTTGATAAAATATACTGTTGGGTGTCCACAGCACACTGAACTCTAGGCGACTAGTCTCCACTCCTGTACCTCTGAGCACTTATACTCCCGCGAGTGAAGGTTTTTGCTTATCAAGTCCAATTGTATTTGTTTCCAACCGTGAATAAGCCAAGTACACTTGATATTGCTAAAGTTAATAAAATACTGTGTGAAATATTGAACCATGAATGTGAAAAAGGATTTTTTCAATGCAAATCAATTTTAATGTTTTCAAAATATTTCATAAAAGTGAGTTGTAAACAAATAATAATTTACTAATGAATTCGCTAAGGTGGGCAGAACTGCTGTATATATTTGAGGGGAAAAATCATAAAAAGATGATATAGCATGCATTTTTTTCCTAAGTGTCGTTACATTTTCATTCCATGCTAAAGATTGATACTGCAGACTATAGACAGTGATTTTTGAGTATGGTTCATGTAAGAAACACTTCACTTTGCAATAATCAGCCAACCAAAAACATACACACAGAAAAGACTTGGTCAGATAACAGAAGGCTGGGGGGAGGGTGAATGCGCAATTCTATGTTTCAAGTTAAATTAAGATTTTAAGGGATACATATATGTTAAAATTAACCTCCTTGTAAATTCCTTCTCAGTTAACTTATCAAGCACTGGCCCAAATCGCTTTGGATGAAAGGATTTTTGCTTTACACAAAACATAAAAGTTTTTATCTATACCAACAATAACTGCTTAGAACATTCTAATTCCAATAGCCACATAAATATAAAATATCAATAGATGTAACATAATCTTAAGACAAATTTAAGGCAATTGCTCTAGTTTTTTCTTTGGATGGGAAAACTTAATATTTTAAAAATGCTATATATCTTCAAAATAATGCATCTAATTTGTGCAAATCTGATAAAAATCCCAAGAAAATTTGAGTGTGTATATGTGTGTGCTTGTGTGTGCATGTGCGTGTATATCATAATGTGATTTTAAAGTTTTTTTGGAAGAATAATCAAGTGACAATGAATAGATGTTCAAAAAAGAGCAAGGATGAGGCTTACATTAAATATTAAATTGTAGCATAAATTATATCATAAAAGTATAATATATTAAAATTATACCAATTCAAAAATAAGTGCAGGAACGGAGAGACAATTCAATAAAACAGAAAATACTCATGAATATCTGAGTCTTCAATACTTGGTAAAGTCATGGCAGCACAGCAGAGTGGTTAAGAGCATGTTTTCCGCCATCAGACTGCTCGAGTTCAAAGTAATCTTGGACACTTTACATAAAATCTCTATGCCTCAATTTCCTCATCTATAATGTAAGAATGATAATAAATGCACTTTCTCTATAGGGTTTCTGTGATGATATAGTGAAAATAAATAAAGGCACTTAGGATAGCGCCTGCCCCAATAAACATTCACTAAATGTTAACACTTACTATTTTTCAAATAACTGCAGTATGGAATGATGGACTAATATTCATTTTGACATTAATGTCCTGAGTTACCATATACTGAAATTTATTTTTTATGGCCAAAAAGTTTACAGTATTAAAAAAGAGAAATCATAAAGGAATTAGAATTAGTTTAGGGCAAAACTGAGACCTCAACTCAGCAAGACTAGTCATTAGAAGGTTGGGTCTACCCTACGCTCTCCGGTTCTTGGATTTTGCACTTTGAATCTATATCCACTGCTTTACAACTTAGTCAAGATGTTGTAAAGACCTACACAGAAAAGACAGGTTAGCTGGAACAATTCTGTTGGAGTGTCTGACACAAATACTCAAACTCTGTCTGGATCTGTACTTATAGGAGAAGGAGGAAATCTTCTATGAAGCATGATTTGAGAAGTCTCAGAAAATCTCTACTGCCCCATGTTATCCCCCTAAAGGCACTGACTGTGAAGGAAATTCCTGAGTTAATCATTCCTATGAGAAAACACACAGGCTTTAAGGTCCTTCCATCTATGTGTGAATCCTGGCTCTGCCACGTGGCAGCTCTCTGGCCTTCGGAAATTGACTTAATAAGTAAATCTGCAAATCTCAGTTTCCATAGCTGACAACTTGCAGGGTTTGTGTGAATGTTGACAAAAATATACATAGAATGCCCTGTGTTGTGCCTAGCTCTTTTCCCCCCTAAACTTTTTTATTATACAATACACATAACACAAAATTTACCATTTTAACCCTTTTAAGTATATAGTTCAATGCTATTAAGCACATTCATACTTTTGTGCAACTACCACTACATTATTTCCAAATTCTTTTCATCTTGCAAAAGTGAAACTCTATACCTTAAACAGCTCTCCAGTTCCTCCTCCTTCCAGCCCCTGGTAACCACCATTCTACCTTCTGCGTCTGTGATTTCAACTCCTCTCTGTACTGCGTGTAAGTGAAATCTATAGTATTTGTCTCTTTGTGACTTGCTTATTTCACTTAGTGGAGCTGGCTTTTCAGAGGGGCTCATCTCTTCCCAGTCCTACACCTTCTCCATGCCCTTGAACATTATCTTGTCTTTCCCGAAATCATGGAAAGTCCCTCAGCCTGGATAAATTTTCCTTCTTTTCTCCTTAGCTAATTTCCACAGGTTCAGCTCAGGGATCAATTATCCAGGAAGCATTCCTGATTTTCATCCTCTCTGTACCTCTGGATAAAGTGCTTTTCCTGTGAGCTACTATAGAACAGTGACTATATCTCAGTTACAAGACTGTTATACTTGCATCAGGCTAACCACTGTCAAGCAAGCAAGGAAGCTAGCTAGCACTTATTGAGCACCTACTATATGCTTAAATTTTAGTCTCAGCTCCAGGGAAGAATATTAAAAAAATATTTAAAAAATGACCCTTGTCCTCAAGCCTCTAAGGTAGACCTGAAATTTAACAGAATTTGGGAAAAACTCTTGTAGGTGAGGGTTTCCAATATAATCTTTTTAGAATACTAAAGCCAAAAGATGCTCCTCACCCAGATAGAAAGGTCAATAGATAGATAGATAGATAGATAGATAGATAGATAGATAGATAGATAGATAGATACATAGATAGATACATAGATAGATACATAGATAGATACATAGATAGATA
>JABWHU010000190.1:17939173-18005729 GCA_014189135.1 Dicerorhinus sumatrensis harrissoni | reverse complement strand
AGATGTTAGCTCAGAGCCAGTCTTCCTCAGCAAAAAGAGGAGGATTAGCATGGATGTTAGCTCAGGGCTGATCTTCCTCACAAAAAAAAAAAATAGTGGAGAACAGGATGTGCACAGAATTTTGGTATTTGCTGCAGAATCTGGCTTAGATGATTTGGTGGAATATAAGGACTGGGCATGTGATCCTGGAACATTTAAATGTAGTCCAGATATGTACCACGTATTTCATTATGTTCTTTTTAATGTCCCTCTTTTACTTTTTATTTTATCTTTTATGGCAAAGTCCAATTGGATATGTGGTGAAAATGTTTGTGGCAAAAATGCTTGTAGCAAATATGTCTAAGGCAAAGATATTTATGGCCAAAATATCAATATATATGTATTCATACATATGTACAATATATATGTATATACATATGTATACAGACACATATATACATAAATAGATATGTGTCCATAAATAGATTAACAGCTACATAGATATATGTATACATAGTCAAGCACATTTGGAAAACACTAGTTATTCTCTCTCTTTTTGATCCACAATGGAGTTAAGCATTAAAGGACTCTGAGAATCCTGTTGTGAAGAAATATGTATAAATTTAACTTTCCAAAACTTTTCATGAATCTCTAGTGTTTCATGAAAGCATCTTTAGGTGCCTTGGAAAGCATATTCAAATATAATAATAATGGCTTATGTCATAATGTGCAGACACTCTTCTAAGCTCTCCACATGTATTAATTCAGTTGCACCTCTCAACTACCCCATGGGGCAGGTAATATTTTCTGCATATTTTACAGATAAAGAACTGAGATCCCAAAATATTAAGTAACTAGTCTGAGATTAAACAGCTAGTCAGTGGTGGAGTCGTGATTCAAACCCAAGCATTTTGGGTCTAGAGAAGAAAGATCTAAGTTTGGGACGTGGTTTTGCTACTTCCTAGTTATATGTTGTTGACAAGCCACATCTAAGCGCATTTTCTTCATCTGCGGAGTATGGAGAATTCTACCCAATCTAATAAGTCATTTGATTTATTCAACCCTTCTTGCATGTACCTGAAAACTCTCCCTGCACTCTAAAGTAAGAATTAGAAACTTTTCTATAAAGCACCAGAGAGTAAACATCTTAGGCATTGTAGACCACTTTGGCTCCTTGTCTATTGTATCTTCCTCTCCACCAACCCCCCTCCTCCGTCTCTCTCTCTCTGTCTTTCATTCTTTTCTCTTAAAGTATTAAACACATTCTTAGCTCAAGGGCTGCACAATAAAAGGCTGAATTTGGACTATAGGTCTAGTTTGACTACCTGTGCTCTAAAGTATTATACACAGTAAATTAAGATCCATTAGGAAAAAGAGCAGTGAATTCGTTTTTAAAAAGTAAAGCCTCTGAAGATGTTTCCTTACCTCTTTGCACTTCACTTCATTCCATCAGCCATCAAAGAAAATTCTTAAAGGCAAAATTTTTGTTTTGCTGAAATGCTAAAAATTCCCGCCACAGGTGATTGAAAGAGCTCTCCCAGAATGCTTTCTGACCCTATGTATCCTGTTCTTTAAGGATGAAATGAAATAAGGATACATGCACTCCAGATGTGTAGACTCCCCTAGAAAGGAAAAGTGACCAATAGGTGATGTCCTCATAATATCTAGATGTAGATGGGAAAGAGTGTGCTGTTGTTAAGGAAAAGACTCGTGTTCTAGAAAACCATCCTTGGGATAGGGCAACATAAACACACAAGGAAAGTCAGGATACTATGGAATTATCCTAAGCCAGAATCTTGCATGGGAGGACCAGGCTCCTCTTCTGAAGTCTTCTCTTTACTTAGAGGCCATTCTTGCCTGATTTAGCAAGTCATTTAGTGCCCTATGGGATATCTTAAAATAATAGGTCCCAGAGAGAAGGAATTTCCCCAGTGGCTTTTCTCAAACCAAAACCAACTAAAAAAATATTTGGAGGAAATTTCCTGGGTTGATCAACTGTGACAAAGTTAATAGGAAACTTTTCACATGATGATCACAGACAACTGCTTTCTGGGGAGCACAAGATGGTGTCCTCATTCATATCTATACCCCATAGGAACCTATGGATGGGTGTTCCAGCAAGTCCAATCGATGGGAAATTTTCATGCCAGCTCAGGACTCACAGAATGTGTAGAGTGCATTAAAATGATCCCAGCCTGGGCAATTCAGAATGTGAATTTTAGGTTGAGCTTTGCCACTTAAATGGTACATTACCTTAGGTAAATTTTGAAGATTTTAATATTTGCGTTTCCTAATCTATATTTTGAGTGGTTGGACTAGATGATGGTCATGGTCCCTTCTAACCTTAAAACTCTATGATTTCTACTTATCTCCCAAGAAATAGAAAACATATCGAAGAATTGTACCCCATCCATCACTTTTAGCTTCCTCATTTCCCATCAATCATATTTATATTTCTCTCTGCTGAACCCTGACTCATTCGTACTAATTTCTGTGATGATAACTATAATTTTAACTCTCACCCAACCAGATTGTTCTATTTTCCCCTCCTTAGTTATGTCCTTTCAATTTCATGTACCATTTTCCTCCTGATTCTGCTAACAGAATTTCCATTTTCAACCTCTCCATTTAATCCAGTAACTTCTTGCAAATCTTCCATCTAAGTCAGTGTTATCAGAGGTTTTTCTGTATTGGGCTACATATTTAAAAAAACACACATGAACTGGAATATTTTTTGTTGCAATGGTCAATCAAGAGAGTTTTCCTCTTTGGCATAGATGTTAGTCCACGACTAATCACCCTCAAGCAAAAAAAGAGGAAGATTGGTAACAGACATTAGCTCAGGATGAATATTCCTCACCACAAAAGAAAAAAAAAGTTCTTTCTCTGTCTTAGCAATAATATAGATGACTCATATGTGAATCAAGTGTGTATAGAGGTTAAGAACACGTTCTCTTTTCTTATCATTCATAGAACCAGTTTCTTCAATATACTAGAATATCCATAACACTTTTAAAATAACATAATTATGTTCATCAGCAATTGTAAAGACAAAATTTTCTTGTTTAGTAGTGTGAAACCTATCTGTGGTCAGTAATTTATGTAAAAGTAGCCCATAGTGTGCAGTATTTATGATAAGGCAAGCACTCATAAATAATATGATAAATTTCAAACCATGAAATTAGGTGAAGTCCCCTAGGAAGTGAGTGGTGGTAGAGCAGAGAGGAGGTCAAAAGCTTGTGGGCCATTCCAACATTTAAGGTTTGGGAAGATATTGAGGGTGAAGTAAATGAGAAGGAGCAGCCATTGAAATAAGATGGAAAACAAGAGCATATTGATGTGAACACTATTATATACTAACAATTCCCAAATGTGTAGCTCTGTCCCAAACCTGTTTCCTGAACTTTAGAACTGCATATCACCTGCCTCCTCCAATCTCCAGGTCAAATTCTAATTTGACATGTCAAAGTTAGCTCTTGGTTTTCCTCACTAACCTGCTCCTCTTGCCATTTCTCCGCTCTGAGGTAAACTTGACAACTCATTGCCTGAGTCACCTTTCTTTTCCACCCCCACTTCTACAACATCAGCAAATCCTTTCAGCTCCACATTCCCAATGGATCCAGAATGTGACTGTCTCATACTTCCACCTCTACAGCTCTCATTCAGGCTTGAATTTCTGCAGCCTTTTCTAACTGATTCCCTAGCTCCCACTCTTTCCTCTTATGGTCTTTGCTCTTTCTTTTTTTAATGTATATATTTTCTCATTTTTAATTTCTAAGGGTAAACTGACTCTTTTTCACATATTTACTTTTATTTGATCTATGTCTCTGTTTTTATGCCAATACCATACTGGTTTGATTACTATAGCTTTGTAATATAGATTGAAATCAGGAAGTGTGATGCCTCTATCCTAACATATAAGCATGGGTTTTAGTTAGTGAAAAGGAACATGGTTTGTACTTCCATGGGATGAGAGATGAGAGGACATGATGGAGTGATCTGAGAAGTGTCCTCTCTTTGGGGACATAGAATAAGCAGATCTTGAATCTTGTAGTTAGCCATTAGGGACTCAACCTGATGCTGACTCATTTATTCAATCTCAGTTCATTCACTCATTTATTTATTCACCCATGTAATCATCCAGTCACACATTTCTTCATTCATTCATTTAATATTTCACTGAATAAGCATTTAATCATTCTTATAAAAACACAAGCCTGGTAGAGGTTGAGAGGGCTGACTTATGAGCTAATACCAGCCTTTGGGAGTGTACAATTCCCATTACATGCCAGTTCCAGAGATCATTTTTTAACTTTTAGAAAACTAGATTTTGGCCTGATTGAACTCCTCTGAGTGACCAAGTATATTATTGCATTCCTCTGCAGCCCATCTGAAAAGATTTCCTCTCACTATTGATCTTGGATTCAATGTCTTGTTAGAATCAAAGTCAAAATTAGTAGTTTGAAGGAAAGTTTGAGCTCATTCTGCTATTCCTGATGCTTCTGTCTTAGTTCACCTGGGCTGCTATAATAAAATACCATAGATCGGGTATCTATATTGTTTATTTCTCACAGTTCTGGAGGCTGGGAAATCCAAGATCAAGGTGCTGGCAGGTTCGGTGTCTGATGAGAGCCCATTTCCTGCTAAATAGACAGCCATCTTTTTGCTGGGACCTTACATAGTGGAAGGGGCAAGGGAGCTATCTCGGATGTCTTTTACAAGAAACCTAATCCCGTTTACCAGGTATTGAATTTGCCTCGTGGCAAAGATCCCACCTCCTACTACCATCACATTAGGCTTTAGAATTTAACATATGAAATTAGGGAGCACACAAACATTTAGTCTATAGCAGCATCCATTCCCAGAAATAATCCACACAGACACTTTTACTTGTATAAATTCATTATTCATTTTTATTAAAAAGTTACAGAAGCACATTTGACAGGAGATGGATGAATTGTTACATTATTTAATTGCCATCCAACACGGATGTTAGATGTGGTTAAATTGTGTCTAAACTTCCCTGCTGTATGTGCCACAACTATGTGACTAATACCCCACACCAACCTACCAGGACTTAAAAGGTCAGGGCCTGGAGACTTTCCAGGCACATATACATCTTTTACTGTTCTTTTCCTATTTCTTCTCATGGAGGCAATGGGACACTTGGGGTTTGGTGAAGGTGAGCACATCAGACTTTAAGGTGTGTGGTCTTCAACCATCCTAAAAGTGGATGTTCACTGGAGCATGTACATTTTCCAGCTAAGCTTCTTTATCCATGTGATGTTTCTCAGTATGTAGCATAAAAGTTCTCGAAAACAGGGAAGACAGGTCTTCCCAGGTAAGAAGGGTTTCACTGTAAGTCGTAGCAATGTATGGACAGAAGACAAGGGCTCCAATCCCCTTTATGTACCTCCAAGGATCACAAAAACATATATTGCTTAATGTGCTTCTACTTAGAGCTGTGACAAGTGATGGGGGTTTGGGGACTCTTCAGAATATCAACACTGAAGGAGACTTCAGCAGTTTCAATATTTAAAAAGGTCAATATCATTCTGACTTTTTTGTGCCTCTTTCAGTCTTTTCAGTTACAAAGATAATTGTGCTATACTGAAAAGATTAGTGGCACTTGATAAAAGAGAACTTCTTTCATATTAATATCCTTTATGCCCACTACAGTACATCATGGTGTTAAACAATTGTTAGCTGACCTAAACTGGAAAGGATGTGCTTTGGAGTCCTGCAGGCTTGGGTTCAAAATTCTCACTATGCC
Source organism: Dicerorhinus sumatrensis harrissoni (assembly GCA_014189135.1). Lineage (NCBI taxonomy): Eukaryota > Metazoa > Chordata > Mammalia > Perissodactyla > Rhinocerotidae > Dicerorhinus > Dicerorhinus sumatrensis. The sequence goes on along the minus strand of JABWHU010000190.1, from coordinate 17,999,977 downwards.
ACTATCTGCCCATGTCTGAGCCTCCATTTCCTGCTCTCTATGTGGTTGATCCTCTCAGAGTTAGTGTGGGACCTGACTGAGATAGCATATGCCAATAACTGGGCAGACACTAGAAGCTAAATGAATACTAACTTTTTTTGTCTCAATCTCTTCTATGTATCAGGCTCTGGGAAGTAACTGTATTTTACAGTCTCCTAGTGCCAAAGTCTTATCTCCTATTAATTTATACTCTCTGGAGGTGAGATCCAGGCAGCAATATTTCAAAAATCTCCTGCAGATTATTGTAATGTGCAGCCGAGATTGAGAACCACTGGTCTGGGCTAGAGTTTCCAAGTTGATTGAGTCCAGGGGATTCAAACCTGAGCATGCTTTAGAATCACCAGGAGGGCTTATTCAAACACGGATAGCTTGGCTGCACTCCTAGAGTTTCTGATTCTGTAGATGTGTGGTGGGCTTCCTATAATTGGCATTTATAAAAAATTCCAAGTGATGCAGATGCTGCTGGTTTGGTAATGATGCTTTTGAACCAGTGCTCTAGGGAAACAGTTCCCACAGTGTGATCTGCACACCAACCTCGTCTAAAATCTAGAGTAAGCTTGTTAAGAATGCAGGCTGTCCTCACTATCTAGACTCTCCTATACGAACTTTATCGATTAGAACTCAGGTAAGGAATAGGTATGGATATATTTTCACATACTGAACTGTATTTTTCTCTCTGAATTTCAGGAACCAAATGATTTAGCTTATATGGTATCCATCATTATCCAAAATAACTACTGACATTCTTACTATCTAAGATCAAGCTCCAGGTATATGTAGCTAATAAGGGATAATTCCGCAGATTTCTGGGCTCCACCAGAGATATACTAAATCAGATTATATGGAATTAGATACTCCAATTCTATATTTCAGCAGTCTTTCAAGGTCAGTTTTAGGAGGAAGAATGTCTGAGAACCATGCCTCTATGCTATGTACAAGAATCATGGAGTTCTATAGAATTCTAATAATTGAAAATGTAATTTTGGTGTGATGCACTTATTAGGTTTACCTTCAAAGCACTTTAGACCAATAAAGTGATGTAGTCTGTGATTCTATAGTATTTTGGATTATAATCTTGATCTTAAGATAAAAGTAACATTCTATTTCTGAAAAAAGACATCTCAAATTTCTTCTACCCAGTCATATTCCCAAAGCACAAACAGAACCTGTCTCATTTGAGATGAAACTGCTCAAAGAAATTAAAACAAGAAAGAATTAAAATTCAAAAAATATTTATAGATATTGGAAGCCCACCAGAAAGTTCACATGGTTTGCCAGATTTTCTAATTAGGAGGCTAAGCCCAATGAAGACTTTGCTTTTCCAATTACTTTTCTCAATGCACTCTTCACTTCTTTGTTCCTCAGGCTGTAGACCAGAGGGTTCAGCATGGGGATGACCATAGTGTAAAACACAGACGCCGTTTTGTCTGTGTCCATGGAATGACTAGAACTTGGCTGTAAGTACATGAAGATGGTTGTCCCATAGAAGATGGAAACAGTGGTTAGATGGGAAGCACAGGTGGAGAAGGCCTTCTTCTGTCCCTCAGCTGTGTGCATCCTCAGCATACCAATAAAAATGAGCACCTAAGAGTTCAAGATAACCCAGAGAGCGAAAATCATCCACAATGCTGCCAATGTGACGAGCACAATTTCATTTGAGTGGATATCAGAGCAAGAGAGAGCCAACAGTGGAGGAATGTCACAGAAAAAGTGATTAACAACATTGGAATGACAGAAGCAGAGGTGGAAAGTAAAGGCAACATGAATGGAAGACTGCAGAAGTCCACAGATGTAAGAGCCAGTGGCCAGTAAGGCACACACAGTACTTGTCATGGCGGTGGTGTAATGCAGGGGTTTACACACTGCCGCATGGCGGTCAAAGGCCATGGAGCCCAGGAAGAAACTTTCACTAGTGGCAAAGGCTGCAAAGAAGAACATCTGGGCAGCACATGCATTGTAGGAAATGATCTTATCTCCTGTGAGAAACCCCACCATTACCTTAGGAGTGACAGCTGAGGCATAAACACAGTCCACCAAGGAGAGGTTACTGAGAAAAAAGTACATGGGTGTGTGGAGTCGAGAGTCCAACAGAATCAACATGATCATCCCCAGGTTCCCAACCAGAGTGATGAAGTAAATGAGAGTGAAGATTATAAACAAAGGGACCTGCATCTCTAGGGCATCTGTCAACCCCACAAGAATGAATTCAGTCCCCTCTGAAATGTTCTCCATCAAAGTAACTTTGGAATCATCATGAGTAGCACCTATGAGAATATAACAAACACAAGATAATGTTATTTGATCACTACTATGGGAACTGAAGTGTTAACAGGGTCTCTTGGTCACATATATCTCCTTCCTGTCGGGGGCAGGAGCTCTAACGCAACAAGTTGGATTGAATAGTGGGTAGGGGTGGGTTGAGTGAGATCGTTCATCTAGAATGGTATGGGAGGACACTGGAATGTCCTTGATGACTATGGCTTCCACAAGGGGATCATATTATGACTCTGGGGCATGTTTCAGCTTGCTCATTGCATGATATACTCTATTACATTAATAGGACACTTTTGCACTGCTTGCCCTATCTTACAAGCACACTTATCTATGATATAAATAGAAAGCTTAATCAACAGAAAGTAATATATAGGAAACATTTTGTCAGTTGTTGGTATATGATGCTGACAATCCCCATCAAGTACATTTGCCGTCTCTGAGGGACCCCTCACCAACTTGTTCATACTAGCTGAAGACATACAGTGATTTGGTGCCCTACTTAGGGACAGCCACACTTTTCTTTCTAATTCATGAGGGCCCTTAATTAGGTGCTCCACTTCAACCATTGGAAACTAAGGAATTTCATGATATCTGGCACCTTCTAAGGGATGTTTTGGCATCTTTCAGTGACTCTAAAACTAAAGGAATAGTTTCTTAAAAGCTTGAAGAAAACTTTAGTAGTTTTCTCTTCACTATGAGAGGCTTTCTCAATCCAAGAGACACTCTTGACTCTGGAATCTTGTCACATTCATTTCTCCTGGATTAACAATACTTAAGGATGTGATATAGCCCTAGTGGGAGAGACCTATATCCAAAATATATGTTAATCATAGTGTATTTCTAAAGTAGAGGTATGCCTAGGGCTCTTTGAAAGTAGAAAGGATGTGTGGTTAGCCCAACTCAGGAACTCAGGAAGGCTTCCTGGAGATGATAACACATGAGTTGTGGCTTGGAGACTAAAGAAATAAAAATAATGGTTGTTAGTTATTATAATAGCAAACACTTACATAGTTCTTACTGTGTGTCAGTAAACTGTTCTAAGCTGTTCACATATATTAACTCACATAGTACCTTTAGCAATTCTGTGAGGCAGGTACTATTATTACCCCCATTTTACTTCAAAGGGAACTGAGGTTTGAAGAGGTAAGTTATTTGCCCGAGTAACAAGTCTAGTGGTAGAAATGGGATTTAAACCCAGGCAGTATGGTCTAAAATCCATATTAAGCACCCTTCTCAAAAGAGTAGCTCGAATTAACTAACTGCCCTATATTTCAGCTTCCTCATCTTTCAAGTGGGAAAAACAGCTTTCAACTTTTAAGGTAGATAAGCAGAATAACTTAAATCATGCAAAACACTTAAATAATGTCAATTACACAGCAAGTACTCAAGAACTTTAAACTATTACTACTACTACTGCTATTACTACTGCTATTACTATTATTATTACAACTATTACTACTGTTATAACAGGCAGAAGAAACTTCATAGATAAAAGCATGAACTGGTAAACACAAATGTATAAACAGGCAATTATAAGCATATAGGTATTACTAATTGGCAAAATATGCAGCACAATCAAATCTCAATTAGGGAGTGACGTGCAAAAATAATTGGTAGAAATGTGATAGAATTGAAACATAAAAGCAAGAGAGGAAAAAATATGTCAGATTAGAGATATAATATGATCAATCAGAAGAAGAACCTAAGGTGACTATTTACAACATGTATAAATCAAGGATATACTTTTTCCAATTGTACACGTAAGTGACACTCACTGATTAACAACTTAGATGGGATGAGGCTTTGGGAACATTACTTACACTCTGTGAATCTCAGTTTCATTGACTATGAAATAGTTCATATAATACCAAGTGTATCTATTTTATAGAGCAGAAAAGATAAAATTAAAAGACGTAAGGAGCCCTACTAACGCAATGCTTGCACATGGAAAGTATTCAGTGTTAGTTCCCTCTTCTCGTTCTCCTCCTAGCTGGCTTTGCATACAAGCCAGCTCTGTAGCAGGATCTGTTGTTACAAAATGAATAACATGATTCTTAACTTTTTAAGGGTATAGAGACAGCCAGATCTACAAATTATCCCCCCAAAATGATAAGTGCTATAATAAAAGTGTATATGAAGTGTTACAACATGATCACAAAAGTACTCAGAATATGCCAGAACACACTACTGACCATGAAGTTACTTCCTCCTGAGACTGGTTCATCAATTCTTAGATGTCTGTGTTTGCTAGAGTTGTCAGATTTGGGCCAAATGCATAAACATGTGAACCTGATTAAATTTATTTTTGAAAAAAGTTAATTTCTGTATTCCACTGATGCACCAAAAGTGGCCAACATATTGACAAAATTTCTTATCTATTCTAAACACAAAATAGCTCCTTTTGATCCAGATAGTCAGAGGAGTAAGGGTATGGATAGGATTATTCTACAAACACAAAATCAATTCTAATTCTAGTTCTATTGACATTCAGTTCAGTTCTATTGATATTCAGCTGCGTGTAGGCCTGTCACTGGCCAGATCTTCCTAATTCATAAGATGAAAAATATTCTCTGTCTCTCTTGTTGGCTGCTATTCTGCTCTGATGTGAAAATGAATATGCAAGTTCTTTAAAAAGGATAAAAGATACTAACAATTTAAAATCAGGCAATCTGAGCCATTACTTTACACAGTCTACCTCATCTCTTCCGGTATACTGCAAGATGCTCAGCCAAAAATGATGAATTTCCGAACTTTGATGTTCCTAAAGAAAATGGATTTACATTTGAGATCTCCAAATATATTTTGAAAGCTCCACAACCTCTGAAATTCAGAAAGGGAGCTATGACATTTGCACTGCTCTTCTTGGAGCACATTGTAAATAGAAGAAAATTAGAAGGTGCAGTCCCTCTTTTGAGTCTAACCATCACTCCAACCATTTATATAAGACATCTGATTGTAATAAGTATGGAAATCTGGGTGCTTTAGAACATCACAGTACAACGGAAAGAAGATAACTAGGTAACAGCGTGTCTGTGAGTTAGCCATTTAATTTCTTTGGGCTTTTTTCCCTCTTTTGTAAAATAAAAACGATTGAACTTTCTAGAGCCACTTCCCATTCTAATTGGCTATGATTGTGTGTTTTCTTGATACTTACTTTTGTCCTAGGAACAGGCAAATGAGGGTACAAAGGAGGGAGTGTGGAAAGATTTTTCACCTTAAGTCTGCATCGAAGAAAGCATCATGCTAGAGAAACTCCTTCCCAACTTTGGTGCTCAGTTGTGTAGCATAACTTGGGCGTGTGTTCTTACAAATATCAAGGCAGAGACAATGACCTTTTCACAATACAAATCTCAGGGGAAACATTTAGTGTTTTATGAGTGGGTATCTCAGGAGACTTCTGATCCCAGATTGGCCCTCCTAATCTGAACCTGACTGGAGATATCAGAGGATAATGCTTGCATGTATTTTAGTTGAGAGTGCTTATGAAGACATGGGGAATGGAAGCTTAGAAGGAAGAGCCCCTGATCATCAAATCAGCAGTGTCACAGCCAAGTTAGGCAACAAAAATAAATCCTTACTAAAATCTCTGCCTTAGGTGATGTCAGGACCTCATGCAAGCTTTCTTGTATCTAATTCTTTCTTTAAGGCTTAGAAATCTCCCCAGGAATTTTTTTAAACAAAATACCCATTTGTCTTACCACTATAGAGCTGGTCTGTGGATATTTAGGGAGCTTTTTTTTCTTTTTTTTTTTAGAATTGAAGGATGGATCCATTCTTTCCTTTGCATGGTCATCGCTGACCCCAAACACTCAAGCAGACTTATCTCTCTTTTATAAATGCAGTGAAGTGGGCTGTTACAAGTTTTAGCTGTGCAATCATATGGCATAGATGATGGTAGGAAATGGTGAACATAAGCCTATGAGAAAACAATAAAGACTGTCATGTGAAGAATGAATTCAGTCACCTCTGAAATGTCCTCCATCAAAGTCACTTGGGAATCATCATGAAAGGCACCTATGACAAGATGGCAAACACAAGACAATGCAAGTTGATCGCTATTGTGGGTACTGAAGTGTGAATAGTGTCTCTTACTCACGTATGTCAGCTTCCTGTTGAGGGCAGGAGCTTTTGTGCAAGAAGTTGGACTGAATGCTGGGTAGGAGTGAGTTGAGTGAGTTCTTTCATCTAGAAGTATACATGACATATAATATTACATTAGTCTCAGGTGAGCAACATAGTGATATGACATTTATTTGCATTACGAAATGGTCATCATGGCAAGTCTAGTATCCATTTGTCACCACACAAAATTATTACAATATTATTGACTATGTTCCTTATGGTGTACATTACATCCTCATGACTTATTTATTTTATACCTCTTAATCCCTTTCAACTGTTTTGCCCATCCTCTCACCCCTTCCTCTCTAGTGACCACCATTTTGTCCTTTGTATCTATGAGTTTGCTTCTGTTTTGTTTTGTTTCTTCATTTGTTTGTTTTTTTAAATTCCACATATAAGTTGTCATATGCTATTTGCCTTTTTTTGTATGAATTATTCCACTTAGCATAATACTCTCTAAGTCCATCCATGTTGTTGCAAATGGCAAGATTTCATTCTTTTTTTGGCTGAGTAATATACCATTTTATATATCTATACATACACACATATATGTATAGTTATATTTGTATATAGTTACATATATATATACACACACCACATATTCTTTATTTATTCATCTAAAACAATGTGGAAACGACAGGCTCTTCAATAAATGGTTTTGGAAAGATTGGACAACTACACGCAAAAGAAGGAAATTGGACCACTATCTTACACCATATGGAAAAGTAAACTCAAAATGGATTAAAGACGTGAATGTAAGACCTGAAACCATAAAACCTCTTTTATACAGGCAGTAAGCTCTTTGCCTGCAAGCAAGTGAGTAAGTCTTAGTGATATTTTTTTGGATCTGTCTCCTCAGGCAAGGGTAACAAAAGTAAAAATAAATAAATGGGATAACATCAAACTAAAAAGCTTTTGTAAGGTGAAGGAAACCATCAGCAAATGAAAGGCAACTTACTTAATAGGGAAAGATATTGGAAAATGATTTATCCAATAAGGAGTTAATGTTAAAAATATATAAAGAACTTATACAACTTAATATTAAAAAATCGGCACATAACCTAAATAGAGATTTTTCCAAAGAAGACATACAAATGGCCACCAGGTATATGAAAAGATTCTCAATATCACTAATCATCAAGGAAATGCAAATCAAAATCACAATAAGATATCACCTCACACCTGTTGGTGTGGCTATTATCAAAAAGACAAAAAATAACAAATGTTGGTGAGGATGTGGAAAAAAGGGAAGCTATGTGCGCTGTTGGTGGGAATGTAAATTGGCGTACCCACTATGGAAAATAGTATGGAGGTTCCTCAAAAAATTAAAAATAGAACTGCCCTACAATCCAGCAATTCCACTTCTGGATATTTATCTGAAGAAAACAAAAATGCTAATTTGAAAAGACATATGCACCTCTATGTTCATTGCAGCATGATTTATAATAGCCAAGCTATGAGATCAACCTAAGTATCCAACAATAGATAAATGGACAACAATTGTTATCTTTTGACTATTTGATAATACCTGTCCTAACAGGTATGAGGTGGATAACTCATTGTGGTTTTGATTTGTATGTCCCTGATGATTAGTGATGTTAAGCATCTTTTCATATATCTGTTGGCCATTTGTATGTCTTCTTTCGAAAAGTGTCTATTCAGATCTTTTGTTCATTTATTAAGTTATTTCTTTTCTTGCTATTGAGTTGTATGAGTTCCTTATATATTTTGGATACTAACCAAATATTGGATATATAGCTTGAAAATATGTTCTCCCATTCCAAACGTTGCCTTTTTTTTGTGAGGAAGGTTAGACCTGAGCTAACATCCACTGCCAATCCTCCTCTTTTTTTGCTGAGGAAGACTGGCCCTGGGATAACATCCACACCCATCTTCCTCTACTTTATATGGGACACCGCCACAGCATGGCTTGACAAGCAGTGAGTCTGTCCATGCCCAGGATGCGAACCTGTGAACTCTAGGCCGCAGAAGCAGAGCACACACACATAATCACTACACCACCAGCCAGCCCGCATACATTGCCTTTTTATCTTGTTGATTGTTTCCTTTGCTGTTCAGGAACTTTTTAGTTTGATGCAGTCTTATTTATTTTTACTTTTGTTGTCTGTGCTTTTGGTGTAAAATCCAAAAAATTATTGCCAAGGCCCATGTCAAGGAGCTTTTCTCCTATGTTTTCTTCTAGATATTTTGTGTTTTCAGGTCTTATGTTTAAGTCTTTAATCCATTTTGAGTTGATTTTTGCATGTGGTATAAGATAATGATCCACTTTTATTCCTGTGAATGTGGCTATCCAGTTTTCTCAACAACATTTATTGAAGAGACTATTCTTTTCCTGTTGGTTATTCTTGGCACCTTTGTTGACAGTCAGTTGACTGTATATGTGTGGATTTATTTTTGAGCTCTCTATTCTGTTCCATTGTTCTATGTGTCTGTTTTCATGTCAGAATCATACTATTTCAACTACCTTAGCTTTGTAATATAACTTGAAATCAGAAAGTATGATGTCTCCAGCATTTTTCCTCTTTCTCAAGATTGCTTTAGCTATTTGGGGTTGTTTGTGGTTCTACAGAACTGGGGTCTGTACAGAACGCACATGTCAGTTGTATCCAGGCGTTAGGTGAAGATATAACTGTTGTTTATAAAGGGACACATAGGGGGATTTATAGAGTGATGGAAGTATTCTGCATGGTATTGGGATAGCAGATACATGAATGAATGTATTTTTCAAATCCTGTAGAACTTTACATTACTCACTAAGAGTGAACTTTGATGTTTACAAGTAAAAAAATCAACCTGGAGGTTGGAAGGACCACAGGACAAAATGAAGACTATAGGAAAAGAATCTAACCCACTGAAGGGGGAGGGAAAAAAAGGCTGACATAAGTAATGTTGGAAAATGTGTTGACTGGAAGCTGTCAACTACACAGGCTAACAATAAAAGGAACTTTACAAAAAGACTGTACTCCAATTGGTAAAGTTGTTGCTTACAAGGGTACTGGTAAATAATTTTGGAATGGCTTTACTTGCATACTGGAGTTGAACAAATAAACAAGACTTGTTCAGAGAAGTAAGGCAGAGAACTGAAATAAAATGGATTATGTTAGAAACTTTAATACAAAGTTATGTTTAGTATGCTCTCTCTCTCTCTCTCTCTCTACATATGAATTGACATAGAAAGAAGTAAAGATTTGGTAGATTTGTGTGTAAACACGGATACATATATACACACCTATATTTTCTAGCTCTGCCTGCTTAGAAGGCCTGGAAGTGACCCCCAGTAGCAATGAGTATACCCAGATCTTGTCTCTTAAATATCATTCTCTAATAAATGGAAGCAGGACTCTGAACACTTAACTAAATTTAGGGCTGGAACAGGAAAAAAGTAAGACTAGGCTAGAGCACCTTGTAGTTTCAGAAGGAAAAAAGCAAAACAAAACAAAATCCAAAACAAGAGGATTGGGGCATATCAAAATGAAACACAAGTCAAACTGAAAGTGTCCCAATGGCCAAAGATGGAAGAAGTTGACCAACAAAATAAATAATGTAGTACTAAATTATAACCAGAGCGTAAAACAAAAATAAATGAGGCCATGCTGAAAAAAACGGATGAACAAACAAACAAACAACGTGAAGGGAAGAGATTTAATTCTTTTAGAAGAAGTCTAAATAATATATTTAGGACCTCCTCCCCCAGGAGGGTTCGCACTGGCCTAGCGTTCATTTCCCAGACAAAGAAACACACAACCCTTCCGTCAGTTTTCATACTGTGGCAGCTGCATATTGCTCTGCAGCTGAAAACTATGCCACCAGTATTTCAAATGCCAGCAGGGTCACCCACGGTGGGCAGATGTCAGTGCAGTTTCTAGACTAAGACAGACTAGGAAGAAGAACTTGGTCACCCACTTCTGAAAAAAATTGGCCATGAAAACCCTATGCATAGCAACGGAGCATTATCTGATACAGCGCTGGAAGGTGAGAGGATGGTGCAAAAAGACCGCACAGGATTCTGTTCTGCTGTTCACAGGGTCACTGGGAGTTGGATCGACTCGACTCCAGGACACTAACAACAACCCCAGGAGGGGGAGAGTACTACCCAGCCACCTTGAGTGTGGCCTGGATTTTGTGACTAGCTTACAAAAAATAGAGTATAGAACATGGAAAACAAGTAACTTACAATAAAAAAAACTGGCAAAAATATCTTGGTCAGGTGATCAAGGTTAACATCCCCAGTGACAAGTCATGTTGGTCACATATATCCCCTGATAGGATTTGGTGAGAAGGGCACATCTTATTCTTCCTCAAAACCTATAACCTCTGTCTAATCATGAGAAAGAAAATCAAACAAATGCAAAGTACCTGACCAATATTCTTGAAGCTATTAAGGAAATGAAAAAAATAAAATAAAGACTGAGAAACTGTCACAGATCAGAGGAGACTAAGGAGACATGGCAACTCTGTGCAATGTTGTTTTCTGGACTGGATCTTGGAAGAGCAAAAGGACATTAGTTGAAAAATAATAAAATATGACTAAATTATTGAAGTTTAAATAGTAGTGATGTGCCATTGTTAGTTTCTTAGTTTTGAGAGATGTGTCACGATAAAGTCAGATGCTAACAATGGGGGAAGCTAAGCAAAAGACGTGCAGGACTTGTCTGCAATATCATAACAAATTTTTTGAAATCTAAAATTATTCTAAAATTTAATAATATATTTAAAATTATCATTACTAAACATTTCCAGGAGGAGAAAACACCATTTTGATAGACTTTGGGGCCAGAAGTGGGTATTTGTGTTACCCCACCACTGTCCCTGGTAATATCAGCATGTCCCTCTTAGGGCATTCAAGCACAACTTTATAAATCTTGAGATGTTGAATGTTTCTACTTTTAGAAAAATGGGAAAGAATTCATGAGTGCAAATTCCTTTGGATAGCTTTAGTATAAAATGGAATTCATCTGAGGATCAAAATAGAAAACATAATTATTGTATATTATATTAGCATATTGAGGTAGGATATGTTTATTGTCACAAAGTATCATCGTGCTTACATTTTCTAAGGATGTTTAGAGTCCTTGGAGTTAAACAAATCATCAATATGTATGAAGAAATTTTGAAAATTTAATCAAGTCAGAAATGTTGGCCCTGGGCTAACATCCGTGCCTATCTTCCTCCACTTTATATGGCATGCCACCATAGCATAGCTTGACAAACGGTGCGTAAGTGCGCACCCGGGATCCGAACCGGCGAACTCCGGGCCCACAGTGGAGCGCAAGCACTTAACCGCTTGCGCCACCAGGCCGGCCCCACATAATTTGTCTTTTTATGATTGACTAAAGAGAATTTATTTCATGTATTATTTGCCCCTTAATGAGAAAATCCTAATAAAAAAATTAAGATGGTTATATATTACCCACTGGATAGTGTGATTTTCAAAAAGTTAAATATTCCAAAAGTAGGGGAGTGCAAGTAGGGAGTGAGAAATAGCAGAAAATACTAGGTACATCTCATGGAATGCTTTGGCATTATTTTGTAAAGAATTATATAATAGCCAATGAACTAAATGATTAGTGGTTCAAATATATTGACTCCTGGACTAACGGCTTAATTGATTAATGGATTTATTAATTTAACAAATTTTTACTGAGAAATTAGTATGAACCAGGCCATAATTTATGTATTGGGGAGTAAGTTGTTAGTAAAGAAGCAATGTCGCTCCGCTAGTGTAGTGTATGTTCTAGGCAGGGAGATAGATGAACAGGTGAAGAAATAAATTCATAATAATAATAGTGATAACAATAGTTCAGTACTGATCAAGACTAATAAAGCAAGGAGGGAACAGTGTCCATTGAGGTGGGAGTGACTATGATATGGTAATACTTAAGTAAAGACCTGAAGGAAGTGAGGGAGCTTTCTGAGCACTAGCAACAGCAAGTGCAAAGACCCTGAGGGAGGAGCATGCTTGGAGTTGTCCAGGAACAGCAAGGAACTGAGAGAAAGAAGTGGAGTGAACAAGTAGGAGAGTAGTAAGACATGATGTAGTATCTAAAACTAAAATATCCATGCATGAGTGTTAATAGCTGTTCCATAGTATTTCCAGAGGAAACAAAGAATAACATTATCATTATTCAGTGCATTTTTTTTTACAAAGTTGAAGAGTTGGTAGTCATAAACAAAAAAAATTGAAAAATTCCTTTATTATCAATTGATTCCTTTTTCTTGAACTCTGGTCTTCTTGCTTTTGAAAATTATCATGTAATTGTACGTTTCTACCAAATGACTTACTGAAGACAGAAATATTAACTCCTTCAAGATGCTATACTTACATAGCTCTGAAAAAATCTGCCAAAAAAAAGAATATACCTTTATTAAAAATCCGTATCATGTTTTTCCTTATTGTGGATTCTTGGAAAATTTTTTTTTAGTTAGAGAAATAAAAAATGTTAGACATAAATTTATATTCTGCTACCACAATTAACTATTCTAACTTTTTTTATTAAAAACTACCCATATACCTTTAGCTAAAGAGTACCTCCTTAGCAAATTTCACACTCTTGTGTGTATGTGCACACATAGGATCCTTGAAAACACTTCTATTCATGACTTTGAGCTCTGTTTTACAAATAAACTTGCAATGGTTTGTGATACAGAAAATGTGAACATACGAAAAAATCAAATATAATTAGTAAGATGTATGACAAGCAGGATCTAAAAATTTTTAAGATGCCTTCTGGCCATCCTCATTCAGATATTACATATCTGTACATATTAATTTATTTTTTCTAGGATACAGACTTCTGAAGAAGAAGGAGTATTACCTCAGTAAGTTAAATGCAGTGTGGACCGTAAATCATGAGTTGATGCATGGAGAAGATCTGACAGGAATGAAACTAGGTTAGTGTGGATCCTAAAACTTTAAGAGGTGAGTCCTAGAGACAATTTCGCCTTCTCAACAACCTTCTTTAAAGCACTCTTGACATCTTTGTTCCTCAGGCTGTAGACCACAGTGTTCAGCATGGGGATAACCATTGTATAGAACACAGATGCGATTTTGTCTGTGTCCATGGAATGACTGGAGCTGGGCTGGGAGTACATAAAGATGACTGTCCCATAGAAGATGGAGACTGCAGTGAGGTGAGAAGCACAGGTGGATAAAGCATTCTAGTATCCCTCAACTGAGGGCATTTTTAGGATGGTGACAAATACAAACAGGTAGGAAATCAAGATTACAAGGAGAGCAAGAAAGATGTTGAAGCTTGCTAGAGCAACAAAGATCACCTCACTAATATGTCTGTCAGAGCAAGAGAGGGCCACGACAGCTGTAACATCACAGAAAAAGTGATGGACCATATTGGACTTGCAGAAAGAAAGACTGAATATGTCTCCAACATAGAAGCAGGCATTCAGGAAATCACAGATATAGGAGCCTACAGCCAACTGTGTAAACACACTTGTCGTCATGGTGGTGGTGTAATGTAGGGGTTTACATACTGCTGTATAGCGATCATAAGCCATTGAGGCCAAGAGATAACTTTCCACAGTGGCAAAGACTGCAAAGAAGAACATCTGAGCAGCACACGCATTGTAGGAGATGACCTTGTCTCCTAAAAGGAACCCAGCCATCACCTTGGGAGTGACAGCTGTAGAGTAACAAATGTCCACCAGAGACAAGTTACCAAGGAAAAAGTACATGGGAGTGTGGAGACGAGAGTCCAAGGAATCAACAGGATCATCCCCAGGTTTCCAACCACATTGATGAGATAAATGAGAGTGAAAATGGTAAAGAGGGGGACCTGCAGTTCTGGGGCATTGGTTAGTCCTAGCAGGATGAACTCAGTCTCTTCTGTATTGTTCTCCATGATGTTATTTGGGAATCACAGGTTGCCGTGTAGCAATGAGAAAGAAAGGAACAGAGTGACAAACAAATAAGAGGTTGAGGTAAAATTCATTTAATATTTTATATATATGTATTTTTTTCATTACAGGAATAATTTATTTGTCAAGATTCTCCAGGTCTAAAGTATATACTAGACAATAAACTTTAAGGCACAAATTATGTGTATAGTTTGATGCTTTTGAAGCTGAAATATCTTCATGGATCATTTTCCAACTTTTAAATTTTGTAAATTTGTAAACTGAAATGTAGAAAAGGTAACGTCTTGATTAAGATAAAAGGTCTTGAATGACTGTATCTCTCAGTTCAGTTTTTCTGAGCCTAGTAAATGCTTAGATCTATATTGCTCATGTGCAGGAACTGCTCAAGACATTTTATATGTATATTCATTTATTACTCTTCCTCTCAACAATCCTATGAGACTGATTAATTGAAGTATAGAGGTTGGGTAAGTATACAAAATTAAGTTTACAAAATTATTACTGCCAAAGCCAACCCCTGTACCCAGGCAGAGTTATTCCCAAGTCTACTGGTCTTAACTGAATTTAAATCAAATTGAATTTAATTCAATTTACAATTACCTTATGTCTCTAAAGTTCTAAACTCAGTGTTTGGAATTTGACAGTGAAGTAACTTAGAGATGTATGCATAGTGTGTGTGGTGGTATAATGGGAGCAGTAGGGGCATGCACATAGAGGCAGTTCTGAGGGGAAGGCATAACATTGAGTAAAAAGCTTGGGTTCTGGGATGAGGTGCATATCAGCCCTATGACTCACTAGCTAGGAGTCATTGGCCCTAGCCTAACTCTCCTGAACCTGATTTTCTTCATCTACTAAATGAAAATAGTAATGAGACCTAACTCAAGGTATTATTGTAAGAATTATATGATAGTGCATAAAAAACGATGAGTAAAATGCTGAGTATTTAGCACAGTCTACTTAAAGTTAGATATAGTATGAGGATCAGGATTGGGATTAAGATGGATGACAGCCTCCGTATTTGTTTGAGAAAGGTGGATGGTGAAATGCAAGGCTCCAGTGTTGACGAGTTTTTAGTCTTGTAGCCCCTCTCTTCAATTTGCCTTTTTTCACACACTTGGTCCACTGACATTTGCTGTGTCTCCAGTGTTTCTCAGTCTGTCCCTCTCTGTCCACATGAGTGGATGTTCTAGCCATTTCATGTGGGACATTCTTTTGCTTAATTTCTTCCTTAAAATTCAAATTTTAACTTGAGTTGAAAGAGTATTCTTTCTTAAATTCATTCTTTTTCTCATTACTATTATCCCATAGTTGAATCACAGAGATCAATGGATGAAAGTTCCTAGTTTGTTGGCTAGAGATCTGTTTTCTTAGCCAACTACATGCTTTAAAATTTTTTATTTGAATCTATTCTAGTGTAGGAACAATGTTTTTTAATCTTTTTATTAGACTTTGAAGCCTTTAGAAGGGCATCTAATTATTGTTTTACAAATCCTTCTTAATCCTGTCACAGCTTTCGTAACTTGACTTTATATGCCTCGCCCATAAAATCATCATGTTTGCCAACGTTTGACATCACAACCACTAGTAGAATATACTGCGTTCTACAATCAATAATCAATCTATATGTATTTTTATATATGTGTGTCTTTTATTATATCTTTTATTTAATGCTCACAACAATGTTATAAAGTAAGTGGCACTGTTAATCCCATTTTACCGTTAACAGAACTGATGATTTGAGAAACTATGTAAAGCCCTACAATTAATAGCCAGTGTGAGGAAAACTCAAGATTTAAGATTCAAACCTAGCTGTGATCAAATCAAAAGTCTTTGACTTTAGCCCCCCCACTGTGAGCATTTATAGATGTGTTAGTAATAATAAGAGTGGGATTATGGGGAAAAGGTTACAGTGAAGTATGGGTCTTGCTAATTCAAGAGGGTTTATTTCACACTTTTCTTTTTAACCTTCACTGAGAGATCAAAAGATAGTGAATAAGATGAAATTAATGCCTACTCAATCAGACAATCATCTATCCATTTTTGTTTTACTAATCTCTTTTAGGAAAACAGTGTGATAATGTTTCAGAAGCATCACTAAACTCCCTACTGATGGAAGTATTGATACTTATGTATAGCCTCAACTCACCACTGTATCAAAATATTCACAAAATCTATTTCTCTGCTTAAATAACTCATAAGAGGTATAGCTTCCCTATTGCTTTTGTATGAATTACACTTCTCATTAAAAGTGTCTATGGATTATAGAAGCTTACCTGGAAAAGAAGGGGCAGTCAATCCTGAATAGTGAGTCCAAAATCAGAAATTCAGCCATAGAATAATGCACACATGTCATGAGAGAAGCTGTCTATGATGTACTGGCCAGGAATTTCCAAAGTCTCTAAGGCAAGTAGACATGAGGGGAAGAAGACACATAGAGCCAGGAATGTGTGTTCAAGTACTGAATTCACCATGCATTCTCTGTGTACCCTTGGAGGAATCTCTTATCTTCTTCTTATCTGTAAAATAAACAATAAAATTACCTTTCCCACATAATTCAAGGAATTGTGTCTGTGAATAGCAAATGAGGGAAACACTATAAAACGCCTTGCTGAGGGTTTATCATTTTAAAGTCAATCAATACAATTTTCATCTCGAGGTGTTCCTCCTGGCCATGATTAGGGGTTCATAGCAAATCCTGAGGCCGGGATTTGGGGGTGGAGGTAAGTGCTCTATGCACTAACCTCTCATAACATTCAGACGAATAAATGATGGCCAAAGGACTCAGCACACAGCTGATCCTTCCAAAATAATGTCACATTGAAGTACATTGGAATTTTAGAGGCTAATCATGGGAACCAAGAGGGAATTATAGAGGCATGGAGCTCACTAGGGATAACTCCTATGAGGATATCTATACCTTTTATCCCACTTTCCTAGGGAAAAAGCAGTTAAATTGCCTGTGGAGACCTAGCTGGATATGTTGAGGGTGTACATACGTGTGTATTAATTATTACTATTTATTTTTTCTCTCACTTTCTAATTAAAGTATAATTTACAAACAGTAATATCGACTATTTTTAGTGTATAGTTCTAACAACATGGTCAAGTTTATACTGCATAATCACTAGCACATCACAATGTAGAAGAGTTCCATCATCTAAACAAAACCTCCTTTGTGGTCAACCTCTTCTGCTACTCAGTGCCCATGGCAATTGCTAGCCTATGTTCTGTTCGTATCTTTTTGCCTTTGCAAGAATGTCACTTCAATAAAATCCTAGCAGATGTAGCCTTTGACTCTGTCTTCTTTCAGGTAACGTGGCGCATTTGAGACCCATCCATGTTGTTACCTGTATTAATTTCCTAGAGCTTCCATCAAAAATACCGTAAACTAGATGGCTTAAACAAAGGAAATGTATTGTCTCAGATTTCTGGAGGCTAGACATCTGAGATCAAGATTTAGGCAAGCTGTTGGTTCCTTCTGAAGGCTGTAAGAGAGAATTTGTTTCATGTTTTTCTTTTAACTACTGGGTGGTTTGGTGACAATCTTTGGTTTTCCTTGACTTCCGCTGCATTATCTCAATCTCTATCTTCATCTTCGCATAGTGTTCTCCCTGTATGTACGTATACATGTCTCCAAATTTTCCCTTTTTATAAACACAGTCATATTGAACTGGGAGCTGTCAAATTAATAAACAGACACCTCATTAAATTAGAGTTGAGAGGCCAAAAGGGAGCATTCTCACACCCTATACAGAGCCCAACAGGAAGAAGAAAGACTTCCTCTTCTTGACTGACAAGAAGCTCAGCCAATGAGAAACTGTCATAACTCAGCCAGTGGAAAGCCACTGCACCTCAAACTCTGTTTGCAATAGCCCGCCTAATTTCCTCTCCCCTTCTATAAAAGAGTTTCTCCTCTCTTGTTGGTGGGGGACTCTCAGGTGTCTTGCCATGGTTGCAAACCTTGAGTTGTAATTCTTTTCTGACCCTGAATTAACCCATTTTCATCAGAGGAACAACTGGCTGTCTATTTCTTTAAGGTCAATGGAGCCCACCCTGCTCCAGTATGACATCATCTTAACTAATTACATCTGTAAAGATTCTCAAAAAAGATCACATTCTTAGTTACTATAGTTAGAATTTCAACATATAAATACTGGGGAAAACAATTCCGTCCATAACATATCAGTAGTAATATCTCTTTTTAGTGCTGAGTAATATTCCTTATATGGGTATTATAAGTTGTTTATCAGTTTCCCAGTTGAGGGACATTTGTGTTGGTTCTAGTGTCTGGAGATTAATAATAAAGCCTATCTAAACATTTGCCTACTATTTTTTTTTTGTATGAACATAGGTTTTCATTTCATTTGGGTAAATATCTACGATTTGGATGGTTTGGTCAAATGGTAAGTATATGTTCAATTGAATGGAAACTGCCAAAGAATTTTCTGACTATCGTTTTGCATTTTTACCAGCAAAGTATTACAATTGCTTTACCTCTTTGACAGCACTTGATATTATAATGGTTTTAAAATTTTAATTTTGGTTTTATGTGTTCATTTTAATGTTCATTTCTTGCTCTTTCTGAGGGAAAATTCAAGATATTTCCTTGATAGTATTTGTTATTCAAATACCTTTTTGCCTTACCAAGACAGTTCTGGCCTGGGAATGCTTTTTTTCCAAGAAGGGAGATAGATCCATTATTTTCTCTGCACAGTCACCCGTGATTCCACACTTCCAAGACTTATCCTATCTTTCTCACTGCAGAGAAGTGTCGTGGTTACAAATTTGTTCAGTGAACTCAGGTTGACTGTCTTCAAATTCAAGAAAATTATTTAACCTAGTCAAACTTCAGCTTTTCCTGTTTAAATGGGGAGATAATAATATCATGTAACATTTATGGACTTTCAAGAAGATTATAACCTGATGTAGATATAAAGTCGAGCACATTGTCTAGCACATATCAGTAATTCCATGAGCCAATTATAAATATTTTATTATTTATAAAATAATTAATATAGCTTAGGTCATAAGAATAGTGTTGCTCAACATTCCATATGCTGTTTTACATGTTCTTGCCCCATTGCAGCTGGACTGAGACATGCCTAGTGACAGACAATGGATTGTCAGATGAAGTGACATTTGTCACTTCTGGGTGGGTTGAAGCAGATGTACATCTCTCCAGTTGTTTCTTCTGCTAGAGTGACTGAGGAGACTTAATGTGCTGGCAGGTGAGCTATAGATGGTGAAGCCTACATCAGCTTGTGTTATTGAGTGACATCTTGGAGAAATACTGCATCTCCCTAGACGACCTGTGTTATGAACTTGGACCATGATGTATGAGAAACAAATCTGTAGTACATTGAGTAATGACCCCCAAATATTGGACCGTATAGACAGGAATATGTAATGTTACCCTATATAACAAAGACTTTGCAATTGTTATTAATTTAATGGTATGGACATGAGAAATTATCATGGATTAATCAGTGGACTCCAAATGCAACAACCAACGTCTTTACAAGAGAGAAGCAGGAAAAGTGGAAGAGGATCCTAACAGCCTGTCACTCCACAAAAACACCAGAAAGAAAAAAAAAGCAAAACCCATCAAAATATACCTTTTCTCAGAATGATTCTGAAAAATATTCAAAATAAAGAAACCAAGGAGATGTTGGGCCATGAAAATGGCAACTTAACTACGACATTTAAGGAAATCTTTGTCAAACCAGTAACTGCACACAAGCTAAATTGACAGACACTTCAGACACCAAACACAAAATATACAGTCATAAAACAGTTTAGAAAACTTATTAAACAAACAAATACAACCAACAGCAGGAAAACAACAACAAAAACCTGAGGGAGAAGAATCTGATTTTCAAATTTATCATACTATATATTCACAATGTCTAGTTTTCAATAAAAATTAAGAGACATGCATAGAAACAAGAAGATGTGTCCCATTCACAGGAAAATAAAAAAACAATTAACAGAATTTTTTCCTGAAGAAGTGCAGACATTGGAATGATTGGACAAAAATTTTAAGTTACTTGTCTTAAATATACTCAAAGAACTCAAGGAAACCAGGAGAATAATGTCTGAACAAATAGAGGACATCTACAAACAGATAGAAATGATAAAAGTAACTAAATATAAATTCTGGATCTAAAAATACAAGTGAAATAACAAATTCACTAGAGGGTTTCAGCAATTATTTGAGCAGTAAGAAGAAAGAACTAGCAAATTTAACAATAATTCAATTAAATTAATCCAGTGTGAGGAACAGAAGAAAAAACAATGAAGAAAAACTGAACAGATCTTAAGAGACCCTTTGATCACCATCAAGTGTACCAGAAGATGCATAATGAGAGTTCCTGAAGGAGAAGAGAGAGAAGGAGCAGAAAGAATATTTGAAGAAATAAGGCTAAAATTTCCCAAAATTTGATTAAAAACATGAATCTACCCATCCAAGTAGCTCATCAAACTAGTAGAATATCACAAAGAAATACGTACTGAGACACATTGTAATCAAATTATTGAAAGCCAAAGACAAAAATATTATTGAAAATAGCAAGATAGAAGTGACTTGTCATATACAAAGTATTCTTAGTAAGATTAATAGCTGACTTCTCATCAGAAACCATGGAAACAGAAGGCAGTGAGAGAAGATACTTAAAATTCTGAAAGAAAAATCCTGTCAACTAAGATTTCTACATCTGGTAAATCTTTCCTTGAAAAAATGAAAGAGAAATTAAAGAATTCCCAATAGAAAATAAAAGCCAGAGACTTTATCTCTAGTCAATGTGTCCTACAAGAATTTCTTAAAAAGAAAAAAAGTCCTTTAGACTGATATAAAATAACTTTATATAGTAATTCAAAGCCATACAAGAAATAAAGAACACTATAAAGGTAGCTATGTAGGCAAATGAAAGGGAATGTTACCGTATTTTTGGTATGTAACTGCTCTATTTTTCTTGTATGATTTAAAATACAAATGCTTAAAAATAATTATCAACTTATGTTAATGGTCACAAAATGTATAAAGATGTAATTTGTGACAATAAAGATGTAAAAGGCGAGAGATATAGCTGTATGAGAACACAATTTTATTATACTATTGAATCTAAATTGGTATTGACGCAAAGTAGAATATTATAAGTTTAAGATGTTAATTGTAATCCCCAGAATAACCACTAAGAAAATAAATGAAAAATACACAGGAAATAAAATGATAAGAGAACCAAAAGTGTACACTACACAAATCAACTAAACAAAAACAAAGGCAGTAATGGAGATATTGAGGGAAAATATGATTGAAAAACACAGAAAACAAATTGCTAAGTGGCAAAAGAAAGATCTTCATAAACAGTAATACTTAAATTGAAAATGTATTATATAAACTATACCATAAAAGGTAGAGATAAGCTGAATAGATAAGAAAACATAATTAAACTGAGCAACCAATGAGTCAAATAAGAAATAAAAAAATAGCTAACTCAGATAAATTGAAATACAACATAAAACTTATGAGAAGCTGGGAAGGCAGTTCTAAGAGGAAAGTTCATAGTAATAAATACTACCTTAAGAAGTAAGAAAAGTCTCGGATAAACAACTTCACTATACACCTCAAGGAATTAGAAAAAGAAAAGCAAACAAAGTCCAAAGTTAGTAGAAGGAATGAAACAATTAAATTTGGAGTGGAAATAAATAAAATAGAAATTAAAAAGACAATAGAAAAGATCAATGAAACCAAGAGCTGATTATTTGAAAAAATAAACAAAACTGAAAATCTTTAGCTAGATTCACCAAGAAAAAAAGAGATAAGACTCCAATAAGTAAAATCAGAAATGAAAGAGGATATCTTATACCTGATACCACAGAAATACAAAGAACCCTAAGAGACTACTAAGAACAATTATACAACAAAAAGTTGGACAATCAAGAAACAATGGATAATTTCCTAGAAACAATCTTCTAAGACTGAATCATGATGACATAGAAAATCAGAACAGACCAATTACTAGTAAGGAGATTGTATCGGTAATAAAAATCTCCCAACAAGCAAAAGCCCAGGGCCAGATGGCATCACTGGTGAATTCTACCAAACACTCAAAAGAGAATTAATATCAATCCTTCTCAAAATCTTTCAAAAAGTAGAAGAGGAGGAAACACTTCTAAATACTTCATTTATGAAGTCAGCATTATCCTGATACCAAAACCAGACAAGGATACCAGAAGAAACGAAAATCAAAAGCCAACATCACTAATGAACATAGATGAAAAAATCCTCAACGTGATACTAGCAAACCAAATTCAACAATACATTAAAAGCATCATACACCATGATCAAGCGAGATTTAGTCCAGGGATGCAAGTATAGTTCAACATCGGCAAATCAATCAGTGTGATACACCACATTAACAAATTGAAGGATAAAAATCATATGACCACCTCAACAGACGCTGAAAATATTTGACAAAGTTCAACATCCATTTGTGATAAAAACTCTCAACAAAGTGAATACTGAGGGAATGTACCTTAACAAAATAAAGGCCATATATGACAAGTCCACAGCTAACAACATACTCAATGGTGAAATGCTGAAGGCTTTTACTTTAAGGTCAGGAACCAGACAAGGATACCAATGCTTACCATTCTTATGCAATATAGTATTGGAAGTCCTAGACAGAGCAATAAAGTGAGGAAAGGGAATAAAATGCATCTGAATAGAAAAGGAAGAAGTAAAACTGTCACTATTCGCAGATGACTTGATATTATATATATGAAAACCCTAGAGACGCCACCAAAAGATTGTTACAATTTAGTAAAGTTGAAAGATACAAAATCAATATACAAAAATCTGTTACATTTCTATACTCTGATAATGAACTATCAGAAAGAGAGATTAAGGAAACAATCTCATTTACAATTGAATCAAAAGAAGAAAATACCTAGAAAGAAATTTAAACAAGGAGGTAAAGAGCTGTGCATTGGATACCATAAGACATTGATGAAAGAAATTGAAGAAGACACAAATAAATGGAAAGATATTCTGTGCTCACAGATTAGAGGAATTAATATTGTTAAAATGTTCCTCCTTGTCTTATTCCTGATCTTAGAGGAAAAGCTTTCAGCTTTTTGCCATTGATTGTGATGTTAGCTGTGGGCTTGTCATATAGGGCTTTTATTATATTGAGGTATCTTCCCTCTACACCCATTTTGTTGAGAATTTTTATCATAAATGATGTTGAATTTTGTCAAATGCTTTTTCTTCATGTATTAACTGCTCTTATACTTTTATCCTTTATTTTGCTAATGTGGTGTGTCACATTGATTGATTTGCAGATGTTGAACCATCCTTGCCTCTCTGGAGTAAATCCCACTTGGTCATGGTGTATGATGCTTTTAATGTACTATTGAATTTTGTTTGCTAATATTTGTCCAGAATTTTTTTGTAGGCATGTTTTATATTCCCACTTAAAGTCTAACCATCTGTATTTCTTGGGAAGAAAGGATTTCATACATTGTGTGTTCTCAAGAAAAGTTTGTGCATTATTAGAACAATAACAATCATTACCATGAATATTTTGAGTGATTATCACTGTAGCATAATATATATATTTCCTCCCATGTATTTTATGATATAATGATGTATACAGTGCTATTATACCAGTTTAATTGCAAGTGTTTGGTAAAGGTTTAATAAGTACAAAGTGGAGTATATCTGTCTTCATATTATATGCTTACAACCACTATGCTATACAGATACTGGTTAAAGCATTAACTTACAGGAAAGAAAGATTCTAACACATTTCCAGTAATAAGGGCAGCAGATGTTTTTGCCAGGATAAGACAGAAAGGTGTTAGTAATGTAAGATGGTGATGAATGAGAACTGAACAGGCTGAATACCTTGATGTATGAGTATTCTATTAGTTATGCCTCAATAGAGTAGAGGTTAATTACTCAAATGCCATAATGTAAATCTGAAGAATTACTCACTCTCTTATGGGTTTTAAAACCCATCATCTCTAAGGAATACTTTTTGGACATGATGGATTCTCCTTGAGAAATATGTTATGATTTTGCTTACAATGATACAGGTTCCTAAATTAATGGGAATAAAATGGACTCCAATCTGAAGGTAGTTGTCAATTCCATTAGTTTTTGCTTTAGGCAGGGTAGGATTTGAATTATTCTTACAACCTGCCCATTCTGGTCCAATGATTCATACGTATTATCCCTGCTGATAGTTTTGGTGTTGGGGATGTGTATATTTTTGGTTGTTTCCTTAAAAATTTTGTCCTGGAAAGGACACTGAAAAGAAACTGCCAAGGAAAAGGTCATCCTAACTATGCTGCAGTCACTCTGCTTTCTTTAGATCTTGCCAAATTCTTCGACATCTGGAGACCTTAACTTTTACTTTAACTACCATAACTTTTTACTTTGCTTGGGGCAATCTTTCCCATGCTGCCTCATTTTTATCCTTTAGACGTTGGCTGAAATGATGATTTTCCTGAGAAAACATTCTGACCAATTAATTTAAAGTACATTTTACTTTTTTATGTATAATTATACGCTTATTTGTGTATTTCTTTGTGTTTGTCTTATTTATTAAACTTAAGCACATGAGACTAAGAACCATGTTTGTTTTGCATAGATATGTGCACCCAGGGCCCAAGACTGTGACTGACCCTCATTTCAAAACAGTTGAATGAATGGATAATTTGTATCAATGGTGACAATATTTAAGATGAATTAAGGGATACATAATTTCTGGGATCCATTTGGCTCGTTTAATGACAGCGATTGTGTCTCTATTACCCCATGTTTATGCCAAATTTCTGCCCTAGAGGCAATGCTGTAACTTTATTTTTGCATTATCAAAGAGAATTAGTACAAGTAATATAAACACACTCATGGTCTCCCTCAACAAAGAGAGCTGGATCCCCAAACACATTTTAATCATGTGTTCTCTAGTGTGTGAGATAAGGAGTTGCTGCTCTCATGGGCGCTTTGTCCCCTGAGAGTTCCATGATTGTAAAACCCCCTCCTGGTTCTCAGTCTTAAACCTTTCAAGTCCCCATGTGACTCCATTGGGCCTCATATTAGAGGTGTCAAGCACTAGAACCCCTGGACCATTCATTCATTCACCTGATTTTTAATAATTGTCTAGCACCAACAATGATCTTCCTCCAAACTCAGATTTACTGATGGCATGAAATAATGACCAAGGAAAATATCTGCAAATAATAAAGACTTTGATTATAGTTATGATCATCACCTCTTCTCAGGTATAAGACATTATAGGATTTCTCTTATTTTCTCATGACAACAACAGGGGGCATGTTGTTGGGGGATACCTTTCTAATATTTCCATTTTATAGAGAAAGATATAGAGGCTCAAAGCAGTTAACTGACTTATTTGAGAAAAGAAATCAGTAGATCTAACAACAGAATTCATGTTAGCTGCTTCCAAGGCAAATAAGCATTTTTTTTCCTCAATATCTCTTTGCTCTGGAGAACTTTTACCCTTTTGACGAAATACTAAAGAAAACATGTTTATATGGTGTTTCTTTTTTTTCACAGACTGAATTTGTGATTTGAGACTCATATGAATCTGGATTCTCCTGTTGTGTTGTTCAGGGAGCAAGGTAAGCCTGTAGATCTAATCTGCAGTCTGCATAAATTTTCAGGGAAAGAGGTAACAAGGAAAATAATGAATAAGAACATCCCATAATAATCACCAGTTTATATATATGTCTTGGTCCACTACACGTCCTGAGGTCAGGGAATGCGTTCTGTGTATCACTGTAGGTCTTAGAATTAGCACACCACCTGGTATACCGTAAACATTTACTTCATACTTGAAGAGAGAATGAAAGTTAGATGAATAAATGAACAGATTTCAGCTCTGTATGTGACTTAATGATCAGTGTTACTAAAAAATTATATCCCTTTTAACTATAGAAGGATTTTTTATTGGAGGCTAGGGAGAGGAAGTTGATTGTAAATATTTGTGGATATAGTTCTTGGCATTTGGCTGGGATTCAGAAAGATAGGTTATTTGCTCAAATTCATACCAGCTAATAAGTATATTTGATTCCCAAGGCTGTGACTTTTAATTCCTCTCATTGGCTCCAAATGACATTCAATACATCAGTCAGTCAGCTGAATAAGACAACATAATGAGTAACTTTTTGTGTGTCCAGGGCTGGGGTAGACAGGTTAGATTATATGTAAAATATTAAGGGAATATTTCTTAGTAGTTAAGCACTCAGGCTTTGATTCAAAATGACATGGTTTCAAATTCCAACTCTGCTACTTGCTAGCTTCATGGTCTTCTGTATGTAACTTATTGTCAACAAGCTTCAGTGTCCCCACATGTGAAATGGGCATAGTATCTCACATGGTTGCATGATAAATTAATGGAAGTTAGTATGCATGTGGTGCCCCCAGAATAACAAGTGCACAATAAATCCTAGTTATCACATTTTAAGTCATTATTAAAGTTCTGATATCCACTTGAGCATCTATATGGGAAGATTAAGCTTAAATTAAATAAAGCAAATTGTTATGAGTAACACAGTGATAAATGGTTCCCCACAGATTGTAATGGCAAGCCAGTGTCTAAAGACGAATAGTTACTAAAGACTTCATGGAAACTTTGAAACTTGTGTTATTTTTTGAAGAATAAATGAGATTTGGACTCGGGGCACAGAGCATCTTGTCAGGAAGATTACATTTTTTAATTATTTCCTGAGCACCAAGTATGTGGCAGTCCAATTCGTACAAAGTTCCCTATCTTTGAACAAAAAAGGATAAAAGATCATGAAATGCTTCAATAGACTTTATTCTTATCAGTAGATTAATTTGATCACAAGAGTGTACCTAAAACTAGTTTTTTTTTTCCACCCAAGATAATGTTGCATTAATATCCACTTCTTCGCTTTGTTGAGAAGAAAGATGGTAAAAAAAAAAAAAGAAAGAAAAGAAATGCCCTTTAGTACATTGTTTTCATCAGATTTAAGAGTGTCTACAATTCAGTGTATTGATTGAAGTAAGCAATTTGATGAGGAAAAAAGAGGGTGCCCTTTTCTGGTTAATAGCGCCTCTCCAGTGGCCTCCATACCACCAACAGCAACAGTAAAGAGGGAGCAAGGAACTCTGCATGCCTCGCTGTCAACATCTTCATCCTCCTTTTCTCACCCTAACCTCATAGCCTGGTTGTCACTGACCACCTGGAGAACTTAGGACAAATGTCATTATTCTATTTATAGCTATGTCACTTATCATGAGGGTGACAATCTCACATCAGCCCTTAACCCCTATAAAATGACGTAAAGGGGTCTCTTTACATCCCTTTTTCTTCCTCCAAACTTATTCCTGCCCAAATTCTTGAAATCTTTCCACTGTGTCCTCTAGAATTTATAGTCAGTCATCTAACATAACCCAATATACACTTAACCTTTCCTCTGAAAGTTCCCTTTACCTACCTGGTCTAACTGAAATCTGTGTCCTGGGATGGTGCTTCCCTTGCTGCCATCTGAAGTGGTGGCAATTTTCCCTCCCACTTTCCTCTTAACACTGTATCACCTCATGTTCTTGACTTTGTTAACAGCACAATACTCTGATTTTTGTTTTCCTTAAAATTTTCCTTTGGTGATGTTATTTACTCTTGTGAATTTAATACGATATTTATATATATAAATTAGAAATTGCCTACAGAGTTCAAATTAATATAATTCAATGCTGCCAGTCCTCTCCTCTGAAATCCAGACTTGTATACCCTAGTGTTCATGCAATACCTCTCCTTGGATGGCCAAAAATAATCTCAAACTCAATGTGACTAACCTGCAATGGTCTCTCTGTGTTCTTTCCCAAACACATGCTGCTTCCACACCATTCCTTGTATCACTATAAAAAAAATGGAGTCATCATTGTTCACTCTTTCTCTAACGCCCTATATTCAATATATCAGTAAATCTAGCCAACTCTACTTTTGAAATATATCCAGAATTGGATAATATACATTACCTCTCTCACTATCACACTGATCTGAGTTATCATAATTTCTTGCATAAATTAGTTAGATTGAGGCAAAGGAACATGTAATGGGTGAGATCATAGGATCCCAGATTTCATGTTCACAGGGAAGCCCTCCTTAACCTCACCTAAAATTTGGATCCCTAGATAGAGCCTGTCACTTTCTTCAAACACTATACATTAAACTAGCTTTTAGATGTAACAATATCTACATGTATAGAATGCTTTTCAAGTGCCAGACAATATTGTTATCTCCATTTTAACAGGTGGGAAAACTGAGACCCAGACACATTAGTTAATAATCAAGACGGCTCAGAAAATAAATGAATTCTTACTAGAAGCTAGACTAGCTACTACATAGGTAGGAGAAGAATATTGTATAAAAAATTGGAGGAAATTATGAATGGAATATGAGAGTGGAAGGAATTTGTCACAGAAGCAATGGAATTAGTGAGGCTATAGGACCCTAGATTTCACACTTCTCTGGAATCCCTCTGTTACAACATCCACCCCTCTGATCCATACATAGATCAATCACTCTGTCATAGTCATAATGTATAAGAACTTACAATGTTAGTTTGTATTATCAATACGGTTTGATAATGAGTTCAAGAGAAAACTGATGGCCGAGTTATATTGAGCAATACCCAGTATATGGTAAAGCTAGAGTTTATATCCAACTGTCCCTAGTCTGGACTCATACTTTTAACTTTTATTCTCTAGATGTCTTTATTACTTGTACTAAAATTTCTATAGTATCCCACTGTGTGGTAAATACACATTCAATGTATCCTATTATCTTGTGAGGCTATTGAAGGCTAGAACACAAAATATTAAACTATGTTTTGCTAGCATACAATTCTGAGCTTGATAAAATGGAGATGGTGACAAAATGGTGATTCAAGTGAAATAAATTAAATTACACTAAATCTGCTTTATTGAATGAATACTCTGCATTAGTGTTTGAAAATCTGAATTGGAAGGTTAACATAAACCCATCAGGAATAATCCTGTGATTTTTTGTGTCACTCCACGTCTGCACTTTACTTCAATCATGTATGAAGATAGAAGATTAGGTTACATTATCTCCAAAATACTTTTTGTTAGAACAATCTATATTCTAACATTTATAAAAATTATATTTTGTTGTTATGCCCACGTTAAATTCAGAGAATACTGGTATAAGTTATACATTGGACATGACTATGGCTCTAAGCACAATTACTATCCAGATCCTCTTTTCTCATTGCTATAGGGCATTCACATAATCCACAAATGACTCCAGTGGAGAACAGTACAAAAGTGGCTGAATTCATTCTTAAGGGGGTAACTGATGACCCAGAACTGCAGATCCCACTCTTTATAATGTTTACTCTCATCTACCTCATCACTCTGGTTGGGAACTTGGGCACGATCATGTTGATCCTGCTGGACTCTAGTTTCCACACTCCCATATACTTCTTCCTCAGTAATCTCTCTGTGGCAGAATTTAGTTACTCCACAGCTATCACTCCCAAAGTGATAGCTGGGTTCTTTATATGAAACAAGATCATTGCTTACAAAACGTGCTGCTCAGTTATTCTCTTTTCCAGGCTTTTTCATTGTAGAATATTTTTTCTTGGCCTAAATGGCCTATGACCGCTGTGCAGCAGTGTGTAAACTACATTACACCACCATCATGACAACAAATGTGTGTGCATGTCTGGTCATAGGTCCCTATATCCTTGGTTTTCCTAGAGGCCTCCATCCACACCTGGGACATATTCAGTCTCTCTTTCTGTAGATCCAATGTGATTGATCACTTTTTCTGTGATGCTCCTCCTCTCCTGACTCTCATGTTCAAGCAGTTACATCAGTGAGATGGTTACTTTCTTTGTGGTGGATTTCAATGCCCTCTTTTCTGTCCTAGTCATCTTGATCTCATACCTGTTTATATTGATCACCATCCTGAGGATGTGCTCCTCTGAAGTATGCCAGAAGTTCTTTTCCACCTGTGCTTCCCACCTCACTGCTGCTGTCTCCATCTTCTATGGGACAGGCATCTTCATGTACTTACAGCCCAGCTCCAGGCATTCCATGGACACAGAGAAAATATCGTCTGTGTTCTATGCCATAGTCATTCCCACGCTGAATCTGCTGGTCTACAGTCTGAGGAACAAAGAGGTCAAGAGTACCTTTAAAAAGGCTTTGGTGAAGGTAAAGTCTTCTATAGGATTCATATTTTAATTATACAGAATTAACAAAAAGACAATTTCATACAGCTCAGACCTATCTAGAGAAGATGGTAAATTGCTAGACCAGCAATTTTATAAATTTCTAAAGCAACTTCCCCCAGTTCTTTTTTTTTTTAATTTTTTTGTTTATTGCAGTAACATTGGTTTATAACATTGTATAAGTTTCAGGTGTATGTCATTGTACTTCTATTTCTGCATAGATTACATCATGTTCACCACCCAAATACTAATTACAACCCATCACCACACACATGTGCCGAATTATCCCTTTCACCCTCCTCCCTCCCCCCTTCCCCTCTGGTAACCACCAATCCAATCTCTGTCTCTATGTGTTTGTTTATTGTTGTTATTATCTACTACTTAATGAAGGAAATCATATGGTATTTGACCTTCTCCCTCTGACTTATTTCACTTTGCATAATACCCTCAATGTCCATCCATGTTGTCACAAATGGCCATGTCTGACCAGGCAAGAGAAACAATAGAAAAAATAAACAAATGGGACTACATCAAACTAAAAAGCTTCTGCACAGCAAAGGAAACCATCAACAAAATGAAAAGACAACATAACAATTGGGAGAAGATATTTGCAAACCATACATCTGATAAGGGCTTAATCTCCAAAATATATAAAGAACTCATGCATCTCAACAACAAAAAAACTAAAAACCCAATTAAAAAATGGGCAAAAGATCTGAACAGACATTTCTCCAAAGAAGATATACAGATGTCCCCCAGTTCTTTATTAAATCTACAAAGCAAATCTCTTGACAAATATGAGATCTCAGGAATAACAGCTTAGGAAGAATCAACATGAATTTAGAATTCTTATTTTAAAATTTCCCCTTAATTACATTGTATTACTTGTTTATACAATCATCCACACTCCCATATGCACATTTACAGTCAAATGTATATTTAAATACACGCCCACACACACCTCATTCACGTAAACTGCATGTAACTCATACACCTCAGAATGGACAGAGGAATGAGTTCAAGACATAAATGTAATTAGTCTATTTATATCATAATTTAAAAGATTGATTTTGGTGTCTGATAATACATTCTTAAATATGAACCTATTAATTTTAATAGAAATAACCCCTATGTATGTAATTTTTTAATTTTATTTATAAAAACATTTTTAATGAAAATATTTAATTTTAATATGCTCAAAATTGGTTTCAAACATCCTGTTTACAGGTTTATTGCTGAAGGTTTTTGTTTGTTTGTTTTGTTCCTTTTCAATGATAATACATGTCATTATATGGGCATCTTTATTCAGCTCAATTTCCACCTTTATCGACTCATTATCCAGAATGAACATCTTTATGTGACATTTGTAAGAAAGGAAGCAAACCAGAGTATAAGAGAAGGGAAACAATAATAAAAGCATATTTTAATTCACTAAAATTAAAATGACAACATTTAATATTACGGGAAGACTTGACTCTGTCCTCAAATGCTCAGGCTAGGACATGCTTCATGCTTCTCTCTTCAAGTGTACAGTCATGTCGCCAACTTATAGGTCAATTTTCAGCTCAAATTAGAGGTTGGTATGACTCTCTTTGCTGGTCTGTAAGACTAATCTAGCCTAGCTTTTTAATTTCAGTGTGTTAGCACCCTAAGCATCATTCAGATTGAGGCAATTTTGCCATAAAAGATAAAATAACTGGTTGAGAGTTTGATTTGATAGTTTGGTTTCAACTAGAAAACACGATGATAAAAGTTACTAGAAGTGTGAAATATGAGAGTATAAACCCAGATTGCATACTATACCAGAAAATTACAACATATCAATTTGCAAATCCTTAGGGGAGCATAGTCCTCCCTCCCACCTATCAAAACCAAAAGTTTACCAAGCTATGGCAAATGTAAAAGAGGCGGCTAGTCATTTGCAACAGTTTTCAAGAGCATTAGTCATCAATTTTTTAGCTAACTTCAATACAACAGTTGTTCTCTAATGTGATCTTTACCAGATTTATCACTCAATATTAGAAGTTGGAGGCAAAAGAATCAAGCTCTTCCTACTTTCCCCTGCAGCCAAAAAGAGATGGTTACATGATTCCTGATGAGTATAAGTTTCTTGAAAATGGTGAACATATTTTACTATTTGATAGTGGAGAACATGATATGGACAGAATTTTGGTATATGGTACAAAATCTGGCTTAGATGATTTGGTGAAATATAAGGACTGGGCATGTGATGGAACATTTAAAAGTAGTCCAGATATGTATCACATGTTTCATTGTGTCCTTTTTTCTTCTTCTTCTTCTTCTTTTTTTTTTTTTTTTTTTTTTGTGAGGAAGGTCAGCCCTGAGCTAACATCCATGCTAATCGTCCTCTTTTTGCTGAGGAAGACCGGCCCTGAGCTAACAGCTATTGCCAATCCTCCTCTTTTTTTTTTTCCCCAAAGCCCCAGTAGATAGTTGTATGTCGTAGCTGCACATTCTTTTAGTTGCTGTATGTGGGACACAGCCTCAGCATGGCCGGAGATGTAGTGCATCAGTGCGCTCCCGGGATCCGAACCACCGCCGCCAGTAGCGGAGCGCGCACACTTAACCGCTGAGCCACGGGGCCGGCCCTCATTATGTCCTTTTTAATGTCTCTCTTTTATTATTCATCATTTCATTTTTTACAGCAAAATTGCCTTACAGCCAATTAGTTACTTGGCAAAAATGTCTGTGGCAAACATGTCTAAGGCAAAGATACTTATGGCAAAAATACCAGACACAAAGAGATAGATAAATAGATAGACACGTACGTATATGCATTTATAAATAAACAGCTAGATTAATAGCTATGTATATACATGTATACGTAGTCAAGCTCATTTGGGAAACACTAAATATTCTATCTCTTTGTGATCCACAATGGAGATAAGCATTAAAAGGGTCTGAGAATCCTGATGTGAAGAAGCATGTATAAATTTAACTTTTCAAAACTTATTTCTCTATTTGATGAAACATTCTTTAGGTGCCTTGGAATGCATATTTAAATATAATAATAATAGCCTATGTCATAATGTGCAGGCACTCTTCTAAGCTTGCCACATGTATTAATTCAGGTGTACCGCCTTCCTTCTCTTCCCTCTTTCCTTCCTTCCTTCCTTCCTTCCTTCCTTCCTTCCCTCCTTCCTCCCTCCTTTCCTTCATTCCTTTCTCCCTCCCTTCCTCGTTCTCTCTCTCTCTCTTCCATTCTTTTCTCTTAAAGTATAAGACCCATTCCTAGCCCAAGGGCTGCATGAAAATTCAAGGGCTGAATTTGGTCTATAGATCTAGTTTGCCTGCCCTTGCTCTAAAGTATTATACGTAGTAATTTAAGATCCACTAGGAAAAGAACAACCAATTCATTTTTTCAAAGTCTTTGAATATGTTTCCTTATGTGCTTGCAATTCCCTTCATTCCATCAGCTATTAAAGAAAATTCATAGAGGCAAAATTTTTGTTTTGCTCAAATGTTAAAAATTCCTGCCATAGATGATTAAGGGAGGTCTCCCAGAATGTTTGCTGATGCTATGCATCCTGTTCTTTATGGATGAAATGAAGGGCCGGCCCGTGGTGTAGAGGATAAGAGCATGCACTCCTCTGCTGGCGAGCCAGGTTTGGATCCCGGGCGCGAACCAACACACCACTTGTCAGGCCATGCTGTGGTGGCGTCCCACATAATGTGGAGGAAGATGGACACGGATGTTAGCTCAGGGCCAGTCTTCCTCAGCCAAAAGAGGAGGATTGGCATGGACGTTAGCTCAGGGCTGATCTTCTTCACACACACACACTAAATAAATTAATTTAAAAAAAAAAAGGATGAAATGAAATAAGGATACATGGGCTCCAGATGATTAGAATCCCCTAGAAATGGGAAGTGACCAGTAGGTGATGTCCTCATAACATCTAGATGTAGATGGGAAAGAGTGTGCTGGTATTCAGGAAAAGAGTCAGGTTTTAGAAAGCTATAGGGATAGGGCAAGGTAAAGAGGGATACAAGGAAAATAAGGACATTGTGGAATTATCCTACGCCAGAGTCCTGTAGGGGAGGACCAGGCTCCTCTTCTGCAGTCTTCTCTTCACTCAGAGGCCATTCTTGCCTGATTTAGCCAGATAATTTGGTGCCCTATAGGATGTCTTAAAATCATGGATCCCAAAGAAGAAGAATTTCCCCAGTGCGCTTTTGTAAACTAAATTGAACTAAAAAAAAATATTTGGAGGCAGTTTCCTGGGTTGATCAGCTGTGACAAATTTAGTAGGCAATGTTTTGTGTGATAATCACAGACATCTGCTATCTGGGGACCACAGGATGGTGCCCTCATTTCTACCTATACCCAATGGGAATCCCTCAATGGGTGTTCCGGTAAATCCAATAGATGGGAAATGTTCGAGCGAGCTCAGGACTCACACAAGATGTGGAGTGCATTATAATGATGCTAGCCTGGGCAATTGGGAAGTGAATTTTAGGCTGTTCTTTGCCACACAAATATTATGTTACCTCAGGCAAATTTTGAAGATTTTTGTATTTGAGTTTCCTCATCTACATTATGAGTGGTTAGACTAGATGATGTTCATGGTCCCTTCTAACATCAAAACACTAAGATTTCTACTTCTCTCTCAAGCAATACAAAACATGTTGAAGAATTGTACCCCATTCACCACTTTTAGCTTTTTTATAATTTTACCACTATAATTTTAACTCTTACCCAACCAAGTTGTTCCATTTGCTCCTCCTTAGTTAACTCCCTTTGATTTCATGTACCATTTTCTCCCTGATTCTGCTAACCTCTTCATCTAATCCTATAAGTCCTTGCGAACCTTCCGTCAAAGTCAGCATCATCAGAGGTTTTTCTCTACTGCGCAACACACTAAAAAACACAATGAAATTGAATATTTTTTGTTACAATGGTCAATCAAGAGAGTTCCTTTGATTTAGGAACAATATAGATGACTCATATATGAATCAAGTGCATATAGAGGTTAATTAAGAATGCATTCTCCCTTCTTATCATTCATAGAACCACAGTTTCTTTAATATACTAGAATATCCATAACACTTTTAAAACAACATAATTAGTTATGTTCATCAACAATTGTAAAGACCAAATTGCCTTGTTTGGTATTGTACAACCTATATGTAGTCAATGATCTATATAAAAATAGCCATTGGGGCCGCCCAGTAGTGCAGCGGTTAAGTCCACACGCTCCGCTGTGGTGGCCTGGGGTTTGCAGGTTCGGATCCCGGGCACGCACCAATGCACCGCTTATTGAGCCATGCTGTGGCGGCATCCCATATAAAGTAGAGGAAGATGGGCATGGATGTTGGCCCAGGCCAGTCTTCCTCAAGAAAAAAGGGGAGGATTGGCATTGGATGTTAGCTCTGGGCTAGTCCTCCACACACAAAAAATAAATAAATAAAAAATAAAAATAGCCCAAAATGTGTAATATTTATGATAAGCCAAACACTCATTGTTAGGTCTCTTGATAAATTTTGAACCGTGACACTAGCTGAAGTCCCCTAGGAAGTGAGTGGTAGTAGAGCAGAGGGGAGGTCCAGAGACTAAGCTGTGGGCCATACCAAGATTTAAGGTTTGGGAAGATATTGAAGGTGAAGTGAATGAGAAGGAACAGCCATTGAGATAAGACAAAAAGCAAGAGTATATCGATGTGAACACTATTATATACTAACAATTCCCAAATGTGTAGCTCTGTCCCAAACCTGTGTCCTGAAATTTAGAACTGCATATCATCTGCCTCCTCCAATCTCCATGTCAAATTCTAATTTGACATGTCAAAGTTAGCCCTTGATCTTCCTCACTAACCTGCTTCTCTTGCCGTTTCTCCCCTCTGAGGTAAATGACAACTCACTGCGTGTCACCTTTCTTTTCCACCCCCACTTCCATACCATCGGCAAATCCTTTCATCTCCAATTCCCTGTGGATCCAGAATGTGACTTTCTCATACTTCCACCTCTATGGCTCTTGACCAGGCCTCTTGAATTTCTGCTGCTTTTTCTAACTGGTTTCCTAGGTTCCACTCTTTTATACTCTTTGTTCTTTTTTTATGCACATATTTCCTAATAGTTTCTAAGACTAAACTAATTCCTTTTCATATATTCACTGTCATTTGATCTAAGTGTCTGTTATACTCCAATACTGTGCTGTTTTGATTGCTATAGCTTTATAATATAGAGTGAAATCAGCAAGTGTGCTTCCTCTATCCTAAGATATAAGCATTGGGTTAAGTTAGTGAGAAGGAACATGGTTTGTACTTTCATGCAATAAGGGAAGAGAGAAAATTATGGGGTGATCTGAGAGATGTCCTCTCTTTGGGCACAAACAACGAACAAATCTTGAATCCTGTAATTAGCCATTAGGGACCCAGTTTGGTGCTGACTCATTTATTCAATCTCAGTTCATTCACTCATTTATTTATTCACTCGTGTAAGGATCCAGTCACACATTTCCTGACTCATTCATTTAATTTTTCACTAAGTAAGCATTTAATGATTCCTATTAAAAAAAAGAAAACACGGCTAGTAGAGGATGAGAGGGCTGATGTATGAGCTAATACCAGTCTTCAAGGGTGTACAATTCCCATTAAGTGCCAGTTCCACAGATCATTTTTTAACTTGTAGAAAACTACATCTTGGCCTCATTGAATCCCTCTGAGTGACCAAGGATATTATTTTATTCCTCTATAGTCCATCTGAAAGGATTTCCCCTCACTGTTGATCTTGAGTTCATTGTCTTGTTAGAATCAAAGTCACAAATAGTTTGGAGGAGAGCTTGAGCTCATTCTGCTATTCCTAATGTCTCTGTCTTAGTTCACTTGGGCTGCTATAACACAATACCATAGATTGGGCATTTATGTTTTTATAAACAACATAAATTTATTTCTCACAGTTCTGGAGGCTGGGAAATCTAAGATCAAGATGCTGGCAGATTCTGTGTCTGGTGAGAGCCCGCTTCTTGGTTAATAGATGGCCGTATTTTGCTGTGTCCTCACATGGTTGAAGGGGCAGGGGAGCTCTCTGGGATGTATTTTATAAGAGCCTTAGTCCCACTCACCAGATATTGAATCTTCCTCCTCCCGAAAACCCCACCTCCTACTACCACCACATTGGGCGTTAGGATTTAGCATATGAAATCTGGGGGCAAACACACATTCAGTCTAAGGAGCTTCCATTCCCAGAAATAATCTAGACAGAAATTTTAGTTGAATAAACTCACTACTCATTTTTATCGAAAAGTTACAGAAGCATATTTGCCAGGAGATGGATAAATTGTTACATTATTCAAGTGCTGTCCAGCACAGGGTGTTAGACGTGGTTAATCATATCTAAATCGTATCTAAACCTGCTGTATGTGCCACAACTATGTGACTAATACCCCACACAAGCTCACCAGAACTTAAAAGGTCAGGGCATGAAGGCTTTCTCAGATCGCATTCACGGTTTACTGTTCTTTTCCTATTTCTTCTCAGGTAGGCAATGGGACATTTGGGATTTGGCGAAGCTGAGCACATCAGATTTTAAGGTTTGTTGTCTTCAAAACTTCTAAAAGTGTATGTTCACTGGAGCATGCACATTTTCTGGCTAAGCTTCTTTATCCATGTGAAGTGTCTCATTATGTAGTGTACAGCTGCTAGAAAAAAAGGATGACAAATCTTCCCAGGTAAGAAGGGCTTCATTGTAAGTACTAGCAATGCATGGACAGAACACAAGGAAGCCAATCCACTTTATATACCTCCAATCATCTCAAAAACCTATGTTGCTTAATGCACTCCTCTTACAGCTAAGGTGAAGTGATAGGGATTTAGGGAATTTTCAGAATATCAACACTAAGGGAGATTGAAACAGTTCAAGGAAGATGCTAGATCAATATTTATCTGAACTTTTCATGTCACTTTCACTTCTAATGCTTTAACTACAGATAATTTTGCTATACTGAGAAGATTAGTGGCACTTGATAAAAGAGAATTTCCTTCATCTTAACATCCTTTATGCCTACTACAGGATGTTATGGTGTTAAACAATTGTTAACTGAATTAAACTGGAAAGGATGTGCTTTGGAGTCCTACAGACTTAGTTCAAAATTCTCACTTTGCCACCATCTACCCATGTCTGAGCCTCCAATTCTTCTTCTCCATATGGTTGATCCTC
This sequence comes from Dicerorhinus sumatrensis harrissoni, assembly GCA_014189135.1. Taxonomy (NCBI): domain Eukaryota; kingdom Metazoa; phylum Chordata; class Mammalia; order Perissodactyla; family Rhinocerotidae; genus Dicerorhinus; species Dicerorhinus sumatrensis. Next base: position 17,961,220 of record JABWHU010000190.1, on the reverse strand, counting down.
TCAGAGTTAGTGTGAGACTTGATTGAAAAGACATATGCAAATAATTGGGAAGGCACTAGATGCTAAATGAATATTATCTTTTTTGTCTCAATCTCTTCTATGTCTCAGGCTCTGGGGAAGTGACTGCATATTACAAACTCCTGGTGCCCAGGTCTTATCCCCAGATCTATTAAATCAGACTCTCTGGAGGTAAGGTCCAGGCAGCAGTATTTTAAAAATCTGGCAGATTATTTTAATGTGCAGCCTAGGTTGAGAACCACTGCTGTAGGCTAGTGTTTCTAGACTGCTTGAGTCCAGTGGTTTTCAAACCTGAGCATGCTTCAGAATCACCTGGAGGGCTTGTTCAAACACAGATAGCTTGGCTGCACTCCTGGAGTTTCTGATTCTGTAGGTCCGTTGTGGGCTTCCTATAATTGGCATTTCTAAAATGTTCTACGTGATGCTAATGCTGCTGGTTTGGTAATGATGCTTTTGAACCACTGCTCCAGGGAAACAGTTCTTAAAGTGTGATCTGCACAGCAACCTCATCTGAAATCCAGGGGAAGTTTGATAAGAATCTAGGCAGTCCTCCTATCCATACTCTCTTATATGAAGTTTATGTATTAAAACTCATGTAAGGAATAGGTATGGATATATTTTTGTCCTCTGAACTGTGTTTCTCTCTGAAGTTTAGGAAATAAATAGACTTACCTTATACAGCATCACTCATTATCAAAAATCACCACTGACATTCTTGTAATCTATGCTAAGGATCCAGGTATATGTGGCTAATAAGGGAAAATTCTGCACATTTCTAGGCTCTACCAGAGATATACTAAATTAGAATATTTGGAATTAGGTTCTGGAATTCAACATTTCAACAGTCTCTCAAAGTCACTCTTAGGAGCATGAATGTTTGAGAACCACACCTCTATGCTATGTACAAGAATCATGGAGTTCTTCAGAATTCTAGTAATTGAAAATGTAATTCTAGCATCATACATGTATGAGATTTACCTACAAAGCACTTTAGACCAATAAGGTGATATAGTGTGGGATTCTACAGTATCTAGGATTATAATCTTGATCTTAAGATAGAAATAACATGCTATTTCTAGAAAAAGACATCCAAGATTTCTCCTACCCAGTCATATTCCCAAAGCAAGAACAGATTCAGTCTCATTGGAGAGAAAACTGCTCAAAGAAATTAAAAACAAGAAAGAATTAAAGTTCAAAAAATATTCTTGTACACTAGATTTCCAAGAGAAATTTCACATGGTTTTCATGCTATTACTAATTAGAAGGCTAAGCCCAATGAAGACTTAGCTTTTCCAACTACCTTTTTGATGAACTCTTGATTTTCTTCCTCAGGCTATAAACCAGAGGGTTCAGCATGGGGATGACCATAGTGTAGCACACACGGACGCCATTTTGTCTGTGTCCATGGAATGACTAGAACTTGGCTGTAAGTACATGAAGATGGTTGTCCCATAGAAGATGGAAACAGTGGTTAGATGGGAAGCACAGGTGGAGAAGGCCTTCTTCTGTCCCTCAGCTGTGTGCATCCTCAGCATACCAATAAAAATGAGCACCTAAGAGTTCAAGATAACCCAGAGAGAGAAAATTATTCGTAATGCTGCCAATGTGATGAGCACAATTTCATTTGGGTGGATATCAGAGCAAGAGAGAGCTAGCAGTGGAGGAATGTCACAGAAAAAGTGATTAACAACATTGGAATGACAGAAGGGGAAGTGGAAAGTAAAGGCAACATGGATGGAAGACTGCAGAAGTCCACAGATGTAAGAGCCAGTGACCAGTAAGGCACACACAGTACTTGTCATGGCGGTGGTGTAACGCAGGGGTTTACACACTGCCACATGGCGGTCAAAGGCCATGGAGGCCAGGAGGAAACTTTCACTAGTGGCAAATGCTGCAAAGAAGAACATCTGGGCAGCACATGCATTGTAGGAAATGATCTTATCTCCTGTGAGAAACCCCACCATTACCTTAGGAGTGACAGCTGAGGCATAAACACAGTCCATCAAGGAGAGGTTACTGAGAAAAAAGTACATGGGAGTGTGGAGTCGAGAGTCCAACAGAATCAACGTGATCATCCCCAGGTTCCCAACCACAGTGATGAAGTAAATGAGAGTGAGGATTATAAACAAAGGGACCTGCATCTCTAGGGCATCTGTCAACCCCACAAGAATGAATTCAGTCCCCTCTGAAATGTTCTCCATCAAAATCACTTGGGAATCATGGTGAGTGGCACCTATGAGAAGATGACAAACACAAGATAATGCTCTTTGATCACTATCACAGGAACTGAAGTGTGAACAGGGTCTCTTACTCATATATTCAGCTTGCTATCAAGGGCAGAATCTCATGTGCAACAAGTTGGACTAAATGGTGGATAGGGGTGGGTTGAGTGAAGTAGTTCATTTAGAATGGTATGGAAGGACACTGGAATATCCTTGATGACTATGGCTGCTAAAAGGAGACCATATTATGACTCTGGGGCGTGTGTCAGCTTGCTCACTGCATGGTATACTCTATTACATTAATAGGACTCTATTTCACTACTTGCCATATCTTACAGGCACTCTTGTCTATGATACACATAGAAAGTTTAACCAACAGAAAGTAACATATAGGAAATTTTTTGTCAGTTATTGACATATGATGCTGAAAAGCTCCATCTAATACATTTGCCATAGCTGAGGGACCCCTCACCAGCTTCTTCATAACAGCTGAACATATACAATGATTCAGAGCCCTGCTTTAGAGATACCCACACTTTTCTTTCTAATTCATGAGGGCCCTTAATTAGGTGCTCCACTTCAACCATTGGACCCTAAAGGAAACTTCATGATTTCTGGCACCTTCTTAGTGACGTTTTGGCATCTTTCAGCAACTCTCAAATTAATGAACAGTTTTTTAAAAGGTTGAAGAAAACTTTCATAGTTTTCTCTTCATGTGACAGTCTTTGTTTTTTCTCATTGTCTGATGTTTTCCATCTTCCACCATCATGTATACTTTTGTTTTACTTGTGGGGAGGAGAGGTGGAAGAGATGTTTTTGTTCTCACCTGGAGACTCTGTGCCCTCAACCAAGCCATAGACCTCCTGCCACATTACATCATCTGTCTGGTTGTGCTCACCTCCAGTGGTAGCTCAGCTGATCGCTTATTATGGCTGCTGTGGTTATAGTAGGAGAGGCTTTTTCAATCCAAGAAGCATTCCTGTCTCTGGAGTCTTGTCACATTCATTTCTCCTGGATTAACAAAACTTAAGGATATGAAATAGCCCTCGTTTTTAACGCTGGCCTAGTGGGAAAGACCTATATCCAAAAGATATGTTAATCATAGTGTATTTCTAAAGTAGAGGTATGCCTAGGGGTCTTTGAAAGTAGAAAGGATGTGTGGTTAGCCAAACTCAGGGACTCAGGAAGGCTTTCTGGAGGTGATAACTTATGAGTCATTACTTGGAGACGAAAGAAATAATAATAATGATTGTCAGTTATTATAATAGCAAACATATAGAACTTACTGTGTGTCAAGAAACTGTTCTAAGCTGTTCAGATATATTAACTCATTGAGTACATTTAGCAATTCCATGAGTCAGGTACTATTATTACCCCTATTTTACTTCAAATGGAACTGAGATTTAAAGAGATAAGTTAGTTGCTCAAGTAACAAATCTAATGGTAGAAATGGGATTTAAGCCTAGACAGTGTTGTCTAAAATCCATAATATTTAGCAATTTTCTCAAAATAGTGGGTCAAGTTAATTAACTTTCCTGTATTTCAGCTTCCTCATCTTTCAAGTGGGAAACACAGCTTTCAACTTTTAAGGTAGATGAGTAAAATAACTTAGACCATGCAAAACATTTAAATAATGTCAATTACACAGCAAGTACTCAAGAAGTTTAAGCTGTTATTACTACTGCTGCTGCTACTACTACTACTATACCAGCCAGAAGAAACATAATGGATAAAAGCATGGTAAATATAACTGTATAAACAGGCAATTATAAGGAGATAGATATTACTAATTAGTAACATACATGGCACAATCAAATTTCAATTAGGGAGTAATGTGCAAAAATAATTGGTAGAAGCAAGACATATAGAATTGAACCCTGAAAGAAAGATACAAACAAATGTGTCAGATTATAGATATAATACAAACATTTAGAAGAAGAGTCTGAGGTGACTATTTACAAACAGTGTATATAAGAGTATAATTTTTCCATTTGTACAGGTGTTGCTCACTGATTAGCAACTTTGAAGGGATGTGGCCTTGGGAACATTACTTACACTCTGCAAGTCTCAGTTTTGTTGTCTATGAAATACCGAGGTTGTGTAATACCTAATGTATCTATTTTACAGAGCAGAAAAGATAAAATTAAATGACGTATGGAGCCCTACTAACACAAGGTCCGGCACGTGGAATGTATTCAGTGTTAGTTCCCTCTTCTTCTCGTTCTCCTCCTAGCTGGCTTTGCATACAAGCCAGTTGTGTACCAGGAACTGGTGTAACAAAATAACATGATTCCTGACATTTTCAGGAGGTAGAGAGAGCCAGATCTACAAATTATCCTCCAAAGTGATAAATGCTATAATAAAAAATATGTAATAAATTGTTACAAAATGATCACAAAAGTACTCAGAATATGCCAGAACACCCTACTGACCATGAACTTACTTCCTTCTGAGACTGGTTCATCAATTCTTAGATGTCTGTGTTTGCTAGAGTTGCCAGATTTGGCCCAAATGCATAAACATGTGAATCTAATTAAATTTATTTTTGAAAAAAGTTAATTTCTGTGTTCCACTGATGTACCAAGAATGGCCAAATTATTGACCAAATTTCTTATCTGTACTAAATACAAAATAGCTCCTTTTGATCCAGAAATTCAAAAGTGTCGGTGGGGGGCGTTGGATCAGATTATACTACAAGCACAAGATCAATTCTAATCCTAGTTCTTTTGATAATCAGCTGGATGTAGGTCTCCCACTGGCCAGATCTTCTTAATTCATAAGATGAGAAATATTCTCTATCTCCCTTGTAGGCTGCTATTCTGCTCTGATGTGACAATGAATATGAAAGTTCTTTTAAAAGCATAAAGGATACTAACATTTTAAAGTTAGACAATCTGAGCCATTACTTTACATAGTTTACCTCATCTCTTCTGGGTTACTGCAAGATGGTCAGCCAAAAATGTTGAATGTCCAAACTTTGATGTTCATAATGAAAATGGCTTTATATTTGAGATCCCCAAATAGATGTTGAAAGTTCTACAGCCCTGGGAGTGTAGACAGGGAGCACTATTTGCACTGCTTCTTTTGCAGCACATTCTAAATAAAAGAAAATTAGGAGGCGCAGTCTCCCTTTTGGGTCTAACCATTGCGTCAACCACTTATATAAGATATCTGATTGTAATGAGCATGGGAATCTGGGTGCTTTAAAGAAGATGACTAGCTAACAGGGTGGCTGTGTTCTAGCTATTTAACCTCTATGGGCTTTATTATACTCATTTGTAAAATAAAAACAGTTGGACCTTCTGGAGTGCCTTCCCATTCTAATTGGCTGTGATTGTATGTTTTCTTGATACTTACTTTGGTTCTAGGAACAGAAAAATGTGGATACAAAGGAGCGAGTGTGGAAAACCTTCATGCCCAGATTGTTGACCAGCAGTTCGCATCCAGAAAAGCATCATCCTGGAGAAACTCCTTCCCCACCAGTGGAGCTCAGTTGTGGAACATAACTTGGGCTTGTGTTCTTGCAAATATCAAGGCAAAGACACCGACCTTTTCAAACTGCAAATCTCATAGGAAACATTTAGTGTCATATGAATGGATATCTCAGGAGGCTCCTGATCCCAGGTTAGCCCAACCAGAATCTGACTGGAGATAGAGGATAATGTTTGTATATATTTTACCTGGGAGTCCTTATGAAGACACGGGGAATGGAAACTTGAAGGGAAGAGCCCCCGATCATCAAATCTGCAGTGCCACAGCCAAGTTAGGCAACAAAAATAAAAACCTCACTAAAATCTCTGGTTTAGGTGATGTGAGGACATCAAGCAAGCTTTCTCATATCTATTTTTTTCTTTAGAGCCCAGAAATCTCCCCAGGAATTTTTTTTAAAAAGTACTCATTTGTCTTACCACTAAAGAGCTATTCTGTGGATGTTTAGGGAAAATTTTTTTCTTTTTTTTTTTTTTAGAACTAAGTGATGGATCCACTCTTTCCTCTGCATGGTCATCTCAGACCCCAAACACTCAAGCAGAATTCTCTCTCTTTTATTGAAGCAGTCAGGTGTGGCTGTTACAAGTTTGAGTTATGCAACCATGTGGCATAGATGATGGTGGGAAATGGAAAACATCAGTCCGTGAGAAAAAAGTAAAAGACTGTTAAATGAAGAATGAATTCAATCACATCTGAAATTTTATCCATCAACGTCACTTGGGAATCATTATGAAAGGCACCTATGACAAGATGGCAAACACAAGATAATGCAATTTGATCACTATGATGGGAGCTGAAGTGTGAATAGGGTCTCTTACACACATATGCCAGCTTCCTGTAGAGGGCAGGCACTCATGTGCAAGAAGTTGTACTGAATGCTGGGTAGGAGTGAGTTGACTGCGGTCGTTCATCTAGAAGTATAGTTGACATACAATATGACATTAGTTTCAGGTGTACAGCATAGTGATTTGACATTTATATGCACTACGAAATGATCACTGTGGCAAGTCTAGTATCCATTTGTCACCATACAATGTTATTACAATATTATTGACCATATTCCCTATGCTGTACGTTACTTCCTCATGAGTTATTTATTTCATACCTCTTAATCTCCTCCACCTATTTTGCCCATCCTCCAGCCCCTGCTCCTCTCTGGCAACCAGCAATTTGTTCTTTGTATCTAAGAATTTGCTTCTGTTTTGTTTTGTTTGCTCATTTGTTTTGTTTTGTAGATTCCACGTATAAGTGAAATCATGTGGTATTTGCCTTTCTCTATGTGACTTACTTCACTTAGCATACTACCATCTATGTCCATGAATGTTGTTGCAAGTGGCAAGATCTCCTTGTTTTGGCTGAGAATATTCCATTATATGTGTGTGTGTGTGTGTACACACACATACCACATCTTCTTTATCCATGCATCTAAAACAATGGGGAAAAGACAGTCTGTTGAATAAATAATGTTGGGAAAATTGGATAATGTTGGGAAAATTGGACAACTACATGCAAAAGAATGAAATTGGACCTCTATCTTATACCAAATGCAAAAAGAAATTCAAAATGGATTAAAGACTTGAATGTAAGAACTGAAACATAAAACTCCTAGAACAAAATATAAGCAGTAAGCTCTTTGATATCTGTCTTAGTGATATTTTTTTGGATCTGTCTCCTCAGGCAAGGCCAACAAAAACAAACGTAAACAAATGGGACAACATCAAACTAAAAAGCTTGGCATAGCAAAGGAAACCATCAGCAAAATGAAAAGGAAGCTACTGAATGGGAGAAGATATTTGCAAGTGATATATCCAATAAGGGGTTAATATTCAAAATATATAAAGAACTCATACAACTTAATAATAAAAAAAATCCAGTTAAAAATGTGCAGAGGACCTGAATAGACATTTTTCAAAAGAAGACATACAAATGGCCACCAGGTATATGAAAAGATGCCGACATCACTAATCATCAGGGAAATGCAAATCAAAACCCCAATAAGATATCACCTCACACTTGTTCGAATGTCCATTATCAAAAAGACAAAAAGTAACAAGTGTTGGTGAGGATGTAGAGAAAAGGGAAGCCTTGTGCACTGTTGGTGGGAATGTAAACTGGTGTAGCCACTATGGAAAAGAGTGTAGAGATTCCTCAAAAAATTAAAAATAGAACTACCATACAATCCAGCAATTCCACTTTTGGGTATTTATGTGAAGAAAACAAAAAATCTTTAATTTTAAAAGACATACGCACCCCTGTGTTCATTGCCGCATTATTTATAATAGCCAAGATATGAAAGCAACGTAAGTGTCCAACAATAGGTGAATGGACAACACTTGTTATCTTTTGAATATCTGACAATAGCTGGCCTAATAGGTGTGAGGTAGGTAACTCATTGTTGTATTGATTTTCATTTCCTTGATGATCAGTGATGTTCAGCATCTTTTCACACACCTGTTGGCCATTCGTATGTCTTATTTCGAAAAATGTCTATTCAGATCCTGTGTTCATTTTTTTTGTTTGTTTATCGCAGTAACATTGGTTTATAACATTGTATAAATTTCAATTGTACATTATTATACCTCTATTTCTGCATGGATTACATCATGTTCTCAAGTTCACCACCCAAATACTAATTACAATCCATCACCACACACACGTGCCTAATTATCCCTTTTGCCCTCCTCCTTCCCCTCTTCCCCTCTGGTAACCACCAGGCCAATCTCCGTCTCTGTGTTTGTTTGTTGTTGTTATTATCTACTACTTAATGAGTGAGATCATATGGTATTTGACCCTCTTGCTATTGAGTGTATGGGTTCATTATATGTTTTGGATACTAAGTTATTATTGGATATACAGCTTGAAAATGTTTTCTCCTGTTCCATACATTGTCTTTTTATCTTGTTGATTATCTCCTTTGCTGTGCAGGAACTTTTTAGTTTGAGGTAGTCTTATTTATTTTTACTTTTATTGCCTGTGCTTTTGGTGTAAAATCTGAAAAATTATTGCCAAGACTAATCCAGTTTTCTCAACACCATTTATTGAAGAGACTATTCCTTTCCCATTGTTTATTCTTGGCACCTTTGTTAAGAGTCAGTTGACCGTATATGTGTGGATTTATTTCCGAGCTCTCTATTCGTTCCATTGCTGTGTGTGTCTGTTTTCATAACAGAATCATACTGTTTCAATTACTACAGCTTTGTAATATAATTTGAAATCAGGAAATGTGATGCCTCCAGCTTTGTTCTTCTTTCTCAAGATCGCTTTAGCTGTTTGGGATCTTTTGTGGTTCTATAGAGCTGGGTCTGTACAGGGGGCACATGTGAGTTGTATCCAAGGGTTAGGCAAAGGAAGAGTTATTCTCTACAAAGGGACACATGCGGGAATTTTAGAGTGATGGAATTATTGTGTATTGTATTGGAATGGCAGATACATGAATGTATATATTTGTTAAAACCTATAGAACTGTACCGTACTCATTAAGAGTAAACTTTAATGTTTATAATTTTAAAAAATCAACTTGGAGGTTGGGGGGCTCCAGGATGAAATACAGACTATTACAAAAGAATCTAGCCCACTGAAAGGGGAGGGAAAAAAGGTCTGACATAAGTAATGTTGGAAAAATGTGTTGACTGGAAACTGTCAATTACAAAAGCTAAAAATAAAAGGAAATTCACAAGCAGACTGTACTCCAATTGGTAACATTGTTGTTCACAGGGATCTCGTTAAAAATTTTGGAATGTCTTTGCTTCATACTGGAGTTCAACAAATAAACAAGAGCTGGTCAGAGAAGTAAGGCTGAAGGCTGAAGTAAAATGGATTGTATTAGAGACTTTAATACAAAGTCATGTTTAGTGTGCTCTCTCTCTCTCTCTCCATCTTTCTCTTTCTCTCTACATATATATATATACATACATGAATTGGTATAGAAAGAAGTATATATTTGATAGACTTGCGTGTATACATGGATACATATACATACCTATATTTTCTAGCTCTGTCTGCCTAGAAGGCCTGGAAGTGACCCCTAGGAGGAATGAGTATACCCAGCACTCAGAACTTGTTTCTTAAATATGATTCTTCAATAAAAGGTAGCAGGACTCTGAACAGTTAACTAATTTTAGAGCTGGGACAGGAAAATACAAGATAAGCCTAGAGCACCTTGTAAATCCAGAAAGAAAAAAACAAAACAAAACAAATCACAAAACAAAAAGATTGGGATATATCAAAAGGACACAGAGCTCAAACCGAAAGTGCCCCCAATGGCCAAAGATGGAACAAGTTGATCATAAAATAAATAATGTAGTACTGAATTATAACCAGATTGTAAAACTATCATAAATGAGCCTACGCTGACAAAAACAGACAAACAAACAAACAAATACTGTGAAGGAGAAGAGACTTCATTCTTTTACAAGAATCTAAATAATATATTTAGGACCCCCTCCTCCAGGAGGGGCCCACCTTGGCCCAAGGTTCATTTACTGGGCATGGAAACACACACAACCCATCTGTCAGTTGTCATTCTATGGCAGCCGCATGTTGGTCTGAAGCTGAAAGCTATGCTACCACTATTTCAAATATCAGTAGGGTTACCCATGGTGGACAGGTTTCAGTGGAGTTTCTAGACTCAGACAGACTAGGAAAAAGGACTTGGTCACCCACTTTTAAAAAAAAATTGACCATGAAAACCCTATGAATAGCAGCAGAGCATTGTCTGATATAGCACTGGAAGGTGAGAGGATGGTGTAAAAAGGCCGCACAGGATTCTGTTCTGCTGTTCACAGGGTCACTGGGAGTTGGAATTGACTTGACTCCAGGGCGCTAACAACAACCCCCAGGAGGGGGAGTGTACTACCCAGCCACGTTGAGTGTGGCCTGGACTTTGTGACTACCTTGCAAAGAATAGAGTATACAACATGGAAAACAGGTAACATTATAGTGAATAAACTGGCAAAAATATCTTGGTCGGTTAACATCCCCAGTGACAAGGCGTATTGGTAACATATATCCCCTGAGAGGATGTGGTGAGAAGGCACTTCTTATTTTTCCTCAAAACCTATAGCCTCTGTTTAATCACGAGAAAAAAATCACCCAAATGCAAATTGAAAGCCATTCTACAAAGTACCTGACCAGTATTTCTCAAAGCTATCAAGGTAAAGAAAAACAAATAAAGACTGAGAAACAGTCACAGATCAGAGGAGACTAAGGAGATATGGCCACTCTGTGCAATGTTGTTTCTTGGATTGGATCTTGGAAGGGAAAAAGGACATTCTTTGAAATATAATAAAATCTGATTAAATTCTTGAAGTTTAAATAATAGTGATGTGCCAATGTTAGTTTCTTAGTTTGAACAGATGTATCATGATACAGTAATATGTTAACAATAGGGAAAACTAGGTGAAAGGCAAACAGGACTTGTCTGCAATAGCACAGCAAATTTTTTGAAATCTAAAATTATTCTAAAATTGAATAATATATTTAAAATAATCATTAAAAAATGATGATTTTGGGGGGATGGGAAAACACCACTTTCATGGACTTTTGAGCCAGAAGGGGATATTTATGTTACATCACACTGTCCCTGGTAATATCAGGGTGTCCCTCTTAGGGCATTCAAGCACAGTTTTATAAATCTTGAGATGTTTAATGTTTCTAATTTTATAGAAATGGGAAAGAATTCATGAGTGCAAATTCCTTTGGGTAGCTTTAGTACAAATTTGGACTCACCTGAGGATCAAAATAAAATACACAATTATTGTACATTATATTAACATGCTGAGGTAGGTTATATTTATTGTTGTAAAGTATCATCATGCTTACATTTTCTGTGGGTGTTTAGAATCATTATAGTTAAATGAATCATCAATATGTATGAAGAAATTTTTTAAATTGAATCAGGAAGGAAATTTATCATAGTCTCATATTTTGTCTTTTTATGTTTCACTAAATAGAATTAATTTCATGTGTTATTTGCTGCTTGTTGAGAAATACCTAATAAAAAAATTTAAGATGCTTACATTTTATCCACTTGATAGTGTGGTTTTCAAAAGATTAAATATTCCAAGAGTGGAGGAATGCAAGTAGTGAGTAAGAAAATAGAAAAAAACTACTTACACCTCATAAAGTGCTCTAAAATTCTTTTCTAAAAAATTATGTAATAGGTAATGAACTAAGTGATCAGTGGTTCAATTATATTTACTGCTGGATTCAAAGCTTAATTAATTAGTTGATTTATTAATTTAACCAATTTTCACTGAGAAATTAGTATGAACCAGGCCAAAATTTATGTACTGGGGAGGAAGTTGTGGATAAAGAAGCAAAGTCACTCCTCCTGTGTGAGTAGGGAGCTAGATGAACAGGTGAACAAATAAATTAATAATAATAACAATAGTTCAGTCCTGATCAGGACTATGAAGAATAAAGCAAGGAAAGAACAGTGTCCATTCAGGGGTGGAGTGACTATGATATGGCAACACTTAAGCAAAGACCTGAAGGAAGTGAGGGAGCTTTCTGAGCATTGACAAAAGCACGTGCAAAGACCCTGAGGCAGGAGCATGCTTGGAGTTGCTCAGGAACAGCAAGGAACTGTGTGAAGGAAGTGGAGTGAATGAGTAGGAGAGTGGTAAGACATGATATAGCTCATCTAAAACTAAAGTATCCATGCATGAGTGTCATTAGCTGTTTCATAGTATTTCCAGAGGAAAAAAAGAATAACATTATCACTATTCAGTGCATTTTTTTTTACAAAGTTGAAAAGTCAGATGCAGGAAAATTGAAAAATTCCTTTATTATCAATTGATCCCCTTTTCTTCTACTCTGATCTTCTTGCTTTTGAAAATTATCATGTGATCATACTTTCTCTACCAAAGGACTTACTGAAGACAGAAATATTAACTCCTTCAAGATGCTATACTTACATAGCTTTAAAAAAAATATGGGGGATGGCCCGGTGGCTTAGCGGTTAAGTGCGCGTACTCCGCTGCTGGTGGCCCAGGTTCGGATTCTGGGCTCACACCAACGCACCGCTTGTGTGGCCATGCTGAGGGGGCGTCCCACATACAGCAACTAGAAGGATGTGCAACTATGACATACAACTATCTACTGGGGCTTTGGGGAGAAAAACGGAAAAAAGGAGGAGGATTGGCAATAGATGTTAGCTCAGGGCCAGACTTCCTCAGCGAAAAGAGGTGGATTTGCATGGATGTTAGCTCAGGGCTGATCTTCCTCACACACAAAAATAAAATTTAAAAAAAAAATATGCCAACCAAAAGCATATACTTTTATTAAAACTCTAAGTCATGTTTTTCTTCATTTTGGCCTCCAAATAAAAAATGTTAGACATAAATTTATATGCTGCTACCACAATTAAGTTTTTTATTAAAAATTAGTCATAGTCCATCTACCTCCTTAACAAATTTCCCACTCTTGTGTGTATGTGCATATATGAAGTCCTCGCATGCACTTCTATTCATGGATGTGAGCCCTATTTTACAAAAATACTTGCATTGACGTATGATAGAGAAAATACGAACACATGAATAAATCAAATATAATTCATAAGGTTTATGACAAGCAGGATCTAAAAATTTTTAAGATGCCCTTTGGCCATCCTCATTCAGATATTACATATCTGGAAGTATTATTTTCTTTTTTCTAGGAGACAGACTTTTGAAGAGGAAAGGGTAACACCTCAGTAATTTAAATGCAGTGTGGGCAGTAAAATGTGAGTTAATGCATGGAGAAGATCTGACAGGAATGAAACTAGATTATTGTGGATCCTATAATTTTAAGAGGTGAGGCCTAGAGACAATTTTGCCTTTTCAACAACCTTCCTGAAAGCACTCTTGACGTCTTTGTTCCTCAGACTATAGACCACAGGGTTCAGCATGGGGATGACCATTGTGTAGAACACAGATGCGATTTTGTCTGTGTACATGGAATGACTGGAGCTGGGCTGGGAGTACATGAAGATGCCTGTCCCATAGAAGATGGAGACTGCAGTGAGGTGAGATGCAGAGGTGGATAAAGCCTTCCGATATCCCCTCACTGAGGGCATCTTTAGAATCCTGACAAATACAAACAGGTAGGAAATCAAGATTATGAGGAGAGCAAAAAAGATATTGAAGCTTACCACAACAACAAGGATCAGATCACTAATATGTCTGTCAGAGCAAGACAGAGCCATGACTGCTGGAATATCACAGAAAAAGTGTTGGACCACATTGGACCTACAGAAGTAGAGCCTGAAAATGTTCCCAGTCTGGATGGAGGCATTCAGGAAACCACAGACATAGGATCCTACAGCCAGACAAGCACACACACTTGTTGTCATGGTGGTGGTGTAATGTAGGGGTTTACACACTGCTGCATAGCGATCATATGCCATTGAGGCCAAGAGGTAACTTTCTACAGTGGCAAAGACTGCAAAAAAGAACATCTGAGCAGCACATGTGTTGTATGAGATAACTTTGTCTCCTATAAGGAACCCAGCCATCACCTTGGGAGTGACTGCTGTGGAGTAACCAAAGTCCATCAGAGACAGATTACTAATGAAAAAGTACATGGGAGTGTGGAGACAAGAGTCCAAGAGAATCAACAGGATCATTCCCAGGTTTCCAACCACATTGATGACATAAATGAAAGTGAAAATGGTAAAGAGGGGGACCTGTAGTTCTGGGGCATTGGTTAGTCCTAGGAGGATGAACTCAGTTACTGCTGTATTGTTCTCCATGGATGTTATTTGGGAAGCACAGGATGCCCTGTAGCAATGAGAAATAAAGGAACAGAGTGATAAACAAATAAAAGAGAGAAGTAAAATTCATTTAATATTATATGTATTCATTTTTATTATAACAATAATTTATACGTCAAGATTCTACAGGTCTACACTATCTATTAGACAATAAAGTTTAAGGCACAAATTATCTGTAGAGTTTCACATTTTTGAAGTTGAAAGATCTTCATGGATCATTTTCCAACTTTTAAATTTTGTAAATTTGTAAACTGAAATGTAGAAAATGTAATGTCTTGATTAAGATGAAATGTTTTAAATGACTGTATCTGTCGATTCAGTTTTCCTGAGCTTAGTAAATGCTTAAATCTATGTTGCTCATGTGTAGGAACTGCTCAAGACACTTTATATGCATATTCACATGTTCCTCTCAACAACCCTATGTGACTAATTAATTGTTTATTTATTTTAATTTTTGTTTATTGCAGTAACATTAGTTTATAACATTGTAAAAATTTCAGGTGTACATCATTATACTTCTATTTCTGCATAGAATACATCATGTTCACCACGGAAATACTAATTACAACCCATCACCACACACATGTACCGAATTATCCCTTTCACCCTCCTCCCTGCCCCCTTCCCCTCTGGTAACCACCAATCCAATCTCTGTCCCTACGTGTTTGTTTACTGTTGTTATTATCTACTACTTAATGAAGGAAATCATATGGTATTTGACCTTCTCCCTCTGACTTATTTCACTTTGCATTATACCCTCAATGTCCATCCATGTTGTGTGACTAATTAATTGTTATCCCCATTTAGCTTATGAAGCACAGGGGTTGGGTAACGTATTTTTTTTTAATTTTTTGTTTATTGCACTAACATTGGTTTATAACATTGTATAAATTTCAGGTGTACATCATTATACTTCTATTTCTGCATAGATTACATCATGTTAACCACCCAAATACTAATTATAACCCATCACCACACACATGTGCCTAATTATCCCTTTCGCCCTCCTCCCTCCCCCCTTCCCCTCCGGTAACCACCAATCCAATCTCTGTCTCTATGTGTTTGTTTCTTGTTGTTATTACCTACTACTTAATGAAGGAAATCATATTGTATTTGACCTTCTCCCTCTGACTTATTTCACTTTGCATAATACCCTCAAGGTTCATCCATGTTGTCACAAATGGCTGGATTTCATCGTTTCTTATGGCTGAGTAGTATTCCATTGTGTATATATACCACATCTTCTTTATCCATTCATCCTTTGATGGGCACTTAGGTTGCTTCCAAGTCTCTCATACACTGCTGGTGGGAGTGCAAACTGGTGCAGCCACTATGGAAAACAGTATGGAGATTCCTCAAAAATTCAAGGATAGAACTACCATATGATCCAGCTATTCCGCTTCTGGGTATTTAGCCAAAGAACTTGAAAACACCAATGCATAATGATACATACAACCCTGTGTTCACTGCAGCGTTATTCACAATAGCCAACACTTGGAAGTTATTTATTGTTTTACCAACATCCTCCATACTCCTTTCACAACTTCACTTTACATGCCTAGCCCATAAATTCATTATGTTTGCCAACGTTTGAACAGTCGCAACCACTTGCAGAATATACTATGTTCTACAATCTATATTAAGATCTATATGCATTTATATTTATGTGTGCATGTATATATCTATACATATATACATATATATGTATATGTCCTTTCATTTAATCCTCACAATAATGTTATAACATAAGTAGTAGTATTATTCCCATTTTACCAATAAGAGAACAGATTATTTGAGAAAGTATGTAAAGCTCTACAATTAACGTCTAGTATGAGGAAAATTCAAGATTTAAGATTCAAACCCAGCTGTGCCCAAACAAAAGCCTGTGCCTTTAGCCACCTCACCACAAGCATTTATAGATGTGTTAGTAATAATAAGAGTGAGATTATGGGGAAACAATTACAGCGGAGTATGGATCTTGCTAATTGAAGAAGGTTATTTTACGCTCATCTATTTTTTTAACCTTCAATGAGAGGTCAACAGACAGTGAATAAGATGAAATTAATTCCTACTCAATCAGAGCATCATCTACCCTTTTTCTTTTTCTTTTTTTACTATTGTCTTTTTGGAAAGCAGCGTGATTACATTTCAGAAGTATCACTCAACTCCTTAATGATGGAAGTTTTGATACTTATGTCCAGGCTTAACTCACTATTGTAGAAAAATATTCAAAAAATCTATTTCTGGCCTTGAATAATTCATAGTAGCCATAGCTGTCCCATTGCTTTTGCATGAGTCACACTTCTCACTAAAAGCAGATATGGAACATAGAAGCTTACCTTGCTGCTGGAGAAGAAGGGGCAGTCAATCCTGAACAGTTAGTCCAGAATAAGAAATTCATCCATAGAATAATGCACACATATCATGAGAGATGTCCTCTATTAGATACTGGTCAAAGACTTCCAAGGTCTCTATGGCAAGTAGATGAGGGGAATAACAAAACATGGAGCCAAGAACCTGTGTTCAAGTACTGACTCCACCACGCATTCTTCTTGTTCCCTAGGAGGAGTCTCTTATCTTCTTATCTGTAAAATAAAAAATAACATTATCTCTCCCACATAATTCCAAGAATTTGTTATATTAATAGCAAGTGAGAGAAGTTATATATAAAACACCTTGCTGAGGGTTTATCATTTTCAAGTGAATCAATATAATTTTCATCTCGAAGTGTTTTTCCTGGCCGTGATTAGGGGTTCATAGCAAATCCTCAGGGCAGGATTTGGGGGTGGGAGGAAAGTGCTGAATGTACTAGCAACTATTAGTATTCAGATGAATAAATAATAGCCAAAGTGGCTCAGCACACAGTCTGAGCCTTTTAAATGATGTCACATTTTTTAAATATATTGGGATTTTAGAGGCTAATTCATGGGACTCAAAAAGGAGTTATAGAGACATGAGGCTCTCTGAGGATATCTCCCATGAGGATATCTATGGCTTTTATCGCACTTTCCTAGGGAAAAAACAATTAAATTGCCTGTGGGGACCTAGCTGGATATGTTGGGTGTGCAAATATGTTTTTGTATTACTTGTTATTTCTTTTTTCTCCCACTTAATAATTAAAGTATAATTTACAAACAGTAATACCCACAGTTTTTAGTGTACAGTTCTAACAGTTTGGTGAAATTTATATCACATAGCCAGTAACACAGTCACAATGTAGAAGAGTTCCATCATCTAAACAAAACCTCAGAGCTTCTTTGTGGTCAGCCCTTTCTCCTACTCAATGCCCAAGGCAACTACTAACCTATTTTCTGTTCATATTTTTTTGCTGCTGCAAGAATGTCATTTAAATAAAATCTTAACATACGTGGCCTGTGATTCTGGCTTCTTTTGGTTAGCATGGTGTATTTGAGGTCCATCCATACTGTTACCTGTATTAATTTCCTAGAACTGACATAAAAAATACCATAAACTAGATGGCATACACCACAGAAATTTATTGTCTCACATTTCTGGAGGGTAGATTTTCTGAGATCAAGGTGCTGGTAGAATTGGTTCTGTTAGTTCCTTCTGAAAGCTGTAAGGGAGATTCTGTTTCATGTTTTTATTTTACCTACTGGGTGGTTTGCTGGCAACCTTTGGTGTTCCTTGACTTCTGCTGCATTATCCTGATCTCTATCTTCATGTTCACATAGTGTTCTCCCTGTGTGTGTATGTCTCCAAATTTTCCTTTCATAAGGATGTTCATATTGAACTAGGAGCTATCAAATTAACAAAAAGAAACATCATTAAATTGGAATTGGAAGGACAAAAGAGGGAGCTCTCATGCCTTCGTCAATAGCAGAACTCAACAGGAAGAAGAAAGACTTCCTCTTCTTGACTGCCATGTAGCTCAGCCATTGAGAGACTATCACAACTCAGCCAATGAAAAGCCACTAGACCTTGAAGTCATCATTTACACTAGCCCTCCAAAATCCTCTTCTCTACAGAAGAGTTTCACCTCCCTTGCTTCTGGAGGACTTGCAGGTGGCTTGACATGATTGAAGACACGGAATTGCAATTCTTTACTGATCCTGAATAAACTCATTTTTGCTGGATAAATAACTGGCTGTCTATTTGTTTAAGGTCAACAGAGGCTACTCTGCTCCAGTATGACCTCATCTTAACTAATTACATCTGTAATGACCCTATTTTCAAACAACACCACATTCTGAATTACTGGGGTTAGGACTTCAACATATAAATTTTGGGGGGCACAATTCAACCCATAACATATCAGTAGTGAATTATTTTTATATTGCAGGATAATATTTTATTATATGGGCAATACAGATTAGTTATCCATTTCCCAGTTGAGGGACATTTGGGTTAGTTCTAGTGTCAGGAGATTAAGAATAAAGTGTATCTAAATATTTGCTGGATTTTTTTTTTTTTTAAGTGTGGACATAGGTTTCG
Source organism: Dicerorhinus sumatrensis harrissoni (assembly GCA_014189135.1). Taxonomy (NCBI): domain Eukaryota; kingdom Metazoa; phylum Chordata; class Mammalia; order Perissodactyla; family Rhinocerotidae; genus Dicerorhinus; species Dicerorhinus sumatrensis. The sequence goes on along the minus strand of JABWHU010000190.1, from coordinate 17,942,284 downwards.
TTTCATTTGGATAGATATCTCTGAGTTGGATGGCTTGGTCAGATGGTAAATACATGTTTAATTGAATGGAGACTGCCAAACTCTTTTCTGAAGTGGCATTACCATTTTGCATTCCACCAGCAATGCATTATGATCGCTTCACTTCTTTGACAGCACTTGATATAATAAGGGTTTTAAATTTTTAATTTTGGTTTTATTTCCCATTCATTTCTTGCTCTTTCTCAGGGATGATTCAAGACATTTCCTTGGCAAAATCTGTTATTTAAATACCCTTTTGCCTTACTAAGACAGTTCTAGGCTGAGAATTTTACTTTATCCAACAAACGAGATAAATCAGTTCTTTTCTGTGCACACTCACCAATGAGTCTACACTTTCAAGCAGACTTATCTTTCTCAGTGCAGACAAATGTCATTGCTACAAATTTAGTCAGTGCACTCAGGTTGATTGTCTTAAATTTAGGAAAGCGATTTAACCTAGTCAAACTTCAGCTTCTCATTTTTAAAGAGGGAGATAATAATATTATGTAATACCCACAGACTTTCAAGAAGATTATAACCTGACAGATACTAAGTTGAGCACACTGTCTAGCACATTTCAGTTGTTATGTAAGGTTAATTATTAATATTTTATTATTTGTAAAATAATTGATATAGCGTGGGTCACAGGAATAGAGTTTCTCAAACATTCCATATGCTGTTTTACAAGTGCTTGTTCCATTGCAGGAGGGCTGAGACACGACTAGTGGCAGATAGTGGATTGTCAGATGAAATGGTATGTCATTTCTGGGTGGGTCAAAGCATATGTACAACCCTCTAGTTGCTTCTTCTGCTACAGTGACTGAGGAGACAATGTGTCAGCAGGTACAGCTATAGATGAAGACTACATCAGCCTGTGATCTTGAACAACCTCTTGGAGAAATGCTGCCCCTCACTAGACAATCTGTGTTATGAACTTGTTTTGTCATATGTAAGAAAAAAATATGTAATACACTGAATAAATACCCCAAATATCATATTCTAATGCCTGGAATGTGTAACGTTACCTGATATGCCAAAGACATTGTAATTATGATTAACTAAGAGTATGGACATGGGAGATTATTATGGATTAATGAGTGGACCTTAAATGCAATAACCAATGTCTTTATAAGAGAGAAGCAGGAAAATGAAAGAGTAGGGATTCTAAGGGCTTGTTACTCCAAAGAAACACACAAAAAGCAAAAACTGTCAAAATAAAGTCTTCCTCAGAATTCTGAAAAATATTCAAATTACAGAAAGCAATTAAATGTTAAATCATGAAAATGGCAACTTAACCATGATGTTTAGGGAAATCTCTGTCAAACCAGTTACCAAACACAAGCTAAAGGGACACACACTTCTGAAAGAACACACAAAATACGGTAACTAGTCAGTCAGTAACTAGTTTAGAAAACTCATTAAACAAAAAATACCACCAACAGCAAGCAACACAACAATAAAAAACCTGAGAAAGCAGAATGTGATTTCCAAAATGACCACACTACATATTCATAACGTCCATTTTTCAACAAAAATTAAAAGACAGGCAGAGAAAGAAGAAAGTATGTGAATTCACAAAAAAAAAAAAACAGAAATTAACAGAAACAATTCCTGAAGAAGCACAGATATTGAAATTACTGAACAAAGATTTTAAATTAACTGTCTTAAATATACTCAAAGAACTAAAGGAAATCATGGTCAAACATCTAGAGGAAACAAAGAGAATGACGTCTGAACAAATATAGAATGTCTACAAAAAGATAGAGATTATAATAAGAACTGAACAAAAATTCTGGAGCTAAAAATGCAAGTGAAATGAAAAATTCACAACCCAGTTTCAAAGATTATTTGATCACAAAGAAGAAAAACTAGCGAACTTACCTTAAGTCAATTGAATTAACCCAGCATGAGGAACAGAAGAAAAAAGAGAGGAAAAAAACTGAACAGAGCTTAAGAGACCCTTGGATCACCATCAAGTGTACCAAAATATGCGTAATGAGAGTTCCTGAAGGAATGGAGAGAGAAAGGGCAGAAAGAATATTTGAAGAAATAATGCTAAAATTTCCCCAATTTGATAAAAACATGTATCTGCCCACCCAATTAGCTCATCAAACTGCAAGTAGGATACCATCAAGAAGTACATACTGAGAGACATTGTAATCAAATTATTGAAAGTCAAAGACAAAAAGATTCTTGAAAGTGGCATGATGGCAATGACTTGTCACATATCAGAGATTCTAAATAAGATTTATAGCTGACTTCTCATCAGAAACCACGGAAACCAGAAGGCAGTGAGATAAGATATTTAAACTGCTTTAAAAAATTCTGTCAACTAAGATTTCTATGTCTGGTAAAACTACCCTTTAAAAAATGAAAGAGAAATTAAAGAATTCCCACATAAACAAAAGCCAGAGAGTTTATCTCCAGTGGATGTGTCCTACAAGAATTTCTAAAAAATGAAAAAAAATCCTTTATATTGAAATAAAAGGACTTTAGATAGTAATACAAAGCCATACTAGAAATAAAGAACACTATAAAAATAACTATATAGGTAAAAGAAAAGCTAGTGTTATTGCATTTTTGGTATGTAACTGCTCCCCATTTTTCCTATATAATTTAAAATATGAATGTATAAAAATAATTTTAAAATTAGATTAATGGTTAAAAAGGCATAAATATGTAATTTGTGACAATAAAAATGTAAAGGGGAGAGATATAGCTGTATAGGAACATCGTTTTATTACACTATTGAATCTAAGTTGCATTGATTCAGAGTAGAAAATTATAAGTTTAAGATGTTAATTTTAATGTCTAGGGTAACCACTAAGAAAATAAACTAAAAATATACAGGAAATAAAACAGTAGGAGAATCAAAATTATACACTACACAAATTAACTAAACACAAACGGGGCCGGCCTGGTGGCTTAGCGGTTAAGCGCACACACTCTGCTACTGGTGGCCCGGGTTTGGATCCCGGGCGTGCACCGACGCACCACTTCTCCGGCCATGCTGAGGCCATGTCCCACATACAGCAACTAGAAGGATGTGCAACTATGACATACAACCATCTACTGGGGCTTTGGGGGTAAAAA
>JABWHU010000190.1:17851970-17939088 GCA_014189135.1 Dicerorhinus sumatrensis harrissoni | reverse complement strand
CACAAATGAAAGCAGTAATGGAGGTATTGAGGGAAAAAATGATTGAGAAATACATAAAACAAATAACTAAGTGACCAAAGAAAGACCTTCATTAACAGTAATTACTTTCATTAAAAATGTATTATATTAATTGATCCAAGAAAAGGTAGAGATAGGCATACTAGATAAGAAAACATGATTAAACTGAACAGCCAATGAGTCAAACAAGAAATCAAAAGAAAAATCAAAAAATAGACAAATGAAAATGGAAATACAACATAGCCAAACTTATGGCGTGCAGCAAAAGCAGTTCTAAGAGGGAAGTTCATAATGATTAATGCCTACCTCAAGAAAGAAGAAAAATCTCAAACAAATAACCTAACTTTACACCTCATGTAACTTGAATAAGAAGAACAAATGAGGTCTAAATTTACCAGAAGGAACAAAATAAATTAAGAGTGGAAATAAATGTAACAGAAACAAAAGAGATAATAGAAAAAATCAATGAGACCAAGAGCTGATTCTTGAGCAGATAAACATAATTGAAAACCTTAGGCTAGATTCACCAACAACAAAGAAAAAAAGAGAGAGGACTCAAATAAATAAAACCAGAAATGAAAGAGACATTACAACTGATACCACAGAAACACAATGGATTGTCAGAGACTACTATGAACAATTATATGACAACAAATTGGAGAACCCAAAAGAAATGGATAATTTCCTAGAAACGTACATTCTTCCAAGGCTGAATCATGAAGACATGGAAAATGTGAACAGAAAAACCTCTAGTAAGGATAAATGAAAATCTTCTCAACAAACAAAAGTCCAGGAGCAGATGGCATTGCTGGTGAATTGTACTAAACACTCAAAGGAGAATTAATACTAGTCCTTCTCAAAGGATGATCAAATGAGATTTATTCCAGGGATGCAAGGATAGTTCCACATCTGCAAATCCATCAATGTGATACACCATATTAACAAAATGAAGGATAAAAATCATATGACCAGCTCAACAGATGCAGAAAAAGCATTTGACAAATTTCAACAACGATTTATGTAAAAACTCTCAACAAAGGAAGTATAGAGGGAATGAACCTCAACATATTAAGGTCTGATCAATAAATATCATCTCCTACATGAGAGCACTCTGTCAAGACTGAGAGAGTTGGTTATATGATCCTCTGTACAGAAACCAACAAAAAGAGTCAAGGGAAATGATGAAATAGAGGAATATGTTCCAAACAAAATTAGAAGGTAAAACTCCAGAAAGAGGCCTTAATAAAATGGAGATAAGTGATTTACCTGATAAAGAGTTCAAAAAAATGGTCATAATGTTACTCACGGTCAGGAGAACCATGAATGAACAAGGCGAGAATTTTAACAAAGTGATCAAAAATGAAACAAAGTATTCAAACAGAAATCACAGAACTGAAGAATACAATAACTGAACTGAAAAATTCAATAGAGAGGTTCATCTGCAGATGAGATCAAGCAGAAGAAAGAATCTGTGAACTCAAAGACAGGGCAATAGAATTCATCCAATCAGAGGAGACAAAAGAAAAAAGAATAAAAAAAGAGTGAAGATAGCATAAGGCACTAATGGGACACCATTAAGTGGACCAATATATGCATTACAGGAGTCCCAGGAGGAGAAGAGAGAGAGAGAAGGGCAGAAAGCTTATTCAAAGAAATAATCACTGAAAAATTCTCTAACCTGGGGAAAGAAGCAGACATCCAGATCTAGAAAACTCAGAGAGTTCCAAATAAGGTGAACCTAGAGACCCATTGGGTCTCTTTAGCAATTAAATTGTCAAAAGTTAAAAACAAGGAGAGAATCCTAACAGCAGCAAGAGAAAAACAACGTGTTCCAAACAAGATAACTGCCATAAGATGATAGGCAGATTTTTCACCAGAAACTTTGCAAGCCAGAAGGGAGTGGCATGATAAATTCAAAGTGCTGAAAGAAAAAAACTGCCAACCAAGACAATGTACCTGGCAAAGTTGTCCTTCAGAACCGAAGAAGAGGTAGAGTTTTCTAGACAAGCAAATGCTGAAGGAGTTCATCATCACTAACCAGCCTACAGGCAATGATAAGGAGGCTTCTTCAAGCTAAAACTCTATATTTTTATTCTTCCCTCCTACACAAATCAGTTATCAGTGACGTTGTTTTATGTTGTTAAAATAGACAGCTATAAACAAAAGATGTTTTATTTTTGTGGTCTCATCGTAACCACAAAGCAAAAGCCTATAGTAAATACACAAATGATAAAAAGGAAGAAAACTAAGCATACCATTACAGAAAATCATCAAATCCCTAAGGAAGAGACAAAGAGAAGAAAGGAACAAAGGAATTACAAAACAGTGAGAAGACAATTAACAAAATGGCAATAGTAAGTCCAAACTTATTACTTAAATATAAATGAACTGAATTCTCCAATCAAAAGACATAGAGTGTCTGAATAGATTAAAAAACAAGATCTGACTACATGCTGCCTAACAGAGACTCTCTTCAACTTTAAGGACACAGACTGAAAGTGAAAGGGTAGAAAAAAATATTCCATGCAGATGGAAGCCAAAAGAAAGCAGGATTAACTATATTTATAATTTTTAGGGCAGTGAAAATGCTCTGTATGATACTATAATGATGGATACAGGCCATTGTACATTTGTTCAACCCTACAGAACATACAGCACGAGAGTGAACTCTAATATAAACTATGGACTTTTGGTGATTATAAGCTTTGGTATGTTATGTCTTCGTTTTCATTTGTCTCAAAGTATTTTCTACTTTATCTTGTGTAAGAGTTATTTATCTACTTTAATAACCCTTTGGTTATTTAGGAGATAGTTAATTAATGTATACATATTTGTGCATTTTAGAGATTATTTAAAAAATTAAGAATAGTATTTACTTCATGGGAGGAAGTGTCAGGGAATCAGGGAGAGCTTTTATATTAATGACCTATTTTGGCTCTATTTCTGGAAGTTCAGTGTAGATATTTATAAGTATATACAGATAATACACATATACTTATACATTTTATATTATAATACTTTTTGTATATATACAAAAATATGCATATATATACACAAAGAGAAAATATATATATACTCATAAATTTATATATATAATTTATATATAAACTTATGTTTGTGTAGATATATAAAGTACATGAAACCTATGTCATACAAACATTTTATGTATCAATAACAATTTTTAATAGCTTATATTTTTTAGAGCAGTTTTAGATTCACAGCAGTATTGAGCAGAAGGTTGAGAGATCTCCCATATACTTCTAGCTCTCACACATGCATAGCCTCCCCCATTATTAACATCTTTCAACAGAGTGGTACATTTGTTACAAATGATGAACCTACATTGACCCATTTTGAGTCATTTTTCTTTTGCTAAAAGTAACCACTTAAGTATAGATCTGTTGGCAAATGATTGTCTCAGTCTTTGTTATCTGAAAAAGCTTGTATTTTGCCTTCATTCTTAAAAGATATACTAGCTGTTTATAAAATTCTAGTTGTATTTATTTCCAGTTCTTTAAAGGCATCATTTCAGTCTATTCTGTATTCTATCATGTTTGTTGAGAAATTAGCTGACAGTGTCACTGCTGCATTTTTGACAATAAAATTTATTTATTCTCTGGCTGATTTTTAACTATTTTTAACTGTAATTTTTACAATGTCCTTAGGTGTATTTTTATTTTTTGTTGAGATATAATTGACATAACATTAAGTTTAAGGTGTACATGTTGATTTGGTACATTTATATATTGTAGTATGATTACCACCATAGCGTTAGCTAACACTTCTATCACATCACATAATTATCATTACACTTGTGGTGAGAACATTTAACTTCTAGTCTCTCAGCAACTTTGAAGTATATAGTACAATATCTTAGACTATAATCACTATGCTGTGAATTAGATCTCCAGAATTTATTTATCTTCTAGTTGCAGGTTGGTATTCCTCAAATATAGAGCTCCTTAAAAAATCCCATTTAATAAAGATGTCTTTTTTTGCTTTGTTTTCAAAAAATCTTAGCAATCTCTTTATGTATTGTTTCTACTATATTATTTTTCACCTTCCTTCTTTGTCTCCAAAGCATGTACAAACAACCTTTTCACCATGTCCCTCATGTCTCTTATGCTCTTTTCTTTAATTTCTATCTGTGTTTTGCTCCATTTTTTATCTTAGATATTTTCTACTGAGCTTCTTTACTATTTTATTCTTATGCTGTGTCTAATATGATTTTAAGACAAATACTGAATTCTTATATTTAGTCAGAAATGAAGAGTTTATCCCAATCCATTTCTCTTCCCTCCAGTACTATGACTCTTCAATTCATGAGTGCCTCAGCTGTTCTTTAAAACATTTACATGACTTTGTTTTAAATATTCCTAGTTTCTACAGTTGTGCTTATTGGCAGAATTAGGCTGTTCCCGTCTACATGGTTATAAACCCTGATACTGCTTTTTACTAAACTATGTGCCAGATTTCTCAGCCATAAGCTGACCCATAAAAGAGCTAAGATCACTATATATACATACAATACCTCAATATACTTCTCTTTTTAGTAACAATTAGCACAACTCTATTTACTGTGTAACTTGTCTTATTAAATGCTCTAAATAACTTCATGAGGGCAGTTAGTTGGTATGTCTGTCCAGTGACTTTTGAAATGAATTGATTTGAAAATTCCCTTATATCCTGAAAGAGGAAGGAGAGATGGAAAACCTTTTTTTAAAAAAAAATCAACTCACTGGATGACTAAGTATTCCAGATTATCACCTTCTTTATTTAGCAAATATAAACTTTCTGAAGTAAACTCAAACTATTTTCAAATACTACTAGTCTCTATATATTAGAGTCTATCTATATTAGTATTAGGATTCTAATTAGTATCTATCTATATATCACCTATCTATTGTCTATCAATGTATCTATAATCTATCTTTTCCCAACGATATCTCATCTCATTTAATCCTCTTAACTGTACTATATATTATCACACTGTGATATAGATAATATTATTATCCCACCTTTATCATCGGTGTTTTTCAATGGTCTCACAGATAGAAAATTGAAAAGTCTGGTATTTAAAACCAGATGTATTTCTCTGCACCGTCTATGCTCACAAACATCACACTATACAGATGCTGGTAACAACATAGACCTAGAGGGAAAAAAGGTTCCGATACATTTACAGTAGGAAGAACAGCAAGTATCCCTGCCAGGAGAAAATAAAGAGACATTAGCCATGTGGGATGGTGATGACTGAGACATGAAAAAGCTAAATACCCTGGTGAAGGAGTATAGCGCTCAGTCATGTCTCAATAGAGAAGAGGTTAAGTAGCCACAACTTCTAGGTAAATCACAAGAACTACTCACACTAACATGAGTTTTTAAACCCACAGGTTGTAAGTAATTCTTTTTGGATATGATGGATACTCCTTAAGAAATGCCAATGGCTTTTCTCACAATAATACAAGTTCCCAACAGTTTCCAATTTGAAGCTAATTTTGCATCCCAATGGTCATTGCTTCCGGCAGAACAATATGGGAGCTATCCTTATAACCCGTCTATGCTGGTCATGTGCTCCGGACCAAGAACCCTGATGATAGTTTTGGTATCAGAGATAGATGTTTTTGTTTTGTTTTATTCAAGTTTTACTCTGGGAGGTTACTGAAATGGAATCTGCTAAGGAAGAGACCTTGCTACCTATGCTGCAGACACACTGGCTTCTTTTAGATTCTGCCAAGTTTTTTGAAATGTACATACTTTTCATTTTCCTTGGAATGATCTTTCTCACACTGGTTGTTTGTCATTTGTAGGCCTGGCTGAAAGGAAAACTCTGGACTTTTCCTCTTGGCTTGAGGCTTTCCTAATATCAGACACTAGCCACACCTAGAAGCTTGCTTCCCTTTTTATTATAACTGTATAATACCATTTTGTCTTCCTAAATGCATTATACATGTAAAATTTATATATGAAATGATGTGAGTCAATTGTGATAATTTAAATCATATTTAAGTGTGCAATAAACTGTTCAATCATTCAATCAATAAAGTTATTGATCACTCCATCAAAAAAAAATTCCTGAGAATGAGAAAACATTCTGATCAGCCAAGGTAAAGTAGATTTTTTCTTTTCTCTCTCATTTTTCTATGTATAATTACATGCTTATTCTATACATAATTATATATATATACGGCATTTTGCTCTGCATATAATTACATGCTTCATGGGGTGTTTCTTTGTTCAGTGTCTATCTTCTCCATTAGATTTAAGCACCATAAGTGGAAGAATAATATTTATTTTGCATGAGTCTGTATTATCAGGGCTCATAATTATGGTGGAAACACATTTGGGATCAATATACAGTTAAATGAATTGATATTTCTTCTCAATGGTAGAAATATTTAAGGTGAATTAAGGGAAGCACTAATTCTTGCGGTCCACTTATCTTGTTTCAAGATAGATCTCATGTCTCTATCCTCCAACATTTATGTAAAATTACATTGCTGAAGGTCATACTGGGGCTCAATTTGTGCGTTATCAATGAGAATAACTGAAAATAGTGTAAATACACTCTTGATCTCCCTCAATAAGCAGAGCTAGATTTCCTTAGACATTTTAATCACTTGTTCCCTAGTTAAGTGAGATAAGGAGTTTTGTAGCCCTCATGAGGTATTTGTCCCCTGAGAGTTCCATGACTGTGTAACTCTCTTCTGGGTCACATTATTTAACCTTTCAAAATTGCCACATGACTCCCATTTGGCCTCATATTAGAGGGTGCAGAACAAACACCAGAGTTACTTTGACCGTTCATTTATTCATGTGGTTTGTTAATAGTTGTCTAGTAGCAACAAGACCTTCTCCCAACTTGTGATATTACTAAGAGCATGCAACAATGTCCAGGGAAAAAAACTTCAAATAATAATGATGTTGATTGTGATTATGATGATCACCTCTTACCTAGTATAAGGCATTTTAGAGATTGTCTTGTCATAGCAGCAGTCTTCAGGGAGGATATTGTTGGGGCTACATTTTTATTCTTTCCACCTTACAGAAAAATATATAGAAAGTCAAAGAACTTAAGTGACTGATCTAAGAAGAACAAGCAGCAGATGCAGGACTGGAATTCTTGTTAGCTGATTTCAAGGCCAATAGCATTTTACCTTCATTTCTTCCTGCCCTCAGAGAACTTTAAACCTTTTGGACAAACACTAAAGAAGAACATCCCAGTAGGATGTTTACTTTCTTTCACAGACTGAATTTCTGATTTGAGATGCACTCACATATGATGGTACTGCACTTGCGTGTTGTATTGTTCAGGGAGTAAGGTAAGCCTGCAAATCGACTAGGTCAAATTTACTGTCTGCATAAATTTGCGTGGATGGAAGTAATCAGGAGAATACATCAAGGAAGCCATTTTTCCTTCAATTTATTCAGAGCCTGGACTTGAATTTTTTGAATATTTCCTGTATCTGTTTAATACAACCAGATGTTATACGTCTAGATGCTGTAGAGATCCTATTAGAACATGTATACTTATCATGTAACATAGAGGAAAATCACAAGAAGACCTTGAGTCTCTGGTTTGCGAAGTGTAAGCTTGTATGACTTTGAACAAATTATTTAGGCTATTTCAATGTCAATTTTCTTTTTCAAGGAATGTGATTATAGTAGTTATATTGACTACCACGTTTTAACTTTATTTTTCCTCCAGGAAGATGTTATATTGAAACTTAAGATTTTACATGTGGGAAAGGAAGTTGACAAAATATTTTGAAATGATTCCTAGCACAGTGTTTTTTTTTTTTCCCCAGAATTTGAGAAATCTGTATTTGTGCTGTTTATTTAAGTGAGTAGTTTTTTATGGAATCAAGAGGGTATCCTAGACACCCTGCTCTGGTTAAGTGGCCCTCCTACCACTAGTAGCAGGAGTGAACTCTGCCCAGAATCTCCATGCTTCTGTCTTGACCCTCATCTGTCTAATCACCTTTCTAACCATCAACTTGAGGCCCAGATGACTAATTTATTATTATATTTATCACTATGTTACTCATCATGAAGCTGAAGATTGTCGTGTCAGCCCTCAACTCCTACAAAATAATGCCCATACATCTTTGTATATCCCTTTTACTTACCCCGACTGCCGCTCCTGCCCAACTCCTGAAATCATTCCACTCTGAAATTTATAGACAGTCATCAACATAACTCAATATATGCTTAACTCTCCTCTGAAAGTCCCCTTTACCTAGTTGGTCTAACTGAAATCTGTCTGTTTCCTGGGACAGTGCCTCCCTTGTATCCATCTGAAGTGATAGCAATTTTCTGTCCCATATCCCCCTGGCCACTGAATCTCATTTTTTTGAACTTGTAACATTTGTTTGTCTAAACGAGTCCTCTGGTGGTGTTATTTAATCTGGTGGATTTAATATGATATATGTATGTTGAACCATTAGAAATTGCCAACATAGTTCAAATTAATAGGCAATCAGCTCAGCTCTGTCTTCTGAACTCCAGACTTGTATATCCAATTAGTTATGCAACACTTCTACTTGGATGGCCAAAGGAAACTCAAACTCAATGAAATGATCTATTTTTCCCCCTTTTCCCAAACATCTGCCTCTTCTACATCATTCCACATATCACTATACAAAAGTAGGAATCAGCATTGACCTTTCTCTTTCTCTAATGCCAATATTCAATATATAAGGAAATCCAGTCAGCTCAACTTTTGAGACATATCCAGAATTGAATAATTTTTCTTTATCTCTCTCACTACCACCTTGGTCTAAGCAATCATTATCCCTTACCTAGAATATTATAATGACTGACTAATTATAATATTATAATGACCTTTCACGTTATCCTGCTAAATTCAATTTTCAACAGATCTACCAGAGTCATCAATTTAAAACAGAATTCAGATTATGTCACTTTTTGTTCAAATCCTCTGATGCTTTCTAATCTCACTCAGAATAAAAGCCTAATAACTTAAAGTAGTGTATGAGGTCAGTATAGCTTCACTTTGCTCTCTATCTCTCTGACCTAAACTTTCTTTCCCTTTGCAGCATTATTGGTTTTCGTGCTGTCCCTGTAACAATCTCAGCAAGTTCAAGCCCCAGTATCATGCACTTGCTGTTTCTTCTGCCTGGAATGCCCTTCCTCCAAATATACTCAAGGCCTGCTCCTCTGCTTTCTTCAGGTATTTGTTCAAAAGTCTCATTTTTATGGATAGGCCTTTCCCAGACCACCACATTTAAAATTATATCCACCTATTCTAACCTTACCTATCCCTCACTCAGCTTTTTAAAAATTTTCCATATATATTATATATTTTTCCTATTCATCTTATTTTATATCTTCCTCCTTTTCCAAAATACAGGTTCTGTAGAAATTGCTGCTTTCCTTTTTATTTCTAGTACATATGACAGTGTATTGCTCATAGTAGCCAGTCAAGAAAAATTATTATATAAAATTCATGTCTGGAGCAAGTATCTAATTGTTGTAATAGGAATTAATCTCTTAACTATTTAGCTAAAATTTTAGAGTGGGTAAAATTTTCAGCCTCCATTTCGGGAAGATTCTCGATTTAGAAAAATGAGTGGAAATTTCATAATAGGATTTTATGTAGCCTTGAAAAAATTCCCTTATTACTTCTTAATATCAGTAATAATCCATCAATATTTGTATTGTTCTTATCTGTGACGGCTGCGTCCCAGGTTTTTTAGATTGTGAGAATGGAAGAGTAATGCGATTAAAAAAAATACCTTACGCAGCTATACATTGAATTACCCAAGAATAGATACATTCATTGAATGGTTATTTAGGCCACACAACAGTATTATCACAATTTTACAGATGGGGTAACTGAGGTCTAGACCTATTAGTTAATACTCAAGATGACTCATAAAATAAATGGATTCTTGCTTGTCACAGCTGGAATGGTCACTCATATACATAGAGAAATATCGTACTGTGAAAAATTGGAGGAGAGTATATGAAGGAAAGGAGAGTAAAAGGAGTTTGGGGTGAAGTAAATGACATGAGGGATGTTTTCAAACCTTTGATTTCCCCTTATCTGAAAGCCCTATCTTATATCATCCACCCCTCCAATACCAGATAGATCAAACTCTCTGTCAGAATCATAATATCTACCAACTTACATAGTTCAAGTTTTGCATTATCAACCCAGTTTTGTAGGAACTCTTCTAGCAAAGTGATGTTGCACATTACCCAAGTTCATTGATTCTGTACACGATGGAGCCTGGATTTGCATCCTTTAACATGGCTTTAAAACAATTCCAGATCAGGGATGTCTGAATGCAAAAGTTAAAAACTGCATTAATGTAATAAAAGTCAAAAACTATTATTTTATAGATGTCTTCATTCATTGTACATGAATTTCTACTCTTCTCACTATGTGGTAAATTATGTATCCTGTGTACTGTACTATATCGTGAGACCATTTTAGTCTAAGGACATGTTTTATTTAACTGTCTTTCTCTATCATATAGCGCTGGGTTGTCACAATGGAAAAGACAGAAAATTAATTCAATTTTGCATTAATTTTACTAAGCAATTTTGGTTTAATATAAAGAATTTGTGATTGTTTTGTAATCTTTGAATTGGGAGTCTGAGCTGTTTCAATTCGCAACTAATCTGATGATCTTGCATAAGTCATTTCCTTTCTTCTATTTATCTTAATTCAGTCTTCTGTGAAGTTAGGAGATTGGGGTGCATTATCTCCAGTTCCTTTTATCTGGGGTATTCTATGATCTATCAATAATTTAAAATTGCATTTAGCTGTCATGGTCATGCTTTAGATCTAAAGACTCATGGAAACAAGTTATTGTTATTGCAATACTGAAACAAGGCACACAGCAGAGTCTTCCCTCAATTTATCATTTTGACCCTATTTTCTCATTGCTATAGTGCAGCCACATAATTCCCAATTGATCCCCATGGAGAAGAGTACAGAGGTGACTGAGTTCCTTTTTGCAGGGTTAACCGATGACCTGGAACCACAGATCCCGTTCTTCATAATCTTCTCTCTCATCTACCTCATCACTCTGGTTGGGAACCTGGGGATGATCAAGTTGATCCTGTTGGATTCTCGTCTCCACATTCCCATCTACTTTTTCCTTAGTAACCTCTCTCTGGCGGACTTGGGTTATTCGTTAGCTGTCACACCCAAGGTGATGGCAGGATCCCTCATAGGAAACAAAATCATCTCTTGCAATGCTTGTGTCACCCAGCTCTTCTTCTTTGTAGTCTTTATCACTGTAGAGAACATCACTAATTATTATAAAAATGCAAAACAAAACTACAATGAGATATCACCTTACACTCGTCAGAATGGCCATAGTTAACAAGACAAGAAACAGCAAGTTTTGGAGATGATGTGGAGAAAAGGGAACCATCACACACCACTGGTGGGAATGTAAACTGGTGTAGCCACTATGGAAAACAGTAAGGAGATTTCTCAAAAAATTTAAAATTGAAATAGCATATGATCCAGCAATCCCACTCCTCCGTATTTATCCAAAGAACATGAAATCAATAAATCAAAGAGATTTATGCATCCCTGTGTTATTCATCAGTAATGTCATCACAGCGTTATTCACAATTGCCAAGATGTGGAAGCAATCCAAGTGTCCATCAACTGATGAATGAGTAAAGAAGATGTGGTATATATATATATATATCCAATGGAATGCTGCTCAGCCATAAAAAAGAGTAAATCATGTCATTTGCGACAATGTTGATGGACATTTAGGGTATTATGCTAAATTAAATAAACCAGACAGAGAATGACAACACCACATTATTTCAATCACGTGGAAGATAAATAAACACATGGATAAGGATAACAGAATAGTGGTTATCAGAGGGGAAGGCGGTGGGGGCAGGTGAAAGGGGTAAAGGGAGGGCAGATAAAGGTGATGGATAAAAACTAGACTATTGGTGGTGAACATGATGCAGTCTACAGAAACTTATATATAAAAATGTACACCTTGGGCCGGCCCCGTGGCTTAGCGGTTAAGTGCGTGCGCTCCGATGCTGGCAGCCCGGGTTCGGATCCCGGGCGCGCACTGAGGCACTGCTTCTCCCGCCATGCTGGGGCCGAGTCCCACATACAGCAACTAGAAGAATGTGCAACTACGACATACAACTATCTCCTGGGGCTTTGGGGGAAAAATAAATAAATAAAATTATAAAAAAAAATGTACACCTCAAATTTACACAATGTTATAAACCAATATGACCTCAATAAAATAATTTTTAAAAATAGTGGACAAATACCAAAAATGTCATGAAATCCAGGAAATATCCAAATAGTTTAGTAGTAAAAAGCCTGACACACTTTTACCATCCTTTTTCTTTTTTTTAATATACTTTATTTTTAAAAGCTTTAGGTTCACAGCAATGTTAAGCAGAAGGTACAGAGATTTCCCATAGAACCCTTGCCCCAACTCATGCATAGCCTCCCCCATTATCAACATTCCTCACCAGAGTGGTACATTTGATACAACTGATAAAGATACATTGGCACATCATTATAACCTAGAATCCATAGTTTACCATAGTGTTCACTCTTGGTGTTGTACATTCTATGGGTTTGGACAAAATTATAATGACATATATCTACCATTACAGTGTCGTACAGAGTAGTTTCACTGCCCTAAAAATCTTTTGTGCTCCAATAATTTACAATCCTACTTAAATATATTTTGCTGAGTTCTCTTCAATCATCTCTTTATATAACAGTGACTCTGTAAGATCATTTTCTATAATGAAAAATAGAAAGATAATTCTGTCTTTACTCTAGCCTGGTTGTTTGAATTTTTAAAAATTATGATTGGTAGTTTAGGAAAGATTTTTTCAGTTTCACAACTTCTTATTGGTAATATTCTGCAAAGTTTTGACTGCTGTCAAATTTGGAAAATTTCTCTGGGGGAGAACTTTCATTTTGTCTAGGATTCGATGAGAATAAAATCTTCCACTTATGATCTTAAAAAAAAAAAGGATTCTCTTTGTCTTTAACTTTTAGAAGTTTGATTATGATGTGTGGGTCTCTTTAAGTTCATCTTAATGGAGTTCTTTGACCTTTTGGATGTTTATATTCATATCTTTCATTAAATTTGAGGCGTTTTTAGCCATTATTTTTCAAATTGTCTCTCTGCCCCTTACTCTCTTGTCTTTCTAGGACTGCCACAATGTGTGTGTTGATCTGCTTGATGGTGTGTCTCAGGTCTGTAGGCATCATTCACTTTTTTCAATCCTTTCCTCAGTTTCTCAGAATCAGTAATCTCCATTGCCCTATCTTCAAGTGGCTGATTCTTTCTTCTACCTGCTCAAATCTTCCTTTGAATCCCTCTAGTAAATTTTTTATTTCAGTTACAGTGTTCTTTAGCTTAAGGATTTCTTTTTGCTTTCTTTTTAGGTTTTCTATCTCTTTATTGATATTTCTGTCTTGGTCATACATTGTGTTCTTGTCTTGCTCTACGTCTTCGTTTAGTTCTTTGAGCATTTTTAAGACAATTGTTTCAAAGCCTTTGTCTAGTAATATGCCATCATGTCTTTTTGTGTGTGTGTGAGGAAGATTAGCCCTGAGCTAACATCCGTTGCCAATCATCCTCTTTTTGGTTTTTTGTGTGTGTGTGTGTGTGAGGAGATCAGACCTGAGCTAACATCTGCCAATCCTCCTCTTTTTTTTTTTTTTGCTGAGGAAGACTGGCCCTGGGCTAACGTCCATGCCCATCTTCCTCCACTTTATATGGGACGCCACCACAGCATGGCTTGGCAAGCGGTATGTCGGTGCACGCCCGGGATCCGAACTGGCGAACCCCGGGCCGCCGCAGCGGAGCACGTGCACTTAACCACTTGCGCCACCAGGGTGGCCCCCAATCATCCTATTTTTGCTGAGGAAGACTGGCCCTGGGCTAACATCCATGCCCATATTCCTCTACACAGCATGGCTTGAAAAGCAGCGTGTAGGTCCACGCCTGGGATCCAAACTCATGAATCCTGGGCCACCGAAGTGGAGCATGCAATCTTAACCACTACACCACAGGCTGGCCTCCATCGTGTCTTTTTTAGGGACAGTTTCTGTTGATTTATTTTTCCCTTGAATTGGACATACTTTCCTGTTTCTTTGTATGTCTTATGATTTTTTGTTTAAAACTGGGCATTTGAATCTAACAATGTGGTAATTCTGGACGTCAGATTCTCCCCTTTCCGCAGGGTTTGCCCTTTTCTGTTATTGTTTTTGTTTTTTGATTGTTGTAGTCTATCTCTGTGCTGAAGATCACCCTGATGTGTAAACTTAAGGTCTTCTGAGGTCTTTTCTGAGCTTTCTTCTGGACATGTGTTGTCACTTCCTAATTCTCTCCATATATGCAGCTGTTTTTTAGTGTCCTAGATGTTAATGTCTGGCTCCCACAAGTAGAAAAGGAGAAAAATTAAGGGAGGAATTAAAAAAGGCACCAGCCACTTTAAACACACTGGAAGTCACTTCAGCTAAAAGATGAGGGGCTTGAATCAATAGATGGAGGTGCAACAACAGTGGCTGCCTACCTTTCTGTTTGCACCTCTGTGATCAGAAGCAGCTGCCACAGCATAAATTCCCATTATTTTGAGAAGAGAGTCCTTTTTGTCCACTTTGTCTCTTGCAGGCTGTGTACAAGCTGCTCCATGAACACATACACAGCCTCTTGTCACATGGCTGCATGTGGGAAACATGTAGCTGCTGCTGTGCTAAGAGCTGAAATTAACCAAAATTAACCACAATTTATCTTCCAAGTATTCCCCTGGGAGTTGCAAGCCTTCAATAGCCTCCAGAGTTCCCAAATAGTTACATCAGACAGATTCTGCCAGTGTAATTATCTAGGTGAGGAGAAAGATTCTTTGTGCTTTCTTTTCCAGCATCTTCCCAGAATCCTATCCTCTCCAACTCCTACCTATGAGAATATATGAGATTTTCTTTAGGATACACACAGATCATTCAGGATAACCTCCAATGTTAAAATTCTTAATTTAATCACATCTGAATAGTCCCTTTTTGCAATATAAATTAGAGTTCATAGGTTCTAGGGATTGGGCCATGGATCTTTTGGCACTCTATTTTTAGCCTGTTGCAAGATTATATACAAACATTCTGTCCTATTTTTGAATATCTTGTGTAACCTAAAATAGTTGTAGAATTAATGAATCATTTAACATAATAATTAGAAACAGCTCCAAGAGGAGAAACGTTACCATAAAGACCAAAATGAATATTTGTGTTAAACTATACTGACCCACACATACCACCATAGGAATCTTAGCACACTCAAGCACAATCTTACAAATTTTAAGATGTTGACATCTCTTATTTTATGGAGATAACAAATTAGAGATGGGTGTACTTTCCTGTGAATAAGTTTTGGATAGTACTGAACTCCCTCAGGATCAAAATTAAATGCATACAGATTGCTCATTATACTAGTATATTGAATGCATATTGTCCTTATTACTGACAGATGCTGTCATGTTTATATTTATATGGACCTTTAGACTAATTTCAGTTAATTATAATTTGTATGTATGCAGAAATTTTCCAATTGAAAAATGTTTTTATTTTCCCTCCATTTTTCTTCTACCCTGCCTCTTTTATTCTTTCAAAAGTTGTAATGTGAACATGCTGATTGTATAAAATGACTCAGTCAAGACAAAACAATTAATTTATTTCAGATGTTATATTTATGTATCTCTAAATAAAATGTGTCAAGGGAAAAGCAAATACTTTTATTTAAGAGTTTATCAATTTATTTTCAAATTAGGACACTTGGAACACATTTAACAAAACAAATAAATAATATTATACATAAATTTATGTTCTAATACTCCAATTAATTAGTTAAATTATTAAAATCAACAACTATCCACATTTCATCACACACGGCAAATTTCCCACTCCTATATATAAGCACCCACATGAGGCACATGCATGCACTTCTGCTCGTGGGCTCATTTGTGCCCCTGTTTTATGTTTATGTTTATAATGGCATGTGGTAGAGCAAATATATGTAGAATGAGTCATATATCCTTAATAAGGTTTTTTGACAAGCAGGACAGAATCACCTTAGCTGTTCTCATTCAGGTATTATATTTCTTGACATAATATTTCCCTTTTTCTAGACAACAAACTTTTGAAGAGAGAGGGCATCACTTCAGGAAATTAACTTTAGTGTGGGCCTTAAAATATGACCTTGTGCGTGGAGAAGATATGAAAGAAATGAAACTAGGTTACTGTGAATCCTACGACTTTAAAATCACAAACCTAGTGTGTCGTTTAAGGCCAATGTTTCCTTATTGATCTTCTGTTTGGATGATCTATCCATTGGTGTAAGTGGAGTGTTAAAGTCCCCAACATGGATGGACATTGAGGGTATAATGCAAAGTGAAATAAGTCAGAGGGAGAAGGTCAAATACCATATGATTTCCTTCATTAAGTAGTAGATAATAACAACAATAAACAAACACATAGGGACAGAGATTGGATTGGTGGTTACCAGAGGGGAAGGGGGGAGGGAGGAGGGTGAAAGGAATAATTCGGTAGATGTGTGTGGTGATGGGTTGTAATTAGTATTTTGGTGGTGCACATGATGTAATCTATGCAGAAATAGAGGTATAATGATGTACACCTGAAATTTATACAATGTTATAAACCAATGTTACTGCAATAAAAAAAATTAAGAAAAATAAAATAAATAAATAAACAAAATGAAATAAAATAAAAAATAATAAAAATAAAATCACAAACTTAGAGACAATTTTGCCTCCAAAAGAACCTTCTTGAATGCACGCTTTACCTCCTTGTTCCTCAGGCTATAGACGACAGGGTTGAGCATGGGGATGATCATACTATAGAACACAGACGCCATTTTGTCAGTGTCCATGGAATGACTGGAGCTGGGCTGTGAGTACATGAAGATGCCTGTCCCATAGAAGATGGAGGCTGCAGTGATGTGGGATGTACAGGTGGAAAAGGCCTTCCGTCGTCCTTCAGATGAGGACATCCTCAAGATGGTGATACATATCAATAGGTAAGATATCAAGATAACCAAGACAGCAAAAAAGACATCGAAGCTGGCTACATGAACAAGAACCAGCTCACTCACATGCCTATCAGAGCAAGACAGAGCCATGACGGCTGGAATATCACAGAAAAAGTGATGGACCACATTGGACACACAGAAAGAGAGACAGAATGTGTTCCCCACATGGGTGGAGGCATTCAGGAAACCACATACATAGCAGCCTAGGATCAGACGTGCACACACACTTGTCGTCATGGTGGTGGTGTAATGTAGGGGTTTGCACACTGCTGCATAGCGATCATAGGCCATTGACGCCAAGAAAAAATTTTCCATAGTGGCAAATGCTGCAAAAAAGAACATCTGAGCAGCACACGCATTGTAAGAGATGACTTGGTCTACTGTAATAAACCCCACCATGACCGTGGGAGTGACAGCTGAGGAGTAACACAAGTCTACCAGAGACAGGTTACTGAGCAAAAAGTACATGGGAGTGTGGAGATGAGAGTCCATGAGAATCAACAGGATCATCCCCAGATTTCCAACCACACTGGTGAGATAAATGAGAGTGAACATTATAAAGAGGGGGACCTGCAGTTCTGGGGCATTGGTTAGTCCTAGGAGGATGAAATATGTCACTTCTGTCATGTTGTCCATTGATGTTATTTGAGAATCATGAGAAGTCCTGTAGCAAAGTGAAATGAAAGACGAGTGTTAAGTGGAAATTGAAACATGTATATACCATGTGCATTATTTCATTACAGCAATAATATATATTTCTAGATTCTCCATAACTAAAACATGAGCTTAGCCACAAAATTTAGTACATTAATTATCTACAGAGTTAAAAAATTTGAATTGGAAGATCTTTATGGATTATCTCCTCAGTTTAAAAATTCTTTTATTCATAAACTGAGATTTGGAAAATTGAATGACTTGTCCAAGATGATGTCTGAGATGTTATATTCAATTTTCCTATCCTAGTCAAAGCTTGCACTACTACGTTGATCATATGCCAGGACTGCTATAGACACTTTTTATGTATATCCATCAATTTCTCTCAGCAATATTATGAGTTTGATTAGCTGTTACTTTCATTTAAAGTTGTATGAAGCACAAGATACTGAGTAATTTATGCATGTTTACACATTAATGGCAAGCCAAGCTTTGGATCCAAGTAGAGTGTTTCCTAAGTAAAATGATTTTAGTTGAATTTAAATCTAACCAAATGTGACTCAACTTACAATTACTCATTGTCTCCATTGGTCCAAACTCAGTGCTTGGGGTTTCACAGTGAGGCAACTGAGACTTACATGCACAGTCCATGTGGTGGTATACCTGGAGCAGTAGGGGCATGTACAACCAGGGAGGCAATTCTGAGGGAAAAGCAGAGGATCAAATACAGAGCTTGGGCTTCAGGATGCAGTGCATGTCAGCCCTACCATTCACTACCTAGGAATCACTAATACTAACCTACCTCTCCTGAGCTTAATTTTCTCCATTTACAAAATGATGATAGTAATGAGATCTAACTAAAAGTATTATTGTAAGGATTAAACAAGATAACGCATTAAAAAAACAATGAGTAAAATATTGAGGGTTTGGTATAAAGTGATTAATGTGAGCCATAATATTATTTTTAGGATGGAAGTGTGGTCTCTATGTTGGTTTGGAAAAGGTGGGTGGCAACACGCAGGGCTTCAAGTGTGAGTGAATTTTGAAATCTCTTAGCCTCCTTCTTAAATTTGCTCTTTCTCACATCGTAGGACCACGAGATTTTCTGTGCTTTCCAGTAACTTCCACTCTGTCCTTCCTCCACTGATACAATTGGTTGCTTTAGCCCTTTTATGTAGCCATTTGTTTTCTTAATTTATTCCTTAATTTATCTTTTAAATTGCATTAAAACTGTCTCCTTCTCTTAAACTCTTTCTTTTTTTCATTTACTGTCATCCCATATTTGAATCACAGAGATGGATGGTGAAAGTTCATGGTTTGTGGCTTGCTTTTAGCCTACAGATCTGTTTTTGTGGCAAACTACTTGTTGTTATATATTTTATATGAATCTGTTTTTGTATAGGAACAGTATTTTAATTCTTTTTATTTCAATCTGAATCCTTTGGAAGGGCAGCCATTGAATGCTGACAATTATTTCCTGCCATCTTCCTCCTAAACTTCTGGAAACTTCACTTTACAAGACTAGCCCATGAAGGCATTTTGTTATACCACCTTAACATAAATAACCACTCTTAGCATATACTGTGTGCTACAACAAATGCTAAGTGATTTATATATATAAATATGTGTGTGTAAGGTTGGTAGTATGCTTATTATTATTTTACCATTAAAGAACTGATGACTTGTGAAATTAGGTAGTGTTCTACGATTACACAGCTAGTATAAGGATTTAAACCCATTTTTGACCTAATCAGAAGCCTATGTCTTAGCCACATCACTGTCAACATGTGTAGATATGCTAGAAATAATAAGGATGAACTTCTGGGAGAAATGTGAAAACAAATTTTAGATTTTGCTATTTCACTTTGGTACCTTTTGTAGTTTAAATGAGGGCCATTTCACTCTCTTGTTTTTTCCCTTTACCTCCAATAAGAGGCTGACATATAGTGAACAAGACAAAATTACCACCTAATCATAGCATCATCTGTAGTAATTCTTTCATTAATCTTTATAGAGGAGAAGCACAATGATGTTTCATAAGTATCATCTAACTTTCTGCTAATGGAAGTTTTGACATTTACTCGACAGCTTCAGTTTTTAAGGAAAACATTCAAAACTTCTATTTCTGTGCTCAAAAAATCATAGTAGGTGTAGCTACACCACTGCTCTTGCATGAATTACAGTTTCCACTTAAAGCATATATTGAATATAAAAGCTTACCGTGTTGCTTAAAAAGAAGTGACAGTCAATCTTCAATAGTGGATTTGAAATAAAATATTCAGGCATGGACTAATGCACAAATACTGTTAGAGAAGCTCTCTCAAGTAGTGGTCAAATGTTCTGCCGTCTCTAAGGCAGAGAATAATGGAGGAAAGGACATTAACATGGATTCAAATCCTGAATCAACTCTGCAATCTTTCTGTGCCTTTGGAGGGGCCACTTACCTCTTCATTTGTAAAATGAACATAATAAAATTACCTATCCCACATAATCCAAGGAATTGTATATGTAAATAGCAAATAAGGAAACATTGATAAAATAACCTGGTGAGCTAAGGGGTCATCATTTTAAAACCACTCAATATAATTTTTACCTTGGAGTGTTTCCTTGGCCATGGCTGCAGGCTCATAGGAAATCTTAAGATTGTGAGAAGGTCTGCATATGCAAACAACTATCAACATTCAGATGAACATGTGATGATCAAAGAGGCTAGGACTAAAATCTGGTCCCTCTGAAATAAAGTCACCTGGAGTTATGTTGGATTTCAGAGGCTAATGAATGGAAACCCACAGTGAATTATAGAGACATAGAACTCTCAGGAGATGTGCCTAATGAGAACATCTACAGCTTCTCTTTCCACTTTCCTAGGGAAGAAGTAATTAAACTGCCTGGCAGACCAAGTTGGATATTTTGAGTGTGCATGTATGTTTTTGGATTGTTATTTCATATTATTTTTATTTTTAATTAGTATACAAGGAACAAATAGCAACATGCTCACTTTTCAGCATGTAGTTCTAATAATTTGATCGTTAATCTGCATGTAAAGTCATGTAACCACTACCACAACCACCCATAATAAATTTCCCTGAGCTTCTTTGTAGTCAACACTTTCTCCAACCCACTGCCCCTCATAACCACTAAACTGTTTTCTTCTACATAATTTTGCCTTTGCAAGAATGTCCCTAGCTAGAAACCGAGAATATGTAGTCCTTGATTCTGGCATCTTTCACTTAGCATAATTCAACTGAGGTCCATCCATACTGTTACATGTATCAATAGTGGAATTTTTTAATTGCAGAGTACTATTACACAATATGAACTTTTTACATTGTGTTTTTCTTTCTTCAGTTGTGGACTTTTAGTGTTGTTTCCAGTGTTTAGTGATTATGAATAAAGCCGATCTAAACATTGGCTAAGTTTTTTGTGTGAACATAGGTTTTATTCCATTTAAGTAAATGTCTAGGAGTTGGATTGTTTGGTCATTTGGCAAATATACTTAATTGAATAGAAAGTGCCAAACTGTTTATGGAAATGGCTCTACCAACTTCAACTTCCAACAACAAACACATTCTAATTTCTTCACATTTTTGCAGAAGTTGATATTTTAAAAATTTTAATTTAGAGATCTGGTGTCAAGATGCCAGTGTAGGCTGACTCCGAACTCACCTCATCCCACACACACAATTTTACAACTACTCTTGGAACAATTACTCCTGAGAGAGATCTGAAAACTGGATAAAAATAATCCCCACAACAAGGGACAGTGCTGACTGAGGTGGAAGAGGAAGAAATTCCTTTCTGGGGAGAGTAAAAGCTACCTTCTAGCCACAGTGCATCGTGGCTGGCTGGGAACAACCTTAAGGTATAAAGCCTTCCCTGAGGGATCGGAGTGGGGGAGCTTTACTACATTAAGCAGCTTTTGAACTCGGCACAATCAAGACAAGTGTCATAATATCTGTCATTCATGGCTATTAACAACAATGGGGAATACACCCAGGAAAGTTTTCAGACATAGGGGAAAAGAAAAGCCTGCTCTTATAGGGCCCATGCACAATTTCATCCATTTCAGAAAGCAACCTAAAATCACCAGAAAGAAAGTTGCACAGTCCTTATGTGAAAAGAGACTCATTTGATAGGCTCTGGGTGCATCTTGGTGAAAGGTGGGACCTTCCCAAGCTGGGACCATCTCCCCAGGGATTGAGACATTGGCAGCAGCCATTATTGTGACCTACTACAGGCATGCTGACACAGACACTGGCAGATGCCATTGGAGTTCTTCCCCTGGTCTGTTAGTGCAGGGGTCTGCCCCACCGACTAGAGCACTGATTTAATCCAGCTCAGCCAGGGCAGGCAGCCTACCCTAGGGACTGGCCCCACCTAACAGCAAGCCCTTCGGCAACTTGTGGGCCCACATAGGCACGGTGCCTGGAACCTGTGCAGCTTGGTGAGTGAGTCTGACTCTATAGGGCAGGGCACTCATGAGGAGAGGACCTGCCTTGGTGGAGTGTGTGGGACCTCTGCAGCAGGGCAACCAGATCTGCTTCAGTGGGTCAGAGTGTGTGCACAGGCTTGTCAGCTGCAGCAGACTTGTGCTTCTCAAACAGCCACAGAGAGAATCAGCCCCACCTTCCAAAGCCTGAAACAATTGGATACTCCCATGCCTGGGGCCAGCCCCACTCAGCTGCACTCCTGAGAGAGCTGGCAACAGCCTTGCAGGCCAGAGGCCTACAGCAATTGTAAGCCGCTGAGCCTAGCAGACAGCCACACTGGGGGCCTACACACTTAATAGAAAAACTGTAGCAGGAATGTGCTATTAGACCTTGCAGCCAACTATGCTGGGACTCCCCACACCCTATAAAGTGACTGAAGGCACCATAGCAGCCACACGCAGCTGAGCATTACAACCAGCCATCCAGGGGGATAGCCTAGACTCCCTGGGCACCTGCAGCAAGAACAACCCAGCCACAACAGAAGGACACATGTAGCACACACAAGGGACACTCCTAGAACATTTGGAACTGGTGACAAAAGGGAAGCATACTGCTGGGCCTCATAAGGCATCTCTTATACAAAGCCACCTCTCTAAGATTGGGAGACGTAGCTGAACTACCTAATACATAAATATAAGCACAGAGAAGGAGGCAAAATGAGGAGAAAAAGGAATATGTTCCAAATAAAGGAATAGGACAAATCCTCAGAAAAAAAAAAACTAAATGAAACAGAGATAAACAATGTACCTGACAAAGAGTACAAACTAATGATCATAAGGATGCTCACTGATCTTGGGAGAAGAACAGATGAACTCAGGGAGAACTTCAACAAAGAATTGGAGAAAATATAAAAAAGAACCAATCAGAAATGAAGAATACAATACTAGAAGTGAAAAATTCACTAGAGGGACCCAATAGCAGAGTAAATGATACAGAAGAATGGATCAGCATGATGGACAAAAGACTAGAGGAAATCACCCAATCTGAACAGAAAAAAGGAAAAGAATTAAAAAGAATGAGGATAGTCTAAGGGACCTCTGGGACGACATCAAGCACACTAACATTTGTTTTATAGGTGTCCCAGAAGGAGAAGAGAGAGACAAAGGGGCAGAGAATCTATTTGAAGAAATAATTGCTGAAAAGTTTCCTAACCTAAGGAAGGAAACAGACACCCATTTACAGGAAGCACAGAGAGCACCAAACAAGATAAACCCAATTAGGCCCACGTCAAGACACATTATAATAAAAATGTCAAGAATTAAAGATAAAGACAGAATCCTAAAATCTGCAAGAGAAAGACAACAAGTTACATACAAAGGAAACCCCATAATGCTATCAGCTGACTTCTCAGCAGAAACCTTACATGCTGGAAGGGAATGGCACAATACATTTATAGTGCTGAAAGTAAAAAACCTACAGCTGAGAATACTCTACCCGGCAAGGTTATTATTCAGAATTGAAGGAGAAATAAAGAGTTTCCCAGAGCAGCAAAAACTAAAGGAGCTTATCACCAAGAAACCAGCCTTACAAGAAATGCAAAAGAGACTTTTCAGTGAAAAAGAGAAGACCACAAATAGGAATAATAAAATTATCGTAAAAAAATAAAACAATAAAATCACTGGTAAAGGCCAATATACAGCAAAAGTAGCCAATCAGCGACCTATGAAGCTAATATGAAGGTCAAAACCACTAAAATTATCTGCTTCCATGATAAGAGAGTAACAGATACACACACACAAACACAAAAGACGTTAGATATGATATCAAAGACATAAAATGTGGGGCTAGCCTAGTGGCATAGTGGTTAAGTTCATGTGCTCTGCTTTAACGGCCCAGGTTTTGCATGTTCAGAGCCTGGACATGGACCTTCACACTGCTCATCAAGCCATGCTGTGGCAGCGTCCCACATACAAAATAGAGGAAGATTGACACAGATGTTACCTCAGAGACAATCTTCCTCAGGCAAAAAGAGGAAGATTGGTAACAGATGTTAGCTCAAGGCCACTCTTCCTCACCAAAAAAAAAAAAAAAAAAAAAAAAAATGCGGGAGGTGGGGAGTAAAAGAAGGATAATCAACTCCAGGCAGTAGCTTGTCTACAAACATCTGGGTCCCAGCTTCAGCCTCTAAGATTCTGAAGTCTAATAACCTATCTCTTCACTTTGGTCCCAGTCCCAGAGATGGGCATTGATTCTTGCATTACTGTGTTACCTCAGTGTCCCCTTTATCCTTGTTTAGCTCTCCAATACTTGTTCAACCAAGCAATGCCTTCTATTAATTTTTTTTGTTAAAGTAAGTGGTCTAACTATAATTAAAAATGTAAATATTTTATGTTTTCTCTCTAGACTCTAATGGATATATAATTCTACCAGTAATTGGTGATTGGATTTTCTCCAGTTTGTGCTATTATGAATCATGCTGTTGTGAATGTTCTTGTACATGTCTTTTGGTGACTGTGTGCATATACCGAGAAAGGGAATTGCTAGGTCATAGGATACGTGTGTTCACTTTTAGCAGATACTGCCAAAATTTTTCAACATGGTTGCACCAATAATTGGATTGATTTTAAGGCATCCCCAGGATCTCACACCTGATTCTCAGAACTTTTAAAATTTAGAACAAAAGTCAATAAACTCTACACTATTATAATTTTTTAAAAAAGGTAATATTTGCATATGTAACTATCCCTGTTTAAATTTATAAGTCCACATACCTCCTTTTACACCAGTGGAGATGAGAATGGGAGGAAAGCCATCTTCAGGAATAAGGTTCGTTGAAGTTCCAACAAGACTTCGAACCTGGGTTGTACTCCCAGAGAATAGAGAAATACCCATCTAGGAAAACCAAATCAGCTAAGTGAGCATTACAGAAAGTTCAAGACTTTGGCAGAATAATGTCAAGAATATAAATAGGAATTTGAGTGAAAATTTGGAATTCATACTTTTTGAAAGATAACACAAGATACTCATTAACCTGTGGTTTCCCAAAGGACTGGGCTTATGCTATTAAAATGTTTCTAATTCTATAGTTTCTGCCTTTGGCATCATCACATCATAATAAAGAGAGAAGAGGACTTGTAGCTTGGGATAAAGCTCCCTTTACCCAGGTTTTTTTTTGCCATATAAGAAAAATATTTTTAAAAACTGCTGTGGCAATAGAAACAAAATTGCAATATTATCTCATAACTTCTGAATTTTTAATGCCTTTGGGTCTACTTAAAATCTCATTTATATTGCTTTTTCAAATTAATGTTGAGGATAGTGGTGATGGTTGTACAACAATGGGAATGTACTTAATGCCACTGGATTGTCCACTTAAAATAGTTAAAATGGTAAATTTTATGTTATGTATATTTTACTACAATAAAAAAGAGAAAAAATTAAGTGAGAAAATACAGAAATTAAAATAGATCATTTTCCACTTACTATGCAATGAAATAAAACTTCAAATTCACTTTTCTTTGCATTAATATGCATATATTTAATAAAATATAATGTTGCAAATCACATTTTGGGTGGGGTTAAGTCCACTTAATTAACGATTTACTGGAATATGCTCAAACATCTATTAAAATGATGCTCTCCTCTCTACATTCTTTCTAACTTAAGTAAGAAAAAGAAGCTTTAAACAAGTTAAAAGAAAAGCACTTAAAAAATTTTTTTAATACATATGAGAATGTTCACAGCAGGTTTATTCATAACAGTCAAAGACTGGAAACAATCCAAATGTCCATTAACAGGAAAATAGGTAAATTCTGGTATATCCATGTGATGGAATACTATTCAGCAATAAAAAGTATTAATTTTTTGATGCATACGACATGGATAAATCTCACAAATATTAGGTTGAGTTTAAGAAGCTAGATACAAAACATTATATACTGTATGTTTCCATTTACATGAAATTCAAGAACAGGCAACATTAAGCCACAGTGACACAAGTCAGAATAATGGTCACCTTGGGGAAAGAGGGGGAGATATTGACAGAAAAAGGGCATGAGGAACCCTCTGGAGTAACAGAAATGTTCTGTATCTTCACCTGGGTGGTGGTACATGGGTGTATGTGTGTATACATTTGTACATGTATATGTATGTATGTGCATATGTATGTATACATATGGTCATTGAGTTGTTTCCTAAACATTTAACATCTTTTAAGTACTTGTGCTATATATATTTTGTACTTGAATAAAGATTAGAACTATTTACAAATTTTTTAATTTAATTTTTGTTTTATTTTCATTTCTGCTCTTTCTCAATGATGTCTCAATAAGTTTCTTCAGCAAAATCTTTTTTTTTTTACTCCATTTGCCTTAATACCACAGTTATGGCCTGGGGGTGTTTTTTTTTTTTTTCTTTTAACTGACAAAGGAGACAGACTCATTCTTTCGTGTCTACAGTCTCCTCTGAGCCCACATTCCCAAGTAGAATTATTACGCCTTTCTCATTACAAGCATGTGTAGGGCTTATAAGTTTGTTTTGCATGGTAAACTGGTTTGGCCTCAAAATGAATCAGGAATTTACTCATAAAACTTCAGCTTCTCATCTTTAAGGAGAGAGCTAATAATATCATGCCCTCAATGGATTGTCAAGAAGATTATCAGATCACATAAATAAAAAGCAGAGAACAATCTCTAGCACATATCAGGCGTTCTATAATGTTAAATATTAATATTTCATTATTGATAAACATTGATAATCATGAGTCAAAAAAATGATGATGTTAAAAGATTTAATCTGCTTCCCCATAGGTGTCTGCCCATTATAAGTAGGCCGAGACATGCATTAGTTGTAGACAATGGACTGTAGAAAGAATTGATATGTCATTTCTGGGTGGATTGAAGAATACACATTACTTGCTTGTTATCTTTCTCCTGCCATGAAAATTGAGGAGGCTTCATGTTTGAACAGGCATAGCTATAGATGGTGAAGACTTCATCACCCTTGAGTGATCACATAGAGGGGGTTCTCCAATTTGCCAGACACCTGTGTGATGGATATTTGGTAGCATAAGTGAGAAACATCTCGGTACGGGGCTGACTAATGGCCCCAAAACATATCAGGTCCTAAGCCCTGGAATCTGTAAATATTACCAATGGCTTTATAATGGTAAATAAGTTAAGGGTATTGAGATTTACCTGGACTATTTGGTGTGCATTAAATGTAATAATCAGTGTTCTTATAAGAGGGAGGCAGGAAAAATGGCAGATCAGTGTATTTCAAGAGCCCATTCCTCTATAAAAACATTGAAAAATCAAGCAAAAGCTCTCAGAATCAACTTCATCAGAACTCCTGAAAATAGTTATAGGTTTACAAGTGAGTGCTGAATCAAGAGAAACATGACCTAAATGTGGTATTTAAGGAAATCTCTGTCAAACTACTGCCTGACCACTAGCAAAATTGCAGAGACTTCAGAGATCACACCTGACAAAGAATAAAGTCTTTAAAATTATTTTAGAAAACTCACTAAATGAACAGCAAGTAACAAAAAAAAAAACTTTGGGAAGAGAGAAGAATCTGATTTTCATGGTGGTAAACCTATAATATTCAAAATGTCCAATTTTCAACAAAAATTAAGAGACATGCAAAGAAACAATAAAGTACATACCATTCATAGGAAAATAAAGAAATTGATGGAAGCTCTCTCTGTACGAGTGCAGGTATTATTATTAGAAAACAAAGATTTTAAATTATTGTTAAACAGCTTAAGTTATATTGGTAATATAATGAAAGGAAACCAGGAGAATGAATTTTCATTAAATAGGGAGTATCAATATAGGTAGGAATTTAAAAAGGAATGAGCTAGCATATCTGAAATTGAAAAGCACAATAAGTGAAATGAGAAATACACTAGAGGAATTCAATGCTGATTTGAGTAGGGAAAAGAAAGAATCATTGAAATTAAAGATGAACTAATTGAAGTAATCCAGACTGAGGATCCTAAAGAAGGAATGAAGAAAAACTGAAAAGAGCCTAAGAGACATATTAGATGCCATCAAGTATGCCAACATATGCAAAATGGGAGTTCCAGAAGAATAGGAGAGTTAAGGAAAAGGGCAGAAAGATAACTACATAGGTAAATATAAAAGCAAGTATTTTTTATTTTTAGTTTATAACTCCTATTTCTCCTGTATGATTTTAAATACAGTGTATAAAACAATAATTATAAATCTATATTAATGGTACAAAATATATAAAGAGTTGTGACAATAACAACATGAAGTGGGAGAGAAGTAGTTATATAGAAGGGGAGTTTTTATATTATCAACAATACGGGGCCGGCCCCGTGGCTTAGCGGTTAAGTGTGTGCGCTCCGCTGCTGGCGGCCCGGGTTCGGATCCCGAGCGAGCACTCACGCACCACTTCTCCCGCCATGTTGAGGCCGCGTCCCACATGCAGCAACTAGAAGGATGTGCAGCTATGACATACAACTGTCTACTGGGGCTTTGTGGGGGAAAAAATAAATAAATAAATCTTCAACAATACGTTGGCATTACTTTAAATTATTATAAATTTAGTTGTTAACATAATGCCAGGATGATCACTAAGAAAAGTAATATGAAAATGAGAAGGGAATCAAAGGGTACACTAAAAAAGTCAATCAAATACAAAAGAAAGCAGTAATGGAAGAAGAACAAAAATATAAGACGTATAGACGACAAATAGCAAAATGGCAGACGTTCTTTCTTAGCAGTAATTACTTGAATGTAATTTGATTAAACTCTCCAACAAAAGAAAGTGATTGGCAGAATGTATAAGAAAACATGATTCAACTATATAGTGTCCACATGAAACCCAGTTACATCCAAAGACACAAAATATGTGAAAGCGGAAAAGTGGAAAAAGCTATTCCACGCAAATAGTAAGCAAAAGAGAGCTGGGCTGGTTATGCTAACATCAGACATTTTTCCAAAACAAACGTAAAGACCATCTTTCCATTCTAATAGTAATTTTATAGCTAGTGTTCATGGAACTGCCAAACATCCAAAATTTTACTTTTTTTAATATGTCACCTTATTTAATTCTCACAATAATACTATAAAGTACATCTCATTATTGCCTTAATTTTGAAGATGGAAATATGAGGTTCAGGGGAGTTAGGTAAGGATTAATGACTCCTAGGTAGTAAATAGGAGGCTGATATGCACCTCATCCCAGAAGCCAAGCTCTATACAAATGCTTTGCCTTCTCTTCAGAGTTGCCTCTGCTGGTTAAACTTGTCCCTATGGCTCCAGTTATGCTACTACGTCTACCATGCACGTTTCTCAATTACTTCACTACAAAACCCAAACACTGAGTTTGGACCAACTGAGCCAATAGTAATTGTAAATTGAGTTAAATTAAATTTAATTTAAATACAATTAAGACCATTAGCCTAGAAACTATTCAGTGTCAGTTCAAAGTTTAGCTTGGGACAAACCATGGCTTGTCAATTAATACTCATTTATATAAAAAAATTACTCGACCTCTTGTGCATAATCATTTAAATGAATGTAATAACAAATCAAACTCATAATGTTCTTGAGAGGATATAATGAGTATACATTTAAAGCATCTAGAGTAGTCCCTGCCAGGTGACGAACATGTAAATATATGCTTTTACTAGGCTTGGGAAAAGTGAATTGGCAAATGTATTCATTTTGGACAAGTCATTGATCAACTTATTTAATTTTATATATGTAAGTTTACAGACATAAACTTTTTAAAAATTGAGGAAATGATCCATGAAGATCCTTCAGATTCTATGATATGTAAATCTATATATAATTAATGCACTCTTTTGTTGTCAAGCACTCTTTTGTTGTCAAGCCCGGAGACTCTTGAAATGCACATTATTGCTATAACGAAATAATAATTATTGTATGTACACTTTTCAATTTAAGTTTCTTTGCTTATCACTCTGTTTCTATCTTCTCATAACGACAGAGCATTTTGTGATTCTCAACATTGATGAAGAACAGTACAGAAGTGACACAGTTCATCCTCCTAGGACTAACTAATGACCCAGAACTGCAGGTCTCCCTCTTTAGAATGTCCACCCTCATCTATCTCATCACTCTGATTGAGAATTATCATGTTGATTCTGTTGGACTCTCATCTCCACACTCCCATGTACTTTTTCCTCAGTAACCTGTCTCTGGTAGAATTGTGTTACTCCTCAGCTGTCACTCCCACAGTCATGACTGGGTTTATTACAGTAGACAAGGTCATCTCCTACAATGCATGTGCTACTCAGGTGTTCTTTTTTGCAGCATTTGCCACTGTAGAAAATTACTTTTTGGCCTCAATGGCCTATGACCACTATGCAGCAGTGTGCAAACCCCTACATTACACCACCACCATGACAACAGATGTGTGTGCAAGTCTGGCCATAGGCTCCTATATCTGTAATTTCCCGAATGCCTCCATCCGCATAGGAGACACATTCAGTCTTTCTTTCTGTGTGTCCAACGTGGTCCATCACTTTTTCTGTGATATTCCAGCAGTCATGGCTCCATCTTGCTCTGATAGGCATGTGAGTGAGCTGTTTCTTATTTATGTAGCCAGCTTCAATGTCTTTTTTGCTCTCCTGATTATCTAGATATCCTACCTATTCACATTTATCACCATCCTAAAGATGTACTCATCTGCAGTATACCAGAAGGCTTTATCAACCTGTGCCTCCCACCTCACTGTAGTCTCTGTCTTCTATGGAATTATCATCTTCCTGTACTTACAGACCAGTTTCAGTCATTCTATGGACACAGGCAAAATGGCGTCTGTGTTCTATAGTATGATCATCCCCATGCTCAACCCTGTGGTCTATAGCTTGAGACACAAGGAGGTCAACAGTGCATTCACAGAGGTTGTTTTAGAGGCTAAATTGTCTTTAGGACTATAATTTTTAACATTGTACATGTGCATTAACCTAGTTTCGTTAAGGCCACAGTGAAATTAGTCTCCTAAAGTGATATTCTTACTTATTCATAAGTCTCTTGCCCTGAAAAACGGAAACATTATGATCATAAATATAATACCTAAACAAGAATGGCTAAGACGTCTTGGGGCCTGCTTGTCTAAAACCTTATTAAGGATATTAGTTTATTTGCTTGTTCTACATGCATTTTTTCTACCACATCGATACAAATACATGTAAAATAGGGGCACAAATGAGACCATGAACAAAGTGCATGTATGTGCCCCATGAGGATACATACTCATTGGAGTGGGAAATTTGCCAGAATTAAATGGAATCATGCAAATTTTCAATAATAACAATAATTTAAATATTGAATTCATGTATTAGAATATAAATTTGTTTAATTTTTTATTTAGTTGAATGCTATTCTAAGACTCCTAATTTGAGAATAAAAGTGATATACTATTAAAT
Source organism: Dicerorhinus sumatrensis harrissoni (assembly GCA_014189135.1). Lineage (NCBI taxonomy): Eukaryota > Metazoa > Chordata > Mammalia > Perissodactyla > Rhinocerotidae > Dicerorhinus > Dicerorhinus sumatrensis. The sequence continues at coordinate 17,907,469 of JABWHU010000190.1, read as the reverse complement.
AAAATTTTGTGCTTTTTCGGGGCACATTTTTTCAAGAGATACATATATTGCATCTTGAATTAATATTTCTGTCTTGACTGAGTCATTTTATAGAACCATCATGCTCATATTACAATTTTCAAAAGGATATTATAGCCAGAGTATAAGAAAAATGGAGGAAGAATAAAAATATTTTTCGATTTCTTCAAATGTTACTACCAACTTTCACACTATTGAAAAACTCACTGAAAACAAATAATGTTGTATATTTTGCTTCTGGCAATACTTTGAAATTGTTAATGTTGGTATTTCATGTTTACTTTTGTTGATTTAAATTGTCTTTTGTGACTCCCTCATTCTTTTACCCTATTCATTCACACTGATTTTCTTCCCATTTCTTCATAATCTGACAAACTCCAAACATGTTCCTGCTGCAGGGTGTTTGTACTTACTCTTCCCTGTGTGGAATGTTCCTTACTCCATTATGGTCTTTGGTTAAATGTTATTCTACGATAGGTTTCTTTCCTGACCACCTTTATAAAATAGTCACTCTTTACTCACCATGCACACTGTCCTTTCAGTCTGTGTTATTCTTCATAGTCCTTATGAATCATCACCTACTGTATATTTATTTGTTCACTTATTTGTTATCTATCTTCCCCAACTAGAATTTAAACTCTGTGAAAGCAGTGGCTTTACCTTTGTTTGCAACAGGATCTTCAGTAGATGCATAAATGTCTATTTCATAGTAGATTCTCAATAACTATTTGTTAAATAAATGAGTAAAATAATTAAGCTTTGAGTCCAACTGTATCAATATGTTGAATCTTTAAACCATTGATGATTATAGCGTATCATCCATAATATAAACCTTCTAGATAGATGTATCGTGCATTTCAAGAAGCACAGCTAATTTTCGGCTTTGCTGAAATATTTTTACCTACATTCTCACTCAGTGCTTACACTCCAGTGTTTGGACACAATGATTTCCTGGATTCCATAATCAAGAGAATCATCTGAAACTATTTCATAACTTTTACTTAGAAGTGATGTCTCATTAACTGGCAAGTAATACATCAAATAAATACTATTCAGTAAATCATAAAAAGACATTAAATATCAGATTATTTAAAGGTTTAGTATCTTATTTTTGAAAATTACTTCATACATATGAAATATAATTTAAAAGATTATAAATATCTATATAGAATATAAACACGACAATATCTGTCAATAATAAAGATAATGTGCTTTCAATATGCTGGTATAATGCACAATATTTGTGCTTTTAATTTTGATCCTCGGGGAGCTCTATACTATACAAAAACTACCCACATAAATGTGTACCCTTGTCTAATTTGTTATCTCTATAAAATAAGATGCTTCACTATTTCAATATTTGTAAGATTATGCCTGACTATGCTAATATTCTCATGCTGGTATTTATGGGGCAGTGTAATATAACACAAATATTCACTTTTACCTTTATGGTGATGTTTCTCCTTTTGGAACCATTTCTAATTATTATTTTAAATAATTATTTAATTTTAGAATTGTTTGAGAGTTATAGAACATTTTCAAAGATGGTGTAGAATGTTCAATGTAACCTTGTGGCAGTCTGCAAAAGATCATCCTAATTCCTGCAATGTTCCAATGTTAACTTATATGGCCTAAAAGGACTATAGAGATATGATTAAGTTAAGGATTTTATCTGAGATTATCTGTGTGGACCATAAAGTCACTCCCATGTATACTTATAAGAAGGAACCAGAGATATTTGACCACAGATAAAGAAGGAGTAGGCAACGTGACCTCAGAAGAAGAGATTGAAGTGATGTGACCGCAAACCATGGAAGGCCAGCAGCCATCAGAAGACGGAAGAGGCAAGAGACAGATTGTCCTTTAGAGTCTATGGAGGGAGCATGGCTCTTCCAACACACTGATTTTTGTCCAAGGAAACTGATTTCGCATTTTTGAATTCCAGACTGTGAAAGAATAAATATATGTTGTTTAAGTTTCCAAGTTTGTGGTAATTTGTTACAGCAGCTCTAGGAAACTAACAAAACTCTCGCCTAATTTTCCTTGGCATGTAATCTTGTAATACTATGGTACATTTGTAAAACTAAGAAACCTAGATTGGCACAATATTATTTGTTAAATTTCAGATTTTATTCAGATTTCATTAGTTTTTCCACTAATATTCTTCTCCTCTTCCTGCATTTAGTTGTCGTGTCTCCTTAATCTTTTTTAGTCTGTGACAAGCTCTCTGTCTTTCTCTGTTTTTGATGACCTTGACTGTTTTGAGGAGTACTAGTCAGGTATTTCATAGAATGTCCTTCAACTGTGATTTTCTGGTGTTCTCTCATGATTAGAATGAGGTTATAGTTTTTAGAGAGTAATACCACTAAGATGAAGTGTTCTTATCAAATCATATCAATGGTACATGCTGTCAACATGAATTATCACTGATGATGTTAACCTTGATCACAAGTGCTAGATAAAGCTTGCAAGTTTTCTCTCTTTTCTAGAGTTATTTTGTTTCCTTATTCTATACCTTATTCTTAGAAATAAGTCACTAAGCCCAGCTTGCACTTTAGATGGTGGAGAACTAAGCTCCATCTCCTGGAGAGGGCAATATTTAAATAACTAATTTGGAGTTTTTCTGTTACCAAGATTTGTCTCTTTTCCCTCAATTATTTATTTACTCAATCATTTATTTATATTAATATGTTCTAATTTATTTATTTTATTTTATGGGTAATAACCAATACGAGGTTACTTATTTTTTTGCTCAAATTTTTCCACTGCCCCCATTCAAAGCTCTTTCGATTTGCTTCTCTGTCCCTTTGACATAGCTTCATCTTTTTGTTTTCTGAGCACTTCCTTACTTTATGGTACTGCACAATGCTCTAGGATCAACTTGTATTTTCCCTACTCCTATCACAGAATTGACTATTTCTACAAAGAACTCTCCTTTCTTTTATTAAAGAATGGTATTTTAAAGCCAAGATTTGGATGCTGAGTGTGCTTGCTGATAGTGGAGTGTTGCCTCTAGGCCGTCTTGTCAACAGAAGTAGGAGGTACATATCTATGTAGTCTGTATATATTCATAATTATACTTATTTCTATACCTGTCCATCATATCTATGTTAAGTTAAACACGAGTGCATACTGCTGTCTCTAACTAATCTATTTCATCCCAACTTTCCCCCTTTCTTATCCGTATCTTTCATAACTGATAGTGAGAAACTTGGCTCTCAACAATCCCTGTTCATTAGTTTTTTGGTGTGATTCCAGTTTACAAGTAAAGCAGAGTTCCATAATTGTTAATCTATACCCCTGTGAGAAACAACTTTAGTAACTAAATTATAGTATATTTTTTATAGTTTCTTTTATTTTTAGCCTTGCAGTTTGCAATGAACACACTGTTTTCCAACATTACTTAGGTCAGCTCATTTTTTTCCTAAATCCTTTCAGTGAAGTCAAGTCACACATTTGTAGTACAATTAGATTTTTGTGTGTGTGTGTGAGGAGATCAGCCCTGTGCTAACATCTGCCAATCCTCCTCTTTTTTTGCTGAGGAAGACTGGCCCTGGGCTAACATCCGTGCCCATCTTCCTCCACTTTATATGGGACGCCACCACAGCATGGCCTGGCAAGCGGTGCGTCGGTGCACGCCCGGGATCCGAACCGGCGAACCCCGGGCCGCCGCAGCGGAGCGCATGCACTTAACCGCTTGCGCCACCAGGGCGGCCCCACAATTAGATTTTTTTTTTTAATAGTCTGTGTTCACTCCTGGGATTCTCCTGTGCTCTTTGCTGATTCTTTATAATTTGTATATATTAGTTTTCACTCTTTGCTATGTATATAGTTCTATGGGTTTTAACAAATGCAGAGTCATGTATCCACCAGCCTGGTGTCATGGAGAATACTTGTATCATGCTAAAATTTCCCTTTCCTCTCTTTTATAGACAACCACTTCTTACTCCTCCAACCCATGGAAATCATTGAGGGTTTTTCATCCCTATGTTATATGACTGGAATCATTCAATATGGAGACTTCAGGTCTTGCTTCTTTCATGTTAAAGTCCACTTTAGATTAGTTGTATTGATGTGTAAACCAATAATATTCTATTTTATCACTGAATATTCTTCCAGTTTAGTGATGCAACACAGTTTGCTTCACCATCCTCTTTCAGAAGTGCCTCTGCTTGCTTCTAGTTTGGCAATTCTTAATCTAGAGGATTTTTCACTAAGATCAGGAACAATGCAGTGGTGTCCCCTAGCATCTCTCCTTTTCAACATTGTAGTGGAAGTCCTAGCTAATTCAATAAGACAAGAAAGAGATATAAAAGGGAGAAAAATTAGGAAGGAAGAAATAAACACTGTCTTTGTTCACAGATGACATGATAACATACGTAAAAAATCTGAAAGAACAGACCAAAAAACCTCATAGGACTAGTAAGTGATTATAGCAAGGTTGTAGGAATGCAAGGTTAATATAGAAAACTCTATCGCTTTCCTATAAACTGGCAATGAACAAGTGGAATTTGAAATTAAAAACACAAGACCTTTTATATTAGCACCCCAAAAATGAAATAGTTATAAATCTAGAAAGATATATAAAAGATCTAATGAGGAAAACTACAAAACTCTGATGCTGATGAACAAACCAAAAAAGAACTAAATAAATGGAGAGATATTCCATGCTTATGGATAGGAAGAGTCAATATTGTCAAGATTTCAGTTCTTCTTTTCTTTATCTACAGATTCATTGCAATCTCAAACAAAATCCCAGCAAGTTATTTTGTGTATATCGACAAACTGATTCTAAAGTTTATATGGAGAGGTAAAAGACCCAGAATAGCCAACACAATATTGAAAGAGAAGGATAAAGTTGGAGGACTGACACAACTCAACTTCAAGATTTACAATAAAGTTACAATAATCAAGATAAGGTGGTATTGGCAAAGATTCCAATAGATAATCAGAACTGAAAAGAGAGCCCAAAAATACATCTACATAAATGTACTCAACTGATCTTTGACAAAGGAGCAAAGGCAATACAATGGACCTAAGATAATCTTTTCAAGAAATGATGCTGGAATAACTGGACACTCATATGTAAAAAAGTAAATCTAGACACAGTCTTGACCAATTACACAAAAGTTAACTCAAAAAGGATCATACACCTAAATTTAAAATACAAAATTATAAAACTCCTATGCAATAAAATAGAAAAAATCTAGATGACCTCAGGTACAGTGATAACTTTTTAGATACAACACAAAAGACAAAATCCATGAAAGAAATAGTTGATAAGCTGGACTTCCTTAAAATTAAAAACTTCTACTTTATGAAGGATACTGTCAAGAGAATAAGAATACAAGCCACAAACTCGGCAAAAATATTTGCAAAAGGCACATCTGATAAAGGAATGTTATCAAAATACACAAAGAATGTTTAAAAGTCAACAATAAGAAAACAACCTGATTAAAAAAGAGAGACAAAGACCTTAACAGATTGCTCACCAAAAAAGATATATAGAAGACAAATAAGCATATGGAAAGATACCCCACATTGTATGTCATCAGGGAAATGTAAGCTAAAACATCAATGAGATAACAGTACACATCTATTATATGCCCCAAATCTGGAACTCTGACAATATCAAATGCTGGTGATGATGTGGAGCAACAGGAACTTTCATTCATTGCTAGTGGGAATGCAAATTGGTACAGCTACTTTGGAAGTCAGTTTGGTGGTTTCATATAAACTAAGCATACTTTTACCATACTATCCTTCGATTGCTCCTTGGTATTTACTCAAAGGTGTTGAAAATGTATGTCCATTCAAAAATTTTCACATGGATGTTTATAACTGCCTTATTCATAATTGCTAAGTCTTGGGAGTAACCAAGATGTCCTTCAGTAGGTGAATAGATTGATAAACTGGTACATCCAGACAATGGAATATTGTCCAACACTAAAAAGAAATGAGCTATCAAGCCATGAAAACATATGGATGAAACTTAAATGCATATTACTACACAAAAGAAGCCAATCTGAAAATGTTACATAGTGTATAAGTCTAACCATATCCCATTCTGGAAAATGTAAAACTATGTAGATAGTAAAAAGCTCAGTGGTTGCCAGAGGTCGAGGGAGGAGAGGGATGAATAGGTGGAGCACAGAAAATTTTTAGGGCAATGAAAATCATCTGTATGATACTATAATAATGGATACCATTCATTATACATTTGTCAAAAATCATAGAAGATACAAAACCAAGGAAGAAACCTAAGGTAAACTATGGACTTTGGCTGATTATGGTGTGTCACTGTAGGTGCATCAGTTGTAAATGTACCACTCTGGTGGGGGATCTTGATAATGGCATAGGTTACGCATGTGTAGGGGCCGGGTGTATATAGGAAATCTCTATACTTTCCTCTAAATTCTGCTGTGAACTTAAAATTTCTTATTAAAAAGCTACATATATAATATTTATAATATAAATATATAATAAAATATAAATAAAATTTAAAATAATATATATTATATAAAGCATTTTATCAATCAGTAGAAGTTAGAACTTAAAAATATTCAAAATACAGCTTAGAGAGCAAAGAAAGAAAAACACGAAAGACAATTTAGGAAACAGGCTGAATAAACTGAGAAACTCCAACATACTGTTGTATGAATTCCATAAGGAAAGAATACAGAGAACAGGAAAAAATAAATTTTCAAACAGAAAATGTTGCAAAATTTGCAACTTGAAGAAATTTAAGCCCCATTTGAAGAATCACACTAATTTCTGAGAAAAACATTTACATTTTTTGTATTGGATCATATTGTGCAAGTGGAAAAACAAGGATGAGGACAAAATTTACCATACCAGAGAAAGAAACAAAGTGATAATAATCAGACTTCTCATTAGAAAAAAGGAAACAAAGTCAGCAGGAAGTAGACACATATCTTAAAAAGGCTGAGGCAAAATAAATATTCCATATTTCTATACCCAGATAAACTACCATTTGAATGAGATGATGAATCAAGACATTATCAGATATACAAAAATCAAAAGTTAGCTTGCTCTCCACAGCTGCAGGAGTGAAAGTGTTTCAGTAAGAGAAAAGAGATGCAGTATACCAGATTGAGGAATTTGGAAGAAGGAATAGAGCATATTTTGTTCTTTTACTTTTCTCTTTCTCTTTTGGTCTTGCTTATCTGCAGCAAGGGCATCTTTCGTCATTCTGTCCTTCTCCCTTTGCGTGATAACGATAATGGGACGGGATATGCCCTGCCTGTGTGAAGGAGACATCTATAATCAAGGATACATATTAGATGAGATTCCCCAGAATCAGACCTCTGGAATCAGTGACTTCAATTCAAGTAGTTCAGGTGAGAGTTAACAGCAGAAAGCACTGATAGGATAGTGGGAAATGGAGACAAGGAAAGGTATAGGAGGCCAATACATGGTTTCAGTAGTAAGTAAGTAATATCTGTGGACAACTGAGGCTCAATTGTGCTGGAAACAATGTATAAAATAAGACTCCCAGTTGTACCACCTGAAAGAAAAGGGATCTGGGGTATTTTTCATTCTACTTTTTCTGACATTTAATGATGGTTCCCACCAAATAAATTAAACAGCCCACACATGGCTAAACATACTCTTGCAGTAAAATAAGCTCTCAGTCTAAAAGTTGTAGACTTCTTTTTTTTTTTTCATGGTGAGCATTGGTCTGTACAGGGACAATTAGCACCAAGGAGAGGTATGTAGAGTCCTATCAGCATTGGCCACAGGAGGGTAATTTGGAGAAGAAAAGAAGCCCATCTGCCTGCAGATCTGAACCCCACTTTTGAACTGACTAATCAGAATTAAGGCAAAATTTAATCTCCATTTCTCTGGACACATATGTCATATTTTTCTATTCTTTGTAAACTCAGGAGAAAATATGTATATTATTTATAAATTTCTTAAAATTTCTAGTAGCCTAATGTTCAGTTATAACACCTAAAAGAATGGAAAGGAGAAAAACATAATAAAAATCATGGCAGATAGAAAACAATTTTTAGAAATATATTTCAAATATCAAAAATCACAATAAATGCAAATTAAACAAAACCACTTTTTACGTATATAAAAAGCACCTTAATTTTAAAAGTGGGGGAAAAATAGAAAATGCAGCAAGACCGCAAATAGATATGCTACCCAACATATCAAACTATGTCCCTGCACACAGTTTAATTGTTTTTTGCCTGTGTAAGTGGGATGAGAAGTGATTGCTCTCACAGGGGCTCAGTTCTCCTGAGAATTCCACGCCTGTACAATTTTCTCTTTGTTCTCATTATTAGGCTTCAAAATCCCATCATGACTCTGCATGATATTATTTTAAAAGGACCAAACTGAGCAGAGCCAATTTTGTCATCATTTATTGAAATGATATATACTTTTAGTATATACCAGCTTCTCCCCAAACTGATATTTGCAGTGAGTCTGCAACCACAGGCAGAGAAAACACCCTAAGATAAAAATTAAATTGATTTATGTTGAAAAGTTAAATGCTGACTCAAGTGTTTTAATATCTACCCTCATTTGCTATTCACAGATACAATTCTGTAAGGTACATGGAAGAGACAATTTTATTATCTCTGTATCACAAATAAGGAAACTGAGATCAGTAGATGGTAAATAACTTTCTGAGTAAACAGAAAAATCCATGATGAAGGCAATACTTAAAGCCTGGCTTCCTAGCTCCCTGTTAATGACCTTTTCTCCATCTCTTCATGCTTCAGGGACCTTGGAAACTTTTGACCAGTACCTGAGAGAGAATTTCTCCTATATTATTTACACCTTCTTCTAGGGATGAATTTCTGATTTAAGACTCATAGTTCTAGATTGTCCTTCCCTTCTTTTCGAGAGCAAGGTAAGCTTCTATCTTCAACATACAACATTAGTGAAAAATGTAATTGATGCATAAGCAGTGGGAAAGCTACATCTTCCATGAGTGTTTGAGCTTATATCTGGTTGTTTGAACACTTTTCCTGAAGCATTGGCATAAGTATAGCATTCAAATGAAAAACATTTTAATCATCAGAAAGTAGAGTTCATGTTTATGAAATTCCATGCTGTTTTCCTTAAAAGGACAGCAAAAATCTGTGATAGATGATACTTTGATTGAGTAGGTGGTAAATTCCTCCTGTTTACTGTGTGTTGACTTGTCTTTGAAGGGACTGCTAACCAGAGTGAAATGACACTCTATACTCCAGAAGGATCATCAAGAAGCTACCAAGATCCTTACTCTATTTTCACTATTATTTCCCCACAATCTAACCCTTTCTTTACTTGCCTATTGAGAAAATCTGACAATGCAGTGACAAAAGGAACAGGTATTTGGATAAGTTAGACACGAATTTGTATCTTAAACATCTGGTACTAGGTGTGGAATTTTAAGAAGGCACATAACCTCTCAAATCTTCCATTTTCTTAACTGTAAATTGGAGTATGTGTGCATATAAAACATATATCCCTTCCTCCTCTTCTATTTCTACTTATCTACCTATCTACCTATCTACTCATCTATCATCATCAGTATAATCTATTATCTACATATCTATCTCTCCACCTATGACACAAACTACACATAATCAGTAAGTCTAAGCCATTACTAGCCTCAGGATATCTATTAGTCATCATAGAACATAGCAATTGATATATGTGTGTGTATATATATATGTCTGTCCGTTGTTGTACTATAGCTGCTGCATATTGCTGTGTTGCTGAAAGCTATGCCACCGATATTTCAAATACCCAGCAGAGTCACCTATGGTGGACAGCTTTCAGCAGAGCTTCTAGACTAAGAGACTAAGAAGCAGGAACTTTCCAAACATTTATTAAAAAATTGGTCATGAAAACCCTATTAATAGCAGCAGAACATTGTCTAATGTAGTGCCAGAAGATGAGAGGATGGCACAAAAACACCAGGCAGGATTCCACTCTGCTGTACACAGGGTCGCTAGGAATTGGAATCCACTTGATGTCACTGAAAACAAACATATACATAAAACTTATATTATTATATGGTGACATGTTGACAAACACAAATAATTTAAGGTTCAGACATGTATAATAATGTGTTTAGGGTCCAGGAGGAAGAAGGTAGAGAATAATGGTTACCAAAGAATGGATATTTTACAAGATTTCAATTGAAAATACCAAGATTTGTGCTTTCTCATTAATAGATCTGCAGACTAGTATCAACCCACCAACTATGAATTTTCATCCCTGAATACCTGACTATCTTTGATCCAGCTAAGTGTCAATAGAAATGACTGTAAAAATGAGTCTTTAGACTCATCCAGCTAAGTGTTGATAGGAATGACAGTAAAAATGAGTTCTTAGACTCATTCTATCTTAATAGAAGAGGAGTACTTCAACACAAGCTAAAATGTGGATCTCAGATAAAATATTAAGAAAAAGAGGACTTGAAGATCCCTGCATTCTCATGCAAAATCATTGACACACCATGAAGACAGAGTGAGAAATATGGGAAAATAAAAAATATCTGAGTAGACAGTATTTAGGAAAAGATAATTGAAAGATTAAGGCAACTAACTACTTTAAAACTCACCCATTTGCATCTGTCACCTCATTTTCCTAAACCAACATAGAGACCATCACCCTATACTAATAATAATATTATAACTAAACACATTGTGCTATTTTTGTGCATCATTTCTTTTAACTCTTACAATAATCACTTGAGGTAGGTCCCAACACCACCTTCATTTTAATGATGGATAAGATGAGACCCAGAGAAGTTAATTTAGGACTAGTTTCTCCCAGGTAGTAAATGGTAGGGCTGATATGTGAATGCATACACAAGTCTTCTCAGAGCCAAAGCTTTTAACCCAATGCTTTACCTTCATTTCAAAAGTGGCTTTGTTGGTTGTACATGCCTCTAATGCCACATTTAGCCCACTGCAGGTATTATGCATTTATTTGTGAATTACTTATCTATGCTACTCCATGCATTAAGTTCAGTGCAACAGAGACAATTAAATGTGAGTTGAATAAAATTAAAATCAACTCAATTATTTCCTTCATTAAGTAGTAGATAATAACAACAATAAACAAACACATAGGGACAGAGATTGGATTGGTGGTTACCAGAGGGGAAGGGGGGAGGGAGGAGGGTGAAAGGGATAATTCGGTACATGTGTGTGGTGATGGGTTGTAATTAGTATTTTTGTGGTGAACATGATGTAATCTATGCAGAAATAGAAGTATAATGATGTACACCTGAAACTTATACAATGTTATAAACCAATGTTACTACAATAAACAAAAAATTAAAAAATAAATAAATAAATAAAATCAACTCAAATTCATTAACAGCATTTAAGTTGGGAACCACTCTGATTGGGTCTAAACCTTGGCTTTGTCCATTAATACATGTGTAATTTTGAATAAATTACTCAATATCTCTGTTGTCAAGTTACCAGATATTTAAATGGGAAAAATAACTAATCAATCTAATAGGGTTGATAAGAGGATTAAATGAACATGTGAATATAAAGCACCTGGCATGTGAACAGTATGGAAGTGTAAGCTGTTAGAAGACTCAAAACATCTGATTTAGGAAGTGGATTGATTCCAGGCACGTGAACTTGGACAACTCATTATCTCTTCCTGCAGCTCACTTGACTCATACACAAAATCAAGAAGTTGGGAAAGTGATCCATAAAGACCCTTCCTCTTCAAAAGTCTGTTACTATTTAGATAAGTATCACTAAGTTGTGTTTGTCATGCCCATGCTTTAGAAATGGAGAATAAATTATTACTATCATAAAATAATGCTTGTACATTTCAACTGCTGTGAAACTGTTTTTTGTTCATCAATGTATTCCTTTACTTCTTTTTGCTATACAGCATCTCCTGATTCTCAAATCACATCCATGGAGAATAATACAGAGGTGAAAGAATTTGTCTTGCTAGGACTAACCAATGCCCCAGAACTGCAGGTTCCACTTTTTATAATATTCACCCTCATCTACCTCATCACTCTGATTGGGAACCTGGGGATGATCATGTTGATCCTGCTGGACTCTCATCTCCGCACCCCCATGTACTTTTTCCTCAGTAACTTGTCTTTAGTGGACTTTGGTTACTCCTCAACAGTCACTCCAAAGGTGATGTCTGGGTTCCTTATAGGAGACAAGGTCGTCTCCTACAATGCGTGTGCTGCTCAGATGTTCTTTTTTGCAGTCTTTGCCACTGTGGAAAATTACCTCTTGGCCTCTATGGCCTATGACCGCCATGCAGCAGTGTGTAAACCCCTACGTTATGCCACCACCATGACGATAAGTGTGTGTGCTCATCTGGCCATAGGCTCTTATGTCTTTGGTTTTCTGAATGCTGCTATTCACATTGGAGACACATTCTGTCTCTCTTTTTGTATGCCCAATGTGGTTGATCACTTTTTCTGTGATATTGCAGCAGTCATGGTTCTGTCTTGCTCTGATAGGTACATAAGTGAGCTGGTTGTTCTTTATGTAGCCAGCTTCAATGTCCTTTTTGCTCTCCTCATTGTCATCATATCTTATATATTCATATTTATCACCATCCTAAAGATGCACTCAGCTGTAGGATATCAGAAGGCTTTATCCACCTGTGTCTCCCACATCATTGCAGTCTCCATCTTCTATGGGACTATTATCTTTATGTACTTACAGCTCAGCTCCAGTCATTCCATGGACACAGACAAAATTGCATCTGTGTTCTACACTATGTTCATCCCCATGCTGAACCCTATGGTCTATAGCCTGAGGAACAAAGAGGTCAAGAATGCACTCAAGAAGGTTAGTGACAAAGCAAAATATTCTCTGGGTTTAATCTTTTAATGATGTAGAATCCACAAAAGTTATTTCATCCCTCTTAGATCTACTCCACGTCATAACTCAATGTTCATGGCCATGTAGGGTAGTAGAACATAAAATTGTATCTAATATTATTTATTTCTTTAGTTTGGGAACAGGTCCAAGCATCCAAAATGCAGAAAAATATCATAACTATTTTTAATAAAATTTATTTAATAAAGTATATGTGGTTTGGGGGCAGATTTTATCCAGATATAAATAATTATAGCATCTTAAATTAATGTTTCAGTCATTGCTGAGTGTTTTGGTAAGAGAAAGAATGTGACAACTTCTAAAAGATAAATGCCATATTAGACAAAAGTGGGGAGAATATTAAGTCATTTTTTGCCTTAACCTTATGACTAACAACTCTTCACATTATGTTAAAAATAATGCACTGATATTAATAGTGATATTTTCTTTTTTAGCAGAAATGCTCTGAAATGTTACTTCCACTGTTGATGCTTTAGTTGAGCTATACCATGTCTAATCACTCTTCTATCCACACACCCCACTTCATTTACACTGATTTTCTGCTATTCCTGGAAACTCCACACATGCCCCTGTCTCAGGAGCTTTGCATTTGCTGTTTCCTCTGCCTGTGATACTCCCACAATCATTTCAGATTGCTGGTTAAGTGTTACCTGCTCAAGGAAGTCAAACAGGCCTTCCCTGAATTGCTTTATAATAGTCACTCCATTCTTCTTGGACCATCTGTCCTCAGCCTGCTTCATTCTTCATAGTTGTTATCAACATTCAGCTCTTGTATTTATTTGTTCACCTCTTCATCTATATCCCTCAACTTGAATGGAAACTCTCTGCAAGCAGTAGCTTAATCTGGTTGTTTTATGTAAATAAAGCTTTGAATTTTTATTTAAAAATTGTTTTACTGAGCATTAAACAATTCAACAAATTCCAAGTTGTATGGATGGAAGTAAGTTGTAAAAACTACAAACTTCAAGGGGAGAATACTCTCTAACATCCAGTGGATAATGACTCCAACCTTTGCAATAAATTGGCAGTCTCAAAAAATTTTCCGCCCCTAACATTGAACAGCCAGCCCTGGTGGTCTAGTGGTTAAGATTTGGTGCTGTCACCAGCATGGCGGATTTCTTTCCCAGTCAGGAAATCACACCACTTGTTTGTCAGTTGACACACAGTGGTGGCTGCATGTTGTTGTGATGCTGAAAGCTATGCCACTGGTATTTCAAGTACGAGCAGCATCACCCGTGGTGGACAAGTTTCAACTGAGCTTCCAGACTAGACAGACCAGGAAGAGGGACTTGGACTCTCACTTCTGAACCTTATGAATAGCAGTGAAATATTTTCTGATATGGTGCCGAAAGGTGAGAGGTTGGCTCCAAAGATCAGACTAGGCAAGGTTCTGCTCTGTTGTATACATGGTCGCTGGGAGTCAGAATTGACTTGACAACACTAATAACAAAAACATTGAACAATCCTTCCTCTTTTGAAATTCTCCAAACCATTTGCATTCCTACTGGCAGCCCATCAAGGACCGACAAATATATCTGAAGATCAATTAGGATATATTTCCCACTTCCCAAGATCACATCTGAATAAAATGTTTACCAATCATACACTGATTCAGTGTTTATTTGTTTTACCACTAAACTTACACTCTGTTGTAACATCCTTACACTTCTGCTGAAATGAAGGTGATAGAAGATGGTTTCCCTTCCTGCAAGTTGATGAATAAACTTCCTTTGTTAATATTATATTGGACTTAGTTTTTTCTTTGATATACTTCAGAAGAGGTAATTAAGGATAATGAGTAAGAAACAAAACATTTAAGAGATTGGACCATGCATCATGGAAAATGGAGTTTTCCCCAGAGAGAAAAATCAGAGTCTCATAAAGAAATATTTCCCGTCACCAGAGTTGAGGGACCTTCATAATGTCAATTCAAGAAGATTTCTAAACTGAAATCTTGTGTATCTTCCATTATTTTCTGTTATAGATAGGAGGTTTTTTGTCTAATTATCTTTACTCTGGTCCAGCATTATTTACTGGGTGTGAATGCAGAATGAGCTAAGTTTTCTTTTTAGTGCATAAGTTGCTAGACAACAAGAAATCACATCTGGACTGGGTGGAGAGGACCACTTAACCTCTTTGATAGCCTGAACATTGAACTTATATATTGATAAGTTGGGATTTAAGTTGTCTCCCTGGTGGAGGTAGTTAATAAATTTTCTGTGTGGGAGGAAGTATAAAATGGGTATTTGATGATCACAAGCATTACAATGGAAAAGACTGGTTAGTTATTTTCCAAACTATTTTCTTTTTACTCCTGGGAATATATGCAGGCTCTATTTCTTATCCTTCATACAGTTGATTGTGGCCACGTGCTGGTGTTCTTGTCAATGAAATGTGATACGTCATATGTGCCACTTCTAAGTCTGGCCCATGAAACTCCTTATGTGGTCTTCTGCCCCTTCTCTTTCCTTATCGTCAGCTGGATGGAGAGGATGCAGACCACAAGAGATGAAAAAAACACTAAATCGTAAGAACACGGGTCACTGAATCTCTTTATAAGTTCCCATAGAACAATTAATTGAACAATGTAAGAGCATGAAAAACCTCTATGGCCATATCATTGCAATTTTGGAGTTTGCTTACATGGCAGCAGTATTATTTACCCTAACTGATATAGTGAGATTCTCATGACAATTTGGATGCCGTTGGGGGTTGGGCGGGTGATATATACTGGAAAAACTATCAAATTTCTCCAACACAATTTAATTCTATGATTATTTATTTGTGAATCCTCACCCAGCCCCCAAATCATAACTAAAATGGCTAGCACAAGTAAAATTAGCACAGGTTTTGGAAACAGAAGAAATTCAGTTTGAATTCCATTCCAAACAAACTTTGTGTTATAAGGCAAGTTATTTAAGTGGTCTGAGCTTCCACTGTGGAAGCTAATGTCTTTCTCACAGAATTAAATTAAGTGGGTACTGAATGATCCAGAACATTGCACAGTGCCTAAAACAGAATAGCTGCTCAAAATATCTTAGTATCCTTTCCCTTCCATTCATTTTCCTATCCTTCTTTCATTTCATCCTCTGCTTTGTCAACATTCTCCATATACTATTAAAACACTGATAAATTGTATTGATGTGTTTTTACAGGTTTAGCTGTACTACTGAATTGTGGACACTTTGATACCAAAGATGTTTTAGGTATGTACTCTCAGAATCTAATGTTTATTCCCTAGTAGAACTCAAGAGTGTCTAATAAAATTGCAATTCAGTGTAGGAATAAACTTACATGGGCCAACTTCCTCACTATTAACTAGGCCCCAAAATTTTTCTCTCTATCATCTTTTCCTTCATACTACTGATCAAAACATATATTGTATATTCATTTTTGTGTGTTTACTTCTTTGATTTGTCTTCCTCGTTAGAATAAAAGTTCTATACATACTGGAACAATTTCTGATTTGTTCACCAGCAGGGACGCAAGCCTAGCTCAGAGTTGGTCTCAGGAAAAGATTTTAATGAGCAAATGAATGATAAGAGGAACTGAGCAGAAAAACTCATCATCTGTTTGTGAAAACAGAACACAACAAAACGTGCTAGGTCAGGCTGCTGTAACACATTAAATTGAAAACCCAATGGCTTAAAACAACAAAGAGTTTATATTAGTTTCTGATGGTTGCTGTAACAAATTACCACACACTGGGGGCTTAAAACAACATGCGTTTATCTTCTCAAGGCTCAGGTGGCCTTATGTTGGAAATCAGTTTCACTGAGATGAAACCAAAGTATCAGTCTCCAGAGGCTCTATGGGGAGGGTCTATCCCTTGTATGTTTCATCTTCAGATGGCTGCCAGCATTCTTTAGTTTTATTTGTGTCAATCTAATCTCTGCCTTTGTGGTCATGTTATTTTCTTCTCTTATTGTCTAATTTCCCTCTCCATCTCCCATTTCAATTTATATGAAATGTAAATAACAAAATTTACTATTTTAAAGTGTACAATTCAGTAGTATTTAGTACATTCACAATGTTGTGCAACCATCACATCTATCTAATTCAAAATTTTTTCACTCACAAAGCTCCTGTACTCATTAAGGCCTCCTACCCCTCGGAACCAATAATCTGCCTTCAATCTCTATTAATTCACCTATTCTGGATATATCCATGTAAACAGAATCATATAATATATGACCTTTTATGTCTGACTTCTTTTACTTAGTATAATGTTTTTTGACTCATCCATGTCATATCAATACTTCATTTCTTTTTACGGCTAAATAATATTCCATTGTTTATATATACCATATATATATACATTTTGTTCATACATTCTCAATTGATGGACATTTGGACTGTTTTCTTCTTTTGACAATTGTTAGTAATGCAGCATGAATACATGTGTTTGTGTACAAGTATTGTCTGAGGAACTGTTTTCATTCCTTGGGCATATAACTAGGAGGGGAATGGCTGGTTCATATGATAATTCTATGTTTAACATTTTATTTTTTTGGTGAAGAAGATTGGCCCTCAGCTAACATCTGTTGCCCATCTTCCTCTTTTTATTTGCTTGAGAAAGATTGGCCCTGAGCTAACATCTATGTCAATCTTCTTCTATTTTTTATATATGTGATGCCATCACAGCATGGCTTGATGAGCAGTGTGTAGGTTCGCGCCCCGGATCTGAACCCATGAGCCCCAGGCTTCCAAAGTGGAACATGTAAACCCAAACACTACGCCACTGGGCCAGCCCCAATATGTTTAAAATTTGAAGACCACTAAACTGTTTTCCACAGCAACTGTCTCATTTTACATTCCTGCCAACAATACACAAGAGTTTGAATTTATCCACATTCTCACCAACACTTGTTAGTTTCCATTTTCTTTTATAATAGCCAACCTAAGGTGTATAAAATAATATCTCATTGTAGTTTTGATTTACATTTCTCTAATGACTGACTATGCTGAGCATATTTCCATGTGCCTATTGGCCTTTAGTAAATCATCTTTAGGGAAATGTTTATTCAAGTCCTTTGCCCATTTTTCAATTGGGCTGTTTGTTTTTTTTTTCTGTTGTTGAGTGACATGAGTCCTTTATGTATGGTGTATATTAAGGCTTTATCAGAAATGTGATTTGCAAATATTTTCTTCCATTATGTGAGTTTTCTTTTTTTTTTTTGTGTGTGTGTGAGTGAGGAAGACCAGCTCTGAGCTAACATCTATTGCCAATCCTCTTCCTTTTTTTTTCCCCAAAGCCCCAGTAGATAGTTGTACATCCTTCTAGTTGCTGTATGTGGGATGCGGCCTCAGCACAGCCAGAGAAGCGGTGCATCGGTGCACGCCTGGAACCCGAACCCGGGCCGTCAGTAGCAGAGTGCACGCACTTAACCGCTAAGCCACCAGGCCGGCCGGTGAGTTTTCTTTCTAGTTTCTTGATACTGTACTTTGTTACACAAAAGTTTGTAATTTTGAAGAAGTCCAGTTTGTCTCTTTTTCCTTTTGTTGCTCCTGTTTTTGGTTTAATACATAAGAAACCATTGCCAAATACAGGTCTGGAATTATGCCCATATTTTCTAATGGTTTTATGTTTTTAGGTCTCATTTTTAGGTCATTGATCATTTGCATTAATTTTTGTACATAGTGTTAAGCAGGGGTCCAACATCATTCTTTTGCTTGTGAATATCCACTTGTCTCAGCACCATTTGTTGAAGACATTTCTTTTCTCTATGAAGGGCTAGATACCTTTGTCAAAAATCAACTGGCAATAGATATATGGGTTTATTTCTTGTCTGTCAATTCTATTCCACTCTTCTAAGTCTCTATCCTTAAGGCAGTGTCAAATTGCTTTGCCCACTTTGGATTTGTATTATGTTTTGAAATCAAGAAATGTGGGTCCTCCTACTTTGTTTTCTTTCTCAATATTGTTTTGGCTATTAGTGTTCTCCTGCAAATCCTTATGAATTTCAATAATAGCTTTTCCATTTCTGGAAACAGGCAATTAGAATTTTGATAGCAATTACATTAAATTTGTAGATCACTTTGGACCATATTGTCATTAAACAATATTAAGTCTCCCAATCCATGAACACAGAATGTCTTTCCATTTATCTAGGTCTTGAATTTCGGAAATTTGTTTTGCACTTTCTGTGTACAATTTTTTCACCCCTTGGTTAAATTTATTCCTGTGTATTTTAACATCTGGATGCTGTTGTAAACATATTTTTTTCCATAATTTCCTTATTGGATTGTCTATTGCTAGTGTATGTAAGCACAACAATTTTTTGTTTGGTGAATAAGTTTATTAGCTGATAGTTTTTTGTACATTCTGTAGGATGTTCTATATATAAGATTATATCATCTGAAAGTGATATGGTTTTTCTTCTTCCTTTCCAATTTTTGCACCTTATAATTCTTTTATTCTTGTGTAATTGCTCTAGATAGACATTCCAGTAAAAATTTGACTAAAAATGGTGAAAGCAGCCATACTTATCTAGTATCTGATCAAACAGGAAAGGATTTCAGTCTTTCACATCTGAGTACAATGTTATCAGTGGCTATGAGTGCGATGTTAGCTGTAGGTTTTTCATTAATGCTCCTTGTCGATTTAAGGATGTTCATCTCTATTCCTAGATTGCTGGTTGTTTTTAATCATGAAAGCACTTACATTCAAGTCTTTAATCCATTTTGAGTTAATTTTTGTGTATGGTGTAAGATAATGGTCTACTTTCATTTTTTTGATGTGGCTGTCCAGTTTTCCCAAGACCATTTGTTGAAGAGACTTTCCTTTCTCCATTGTATGTTCTTGGCTCCTTTGTCAAAGATTAGCTGTCCATAGAAGTATGTGTTTATTTCTGGGCTTTCAATTCTATTCCATTGATCTGTGTGTCTGTCTTTGTGCCAGTACCATGCTGTTTTGGTTACTACAGCTCTGTAGTATATTTTGAAATCAGGGAGTGTGATACCTCCAGCTTTGTTATTTTCCTCAGGATTCCTTGAGCTATTTGGGGTCTTTAGTTGTTCCATATAAATTTTAGGATTCTTTGTGCCATTTCTGTGAAAAATGTTGTTGCAATTTTGACAGGGATTGCATTGAATCTATAGATTGCTTTAGGAAGTATGGACGTCTTAACTATGTTAATTCTTCCAGTCCAAGAACACGGAATATCTTTCCATTTCTTTGTGTCTTCTTCAATTTCTTTCCACAATGTTTTATAGTTTTCAGTGTACAGATTTTTCAACTCTTTGGCTGTTTATTCCTAGATATTTTGTTCTTTTGTTGCAATTGTAAATGGGATCGTATTCTTAATTTCTCTTTCTGCTACTTCTTTGATAGTGTATAGAAATGCAACTAATTTTTGTATGTTGATTTGTTATCCTGCAACTTTACCATATTCGTTCAATACTTCTAAAAGTTTCTTGGTGGATTCTTTAGCGTTTTCTATACATAAAATCATGTCATCTGCAAGTAGTGAGAGTTTCCCTTCTTCCTTTCCAATTTGGATCCCTTTTCTTTCTTTTTCTTGCCTGATTGCTCTGGCTAGGACTTCCAATACTATGTTAAATAGGAGTGGTGAGAGTGGGCATCCTTGTCTGGCTCCTGTTCTTAGAGGGATAGGTTTCAGTTTTTCACCATTGAGCATTATATTAGCTGTGGGTTTGTCATATATGGTCTTTATTACATTGTGGTACTTTCCTCTATACCGATTTTATTCAGAGTTTTGATCATAAATGGATGCTGTATCTTGTCAAATGCTTTCTTTGCATCTATTGAGATGATCATGTGATTTTTATTCTTCATTTTATTAATGTGGTGTATGACGTTGATTGATTTGCGAATGTTGAACCATCCCTGCATACCTGGAATAAATCCCACCTGATCATGGTGTATAACTTTTTAATGTATTGTTGTATGCAATTTGCTAGTATTTTGTTGAGGATTTTTGCATCAATGTTCATCAGTGATATTGGCCTGTAATTGTCTTTTTTGTGTGTTGTCCTTGTCTGATTTTGGTATCAGGGTAATGTCGGCTTCGTAGAATGAGTTAGGGAGATTCCCACCCTCCTCAATTTTTTGGAAGAGTTTGAGAAGGATAGGCATTAAAGACTTGAGTGTAAGTTAAAGACTTGAATGTAAGACATGAAACTATGAAACTTCTAGAAGAAAACATAGGCAGTACGCTCTTCGACATCGGTCTTAGCAACATATTATCAAGCACCATGTCTGACCAGGCAAGAGAAACAATAGAAAAAATAAACAAATGGGACTACATCAAACTAAAAAGCTTCTGTACAGCAAAGGAAACCATCAACAAAATGAAAAGACAGCCTAACAATTGGGAGAAAATATTTGCAAACCATACATCTGATAAGAGGTTAATCTCCAAAATATATAAAGAACTCATGCATCTGAACACAAAAAAATCTAACAACCTTATTAAAAAATGGGCAAGAGACCTGAACGGACATTTCTCCTAAGAAGATATACACATGGCCAACAGGCACATGAAAAGATGTTCAACATCATTAACTATCAGGGAAATGCAAATCAAAACTACAATGAGATATCACCTCACGCCCGTCAGAATGGCTATAATTAACAAGACAGGAAACAACATGTGTTGGAGAGGATGTGGAGAGAAGGGAACTCTCATATACTGCTGGTGGGAATGCATACTGGTGCAGCCACTATGGAAAACAGTATGGAGATTCCTCAAAAATTTAAGTATAGAACTACCATATGATCCAGCTATTCCACTGCTGGGTACTTATCCAAAGAACATGAAAACACCAATTCGTAAAGATACATGCATCCCTGGGGTAGGCACCGTGGCTTGGCAGTTAAGTGCGCGCAGTCCGCTACTGGCGGCCGAGGTTCAGATCCCGGGCGCTCACCGACACACCACTTCTCCGGCCATGCTGAGGCCCTGTCCCACATACAGCAACTAGAAGGATGTGCAACTATGACGTACAACTATCTACTGGGGGGCTTTGGGGCAAAAAAAGGAGGAGGATTAGGCAATGGATGTTAGCTCAGAGCCAGTCGTCTTCAGCAAAAAGAGGAGGATCAGCACAGATGTTAGCTCAGGGCTGATCTTCCTCACACACACACAAAAAAGATACATGCCTCCCTGTGTTCATTGCAGCATTATTCACAATAGCCAAGACTTGGAAGCAATGTAAGTGCCCATCAAGGGAGAATGGTTAAAGAAGATGTGGTATATATACACAATGGAATACTATTCAACCATAAGAAACAATGAAATCCAACCATTTGTGACAACATGGATGGACCTTGAGGGTATTATGGAAAGTGAAATAAGTCAGAGGGAGAAGGTCAAATACCATATGATCTCACTCATTAAGTAGTAGATAATAACAACAACAAACAAACACATACAGACAGAGATTGGATTGGTAGTTACCAGAGCGGAAGTGGGGAAGGAAGAGGGCGAAAGGGATAATTAGGCACATGTGTGTGGTGATGGACTGTAATTAATATTTGGGTGGTGAACATGAAAACATAACATAATCCATGCAGAAATAGAAGTATAATGATGTACACCTGAAATTTATGTGATGTTATACACCAATGTTACCGCAATAAACAAAAATTTAAAAAACATAAAAAAATCAAATGAAAATGAAAAACAAAATCATGAAAGCACAAGAGATTTTGCCAAATACTTTTCTGAATTAGTGAATGAGATAATCATGTGAGTGTTTCCCCTTCATTCTGTTAAGGTGAAGTTAATTACACCGACTGATTTCAAATTTCTGTTTTTTTCCAGTTTTAATAAGACATAATTGATGCATTACATTGTATAAGTTTAAGATGTGCAACATAATTATTTGAAATGATTAGCACAATAACTTTGGTTTACATTCATCACCTCACATAGCTACAAATTTTTTATCTTGTGATGAGAACTTTCAAGATCCACTTTCTTACAAACGTTCAAATATGCAATACAATATTATTAATTATAGTCATCATGGTGTACATTACATCCCCAGAACTTATTTATCTTATAATTGTAAATTTTTGCCTTTTGACCCGATTCACCTGTTTCCCCCTCCCCCAAATTCCCACCTCTGGCAGCCACCAATCTGTTCTCTGTTTCTATGGGTTGGGGTTTCTTAGATTCTACATATAAGTGAGATCATACATTATTTGTCTTTCTCTATTTGACTTATTTTATTTAGCATAGTGACCTCAAAGTTCATGCATGTGGTTGCAAATGGAAGGATTTCTTTCTTTTTCCTGGCTGAATAACATTTCACTGTATAAATATATACCATATTTTCTTTATCCATTCCCCCATCAATGGACACTTAGGTTGTTTCCATGACCCTTATTCCTTGGCTATTGTAAATAATACTGCAGTGAACATGGGGGTGCAGATATCTCTGCAAGATAGTGATTTCGTTTCTTTTCAATATACATCCAGAAGTGGAACTGCTGGATCATATGGTAATTTTATTTTTAATTTTTTGAGGAACATCCACATGTTTTCCACAGTGGCTGTACCAATTTATATTACCACCAACAGTGCAAAAGTGTTCCCTTTTCTCCACATCATTGCCTGCACTTGTTATCTCTTCTTTTTGATAATAGACATCCCAGCCGATGTGAGCTGATATCTCTCGTTTTTGATTTACATTTCCTTGATGACTAGTGACGCTGGTCACCTTTTAATGCACCTGTAGCCATTTGAATATCTTCTTTGGAAAAATGTCATTTAGGTCCTTTGCCCATCTTTTAATTGGATTCTTTGGCTTTTTGCTGTTGAGTTGTATGAGTTCTTTATATACTTTGAATATCATCCCCTTTTCAGGTATACAGTTTGCAAATATTTGTTCCATTCCATAGGTTGCTTTTTCATTTTATTGTTTCTTTTGTTGTACACAATTTTTTAGTTTGAAGTAGTCCTACTTCTTTACTGTTGCTTTGTTGCTTGTGCTTTAGGTGTCATATTCAAAAACTTATTGCCAAGAATAATGGCAAGAAGCATTTCCCCTATGTTTTCTTCTCGGAGTTTTACAGCTTCAGGTCTTACATTTAATCAATTTCCAATTAATTTTTGTGAGTGGTCTAAAATAGAGGTCTAGTTTTATTCTTTCCATATAAATATCCAATTTTCCCAGCACCACTTATTGAAGAGATTATCTTCTATCCATTGAGTATTTGTTGGCTCCCTTGTCAAATATTAGTTGACCGTATACATAACCATATATGAGAGTTTATTTCTGGGCATTTGATTCTGTTCCATTGATCTATGTGTCCTATTTTATGCCAATACCATAATGTTTTGTTTAGTATAGCTTTGTAACATAGTTTAAAATTGTCACCCCTAGGTGCCTCGAGAAACTCAAAGGTGGGTTTGGAAGCAATTAACTGTTTTTCCAAGTTGTTTCTTTTCCTTTTGTGTGTTAAGGAGATGTAACCACCAGCCATCCTGAAACTGACCAAGCCTCACCACAAAAGCTGTGAGCTATGCCCATGACTTTTGCCTTATTTTTAATGCAAAGATCTCTCCAAGAGGAGCTTAGGCCTCATTATGTGGAAGCATGTTCTCCAACTGAACCTGTGCAAGTGAATACCTGCCTCTCCCTTTTGAATATTCATTCCTCAACCAAATAAAAGTTCCTGCTTTCCTTTGTTCAGGGATGCCATGACTTTGGAAATGATTCCTCATCGCCTCCTATTTGCTGCAAATGCACTTTACTTTGTGAGACAATTTCTACTGGTGTAGAGTCTTACTTAATTTACCAGAAGGCGAGCTGACTTGGTTCAGTATCAAAATCAGGAAGCATGATGCCTCCAACTTTGTTCCTCTGTCTCATATTACATTGGGTATTCAGGTTCATTTGTAGTTGTAAATAAATTTTAGCATTATTGTCTCAATTTCTGTGAGAAATGACATTGAAATTTTGATAGAGATTGTATTGAATCTGTAGATGGCTTGGATAGTGTGGACATTTTCATAACATTAACTCTTCCTGGCCATTAACATGAGATATCTATTCTTTCATTTGTGTCTTCTTTAATTTCTTTCATCAAAGTCTTATGGTTTTCATTGAACAGTTTTTCACCTCCTTGGCTAAATTTTCTCAAGTATTTTATTCTTTTAATGCCACTGTAAAATATGTTGTTTTCTGAATTTCTTTTTCTGATAGTTCATTATTAGTTTTTATAAATGCAACTGATTTATGTATATTGATTTTGTATCCTGCAACTTAACTGAACTTGTTTATTACTTCTGTTTTGTTTTTTGGTGGAATAGTTGTTGTTTTCTACATACAATATCCTGTTAGAGGACAATAGGGACAATTTTAATTCCTCCTTTCCAGTCTGAGTGCCTTTAATTTCTTTTTCTTGCCTAATTGCTCTGGCTAGGACTTTAAGGACTATGTTATATAAAAATGGCAAGAGGAAGCATTCTTGTCTTTTTCCTGATCTTAGACGAAAATTTTTCAGCTTTTCACTGTTGAGTATTGTGTTAGCTGTGGGCTTGTTGTGTGGTCTTTATTATGTTATTATGTTGAGGTACTTTCCCTCTATATTGAATTTGTTGAGAGTTTTCATCAAGAAAAAATGTTGAATTTTATCAAATTCTTTTTTTGCATCTGCTGAGATTATCATATGATTTTATGTTTCATTTTGTTAATTTGGTATATCACATTGATTGATTTGCTGATGTTGAACTATCCCTGTGTCCCTGGAATAAATCCCACTTGATCACAATGTATGATCTTTTTTTTTTTTTTGGTGTGGAAGATTCGAACTGAGTGACCATCTGTGCAATCTTACTCCATTTTGTGTGTGGGGCATCACCACAGCATGGCCACCAATGACTGGTGTATATCTGTGACTGAGAACCAAATATGAGCTGCCAAAGCAGAGCACACCTACCTTATTCACTAGGCCACACGGCTGGCCAACCAATGATCCTTTTGATTGATTGTTGAATTTTGCTTCCTTATGTTTTGTTGAAGATTTTTTCATCTGTATTCATCAAGGATATTGCCTGTAGTTTTCTCTTCCTCTAGTGTCTTTGTCTGGTTTTGGAATTAGCATAATACTGGCCTCATAAAATGAGTTTAGAAGTGTTCCCTCCTCTTCAAATTTCTGGAAGAGTTTGAGAAGGATTGGTATTAATTCTTCTTTAAGTGTTTGGTAGAGCTCAGCAGTGACACAATCTAGTCCTGGACTTGCATTTGTTGGGAGGTTTTTGATTACTGATTCAATCTCCTTTCTAGTAATTGAAAGGATTTCCTACTTCTTAATGATTTAATGTTAGTAGGTTTTATGTTTCTAGAAATTTCTTCTAGGTTTTCCAATTTGTTGGTGTATAATTGTTCATAGTAGTCTTATATGATCTTTTGTCTGTGTATAGTATTAGTTATAATGTCTCCTATTTCATTCCTAAGTATGTTTATTTGAATCTTCTTTCTATTTTCCTTGTTAAGTCTAGCTAAATATTTGTCTATTTTATTTATCTTCTCAAAAAACCAGCTCTTACTTTAATTGATCTTTTCTGTTTTCCTTTTAGTATCTATATCATTTATTTCCTCTCTCATCTCTATTATTTCTATCCTTCTACTCACTTAGGTCTTAGGTTGTTCTTTTTATAGTTCATTGAGATGTAAAGTTATGCTGTTTATTGAAGTCTTTTTTTTCCTAAAAGGCAGGCATTTGCCTTAAAATGTAGGCATTTATTGCTATGAAATTCCTCTTAGAACTGCTCTTGCTGAAACCCATAAGAATGTTTTGGTATGTTACATTTGCTCTTTAATTTGTCAAAATATATATTTTTTACTTCTCTTTTGATTTCTTCTTTGACCCATTGGTTGTTCAGTAACATGTTTAATCTCCACATATTTGTGAATGTTCCAGTTTTCTAACGTGTCCAAACAATTATCTATCCTGGAGAAGGTTCAATGTGTCTTGGGAAGAATGTATATTGTACTTCTGTTGGATGGAAATTTCTGCAAATATCTGTGAAGCCCATCTGGCGTAATGTGTAGTTTAAGCCCAATGTCTCCTTATTGATTTTCTGTCTGAATGATCTTTCCCTTGTTGAAAGTAGGTATTGAAGTCCTTACTATTATTGTTTTGTTTTCTATGTCTTACTTCAGGTTTGTTAATGTTGGTTTGTATATTTTGGTGTTCCTATGTTGGGTTCATATATATTTACAATTGTTATATCCTCTTTATTAAGTAACCCCTTTATCATTATATAATGACCATCTTTGTCTTGTTTGACATTTTTTAAGTTAAACTCTATTTTGTCTTGTAAAAGTACAGCTACCTCTGCTTGCTTTTGGCTTCCATTTGTATGGAATGTATTTTTCCATCCTTTACTTTCAGTCTTTATGTGTCCTTAAATCTGTAGGGTGTCTCTTTTAGGCATCACATAGTTGGATCTGTTTTTTTATCCATATAGCCACTCTATATCTTTTGACTGGAGAATTTAGCACATTTATATTTAAAGTTATTATTGCTATGTTTGGACTTACTATTGCCATTTTGTTAATTGTTTTCTGGCTGTTTTGTAATTTCTTTGTCCCTTTCTTCTCCTTTTTCTCTTTTCTTTTGTGATTTGATGACTTTATGTAATGTTATGTTTAGGTTCCTTTCTCTTTATCATTTTTGCATCTACAATAGGCTTTTGCATTGTGGTTACCATGCAGTTTTCAAAAAACATTTTATATTTATCACAGTCTATTTTAAGCTGATAATAACATCAAAACACTAAAACTCTATATTTTCGTACTCCGCCCTCTACATTTTATGTTTTTTACCTCGTGCGTTCATTAACAAATTAGTGTAGTTATCATTTTTTTGACTTTTGTCTTTGTGTGTGTGTGCGTGTGTGTGTGTGTGTGTGTGTGTGTGTGTGTGAGGAAGATCAGCCCTGTGCTAACATCTGCCAATCCTCCTCTTTTTTTGCTGAGGGAGACTGGCCCTGGGCTAACCTCCGTGCCCATCTTCCTCCACATTATACGGGACACTGCCACAGCATGGCTTGCCAAGCAGTACATCGGTGCACACCCAGGATCTGAATTGGTGAACCCTGGGCTGCTGCAGTGGAGCACGCGCACTTAACCGCTTGCACCACCGGGCCGGCCCCTGACTTTTGTCTTTTAACCTTCATATAGAGTTATAAGTGATTTACCCACCACAATTACAACATTAAAGTATTCTGAATTTTACTATATATTTACCTTAACCAGTGAGACTTATACTTTCATATGTCCCTGTTCCTAATTAGCATCCTTCTGTTTCAGCTTAATGAAGTCCTTTTGTATTTCTTGTAAGATCAATCTAGTGGTGACAAACTTCTCCAGCTTCTACTTGTATGAAAAAATATTTTCCATTTTTGGCACTTTATTGACACTCCTTATTTGAAGAAAATTTATTTTCCTAGTTTGCTTTCATTGTATGTCCAATAATCCTTTAGCTCTTTAAAAATATTTAATATACTTTATTTAAAATCTTTGTTTTGTAATAATTTCTGTACTTTTTCAGAGAGATAGTTTCTCTCAATTTTGTTTTTTTCTATAAATGGTATGTACTTTACTGTTTCTTTGCAAGTCCCTTAGTTTTTGTCAAAAACTGGAGATTTTGATTACTGTAGATTTATAACTGTGAAAATCAGATTTTTCCTTCTTCCAAAGTTATTTTCTTGTTCTTTGCAGTAGATCATAGTTGTTTGTTTAGTGAGTTTCCTAAAATATTTTTGAAGACTTTATTCTTCATCAAGTGTGGTCTCTGATGTCTCTACAGTTTTACTTTTTGTCAGGTAGCTGTTTGAGAGAGATTTCCTTAAACACCACATTTAGGTCATCTTTTTCTTTCTTTCTTTTTTTTTTTTTTGAGGAAGATTAGCCCTGAGCTAACATCTGTTGCCAATCCTCCTCTTTTTGCTAAGGAAGACTGGCCCTGGGCTAACATCCATGCCCATCTTCCTCTACTTTATATGTGGGATGCCTGCCACAGCTTGGCTTGATAAGCTGTGCAGAGGTCCACACCTGGGATCCAAATCTGTGAACCCCAGGCTACAAAAGCGGGTCACATGAAGTTAACCACTATGCCACTGAGCTGGCACCAGGTCGTCTTTTTCTTAATCCAGCACTCATTTGTAAACCTTTGACTATTTTCCAGAGTTCTAAAAAAGTTGGTTCTGAGAGCTTTTGTCTGATTTTTTCAGTGTCTTCATAAAGGAATGGGCCCTTGAAATATGCTAAACTGTCATTTTTACTGCCTCTCTGTTATAAGAACATCGATTATTTAGGGCCCACTAAATAATCCAGGTAAATCTCCCATCTTAATACCCTTACCTGAATTACAATTATAAAGCCATTGGTAATATTTACAGATTCCAAGGATTAGGACCTGATATGTTTGCGGACCATTATTCAGATCCCTCAAGAGTTGTTTCTCACTTATGTTACTACACATATCCATCACACAGGTGTCTGGCAAAATGTAAAGCTCTCTCTATGTGATCACTCAAGGCTGATGGAGGCTTCGCTATCTATAGCTGCACCTGCTTGAATATGAAGCCTCCTCAATCATTATGGCAGGAGAAAGATAACAAGAGAGTAACATGTACGTTTCAATCCACCCAGAAATGACACATATTAATTCTTTCTACAGTCCATTGTCTATAACTAATATATGTCTCACCTACCTATAATGAGCAGGCAACTGTGGGGAAGCAGACGGAATATTTGAACATCACTATTTATGTGACTCATGCTTTATCAATGTTTGTAAATAATGGAATATTACTATTTAACCTTACAGAGCGTGCCATATATGGTAGAAATTATTCTCTACTTTGTATGTATGTATTATGATAATCTTCTAAGAATCCTATGAGGATGGCATGATATTATTATCTCTCTCCTTCCAGATGAGAAACTGAAGTTTGATGAGGGTAAATCACTTACCAGTTCTGAAGCCAGTCCACATTTTTACACAGAACAAACCTGTGACTGCTACACATGCCTGCAATCAGAAATGTATACTAATTCTGCTTGGGAGTGTGGGCTCAGAGGATACTATGTAGAGGAAAGAATGAATTTATCTTCTTTGTCAAAAAAAAAAAAAAAAAACTTCCAGGCCATAACTGTGGTAGTAAGGCAAGTGGAATTAAAAAAAGATTTGCTAAAGAGACTTATTGAGACATCTTTGAGAAAGAAAAGAAATGAAAATAAAATAAAATTTTAATTTAATTATAAAAATTTAATGTAGTAAGTGCTGCAAAAATGTGAAGAAATTGAAATGTGTCTGCTGTTGGGAATGCAAAGTGGTAGCACCAGTTCCATAAAGAGTTTGGCAGTTTCTATTCAACTAAGTATATTTACCAAGTGACCAAGCAATCCAACTCCTAGACATTTACTCAAAAGAAATAAAAACATATGTTCACACAAAAATTTTAGCCAATGTTTATATCAGCTTTATTTATAATCACCAGACACTGGAAACAACACAAAAGGTCCTCAACTGAGGAAAGAAAAAAACAATCTATAAAGTTCATATTATGGAATACTACTTTGCAATTTAAATATTCCAAATAGATACAGTTAACAACATGGATGGACCTCATTTGAATTATGCTAAGTGAAAGATTCAGAGACTATGTATTCTAGGATTCTAGTTAAGGACATTCTTATTTATTTATATTTGTTTATTTTTATTTATTTATTTATTTATTTATTTTTGTGAGGAAGATTGGCCCTGAGCTAACATCTGTTGCCAATCCTCCTCTTTTTGCTTGAGGAAGATTGTTGCTGAGCTAACAAACGTGCCAATCTTCCTCTCTATTTTATACGTGGGAAGCTGCCACAGCATGGCTTGATGAGCAGTACATAGGTCTGAACCCAGGATCTGAACCTGTGAACCCCAGGCCACCAAAGCAGAGTGTGCCAATTTAACTGCTATGCCACTGGGCCAGCCCCAAGTTAAGGAAATTCTTGCAAATGCAAATTATATGGAAAAAAAATGGTTCAGTGGTCATGAGGGGCAGTGGGTCAGAGACAGGGTTGATGACAAAGGATCTCAGGGAAATTCATTACAGGTGATTGTGGTAGTGGTTACACGACTATACATGCAAATTAATGATCAAATTATTAGAACTATAAATTAAAAAGCGTACATATTACTGTTTGTTACTTACATTTTAATTAAAAATAAAAATAATATGAAATAACAATACAAAAACATATTTCCACACTCAAAATATCCAACTTGGTCCCCCAGGCAGTTTAATTACTTCTTCCCTAGGAAAGTGGGACGAGAAGCTGTAAATGTTCTCATGGGTGGCGTCTCCTGAGAGGTCTATGTCTCTATAATTCACTCTGGGTTCCCATACATTAACCTCGGAAATGTAGCATGACTCCAGGTGACTTTATTTCAGAAGGACCAGACTTTTGTGCTAGCCTCTCTCATCATCACTTATTCATCTGAATGTTGATAGTTGTTTGCACATGCAGGCCTTCTCTTGATCTTAAGATTACCTATGAGCCTGCAGCCATGGCTAAGGAAACACTCCAAGGTAAAAACTATATTGCATGACTTTAAAATAATAATACCTCACCTCACCAAGTTGTTTTATAGGCAATTCCTTATTTGCTATATACAATTCTATGGACTATGTGGGAGAAGTAACTTTATTATGTTCATTTTACAGGTAAGTGGCCCCTCCAAGGGCACAGAAACAATGCAGGATAGATTTAAAACCTGAACTCATGTTAATGCTCTTTCCTCCATTGTTCTCTGCCTTAGAGACTGTGGAACTTTTGACCATATTTGAGTGAGCTTCCTTAACGGTATTTATACATTATTCCATGGCTGAATTTTTTACTTTAAACATATCATTTAGGATTGACTGTCGCTTGTTTTCAAGCAACAAGGTAAGCTTCTACATTCAATATATGCTTTTAGTGAAAGCTGTAATTCATGCAAAAGCAGTGGGTTAAGTACACTTACTATGATTTATTGAGCACAGAAATAGATGTTTTGAACATTTTCCTTAAAAACTGAGGTAAAGGGAGGCCCCGTGGTGTAGTGGTTAGGTTCGGTGTACTCTGCTTTGGTGGCCCAGGTTTGTGGGTTCGGATGCCAGGAGCAGACCTACACCACTTGTCAGCCATGCTGTGGTGGCAACCCACATGTAAAAAATAGAGGAATATTGGCACAGATGTTAGCTCAGGGCTCTTCTTCCACAGTAAAAGTAAAATAAAACAAAACAAAAAAAAACTGAGGTGAATCTGGGGAGTAAATGTCAAAACTTCCATCGCAGAAAGTTAGATGATACTTATGAAACATCATTATGCTGCTCCTCTAAAAAGGTTAATAAAACTTGGTATAGGTGATGCTATGATTAGGTGGTAATTTTCTCTTGTTCACTCTGTTAGCCTCTTATTGGAGGTAAAGAAAAAACCGGGAGAGTGAAATGGCACTTCATTAAACTACAAAAGGGACGAAAGTGAAATAGCAAGATCCAAATTTCACTTTATATTTTCCCCAGAATTTCATCCTTATTATTTCTGGCATAGCTACACAAGTTGACAATGCTGTGGCTATTACACAGGCTGCTGATTGGGTCAAAAATGAGTTTAAATCCTCATACTAGCTGTGTAATTGTAGAGTGTTACACAACTTCGCAAATCCTCAATTCTTTAGTGGTAAAATGAGAATAAGAATACTACCTACTTTACACATACACACACACATTTTTATATATAAATCTCTTAACCTTGGTAGTAGCACATAGTATATGTTAAAAGTGGTCATGTATGTTAAGATGGGCAAACACAAAGCCTTCATGGGGTAGCCTTGTAAAGTGAAGTTGCCAAAGGTTCAGGAGGAAATAATAGTCAGCATTGGATGGCTGCCCTCCATAAGGATTCAGATTCAAATAAAAAGAATTAAAATACTGTTCCTACACATGACCAAATTCATATAAAATATTGAGCAACATGGAGTTTGCCAAAAAAAAAACAACAAAAAATTATCTGCAGGTCAAAGGCAAGCTGCAAACTATGAACTTTCACCCTCCCTTCTCTGTGATTCAAATGTGGTATGACAGTAACCAAGAAAGAAGGAGTTTAAGAAAAGGAGACTCTTTCAATGCAAATTAAAAGACAAATTTCAAGGAAAAAATTAGGAAAACATAATGGCTACATGGAAGGGCTAAAGCAGCCAATTGTATGAGTGGAGCAAGGACAGAGTGAAGGTTCCTGAAAGGCATAGAAACCTTGTGGCCCTATGGTGTGAGGAAAAGCAAATTGAAGAAGGAGGCTGTCAGACTTCAAAACACTCACACCTGAAGCCCTGCATGTTACCACCCACCTTTTCCAAACAGACATAGAAACTGTCATTCAATCCTAAAAATAACATCATAGCTAACACTAATCAGGCTATGCTAAACACCAAACATTTTACTCATTGTTTTTTTAATGAATTATCTTATTTAATCCTTAAAATAATATCTTGAGTTAGATCTCATTAGTATCTTCAATTTGTAGATGGAGAAAATTAGGTTCAAGTGAGTTAGGTTAGGATTAATGACTCCTAGGTAGTGAATGGTACGGCTGATATGCACCTCACCCCAGAGCCCGAGCTCTATATCTGATGCTATGCTTTCCCCTCAGAATTGCCTCTGCTGGTTGTACATGTCCCTACTGCTCCAAGTATGCCACCAGACACACTATGCATTTAAGCCTCAGTTGCTTCACTGTGAAACCCCAAGCACTGGGTTTGGACCAATGGAGACAATGAGTAGTTGCAAATTGAGTTAATTTGATTTTATTTAAATTCAACTAATACCATTTTACTCAGGAACCACTCTACTTGGATCCAAAGTTTGACTTGTCATGAATAATTGTGTAAACATAAATAAATTTCTCAACATCCTGTGCCTCAGCATTTAAATTAAAGTAAAAACTATACAACCTCATAATATTGGTGAGAAGAATCAATGGATAAACATGTAAAATGTTTAGAGCAGTCCTAGCATATGAGCAACACAGTTGTGTAAGCTGTTGTTACGATAGGAAAAACTGAATTGGAAGAGATATACCATCCCAGACATGTCATCTTGGACAAGTCATTCAAGTTTCCAAATATAAAAAAATTAAAAACTGGGGAGATTATCTATTAACATTCTTCCAATTCAACAGTTTTTAACTCTATGATAACTAATTTATTAAATTTTCTGGTTAAGCTTATGCTCTAGATATGGAGAATCTTGAAATATACATTATTGCTGTAATGAAATAATGCACATGGTATATAAACATTTCAATTTCATTATAATCTCTAATCCACTTAACACTCTTGTCCTTTATTTCACCTTGCTACAGGACATCTCACGATTCACAAATAACTTCAATGGACAACAGGACACAAGTGACACAGTTCATCCTTCTAGGACTAACAAATATCCCAGAGCTTCAGATCCCCCTCTTTATAATGTTCACTCTCATTTATGTTATCAATGTGGTGGGAAACCTGGGGATGATCCTGTTAATTCTCAAGGACTCTCATCTACACACTCCCATGTATTATTTTCTCAGTAACTTGTTTCTGGTAGACTTGTGTTACTCTTCAGCTGTCACTCCCACAGTCATGGCTGGGTTTATTACAGTAGGCAAGGTCATCTCCTACATTGCATGTGCTGCTCAGATGTTCTTTTTTGCAGCCTTTGCCACTATGGAAAATTTTATCTTGGCATCAATGGCCTATGATCGCTACGCAGCAGTGTGCAAACCCCTACATTACACCACCACCATGACGACAAGTGTGTGTGCACGTCTGATTCTAGGCTGCTATGTCTGTGGCTTCCTGAATGCCTCCATCTACATTGGGAACACATTCCGTCTCTCTTTCTGTATGTCCAATGTGGTCCATCATTTTTTCTGTGATATTCCAGCAGTCATGGCTCTATCTTGCTCTGATAGGCATGTGAGTGAGCTGGTTCTTATTTATGTAGCCAGCTTCAATGTCTTTTTTGCTCTCCTGATTATCTTGATATCCTACCTTTTCATACTTATCACAGTCCTAAAGATGCATTCATCTGCAGGATACCAGAAGGCTTTATCCACTTGTGCCTCCCACCTCACTGCAGTCTCCATCTTCTATGGAACTATTATCTTCGTGTACATACAGCCCAGCTCCAGTCATTCCATGGACACAGACAAAACGGCATCTGTGTTCTATAGTATGATCATCCCCATGCTCAACACTGTGGTATATAGTCTGAGGAATAAGGAAGTCAAAAGTGCATTCAAGAAGCTTCTTTTGGAGGCAAAATTGTCTTCAGGTTTGTGATTTTAATGTCGTAGGATTCACAGTGACCTAGTTTCATTTCTCTCAGAACTTTTCCATTCACTAAATGATATTGTAAGGCCCACACTGAAGTTAAGTTTCTGAAATGATACTCTTTCCTCTTCAAAAGTTTATTGTCTAGAAAGTTTGTTGTCTAGAAAGAAGGAAAAATTATGCTGAGAAATATAATACCTGAATGAGAATGGCTAAAGTGAATCATAAGACATCTTGTCAAAAGCCTTTTTAAAGATATTTGACTCATTCATCCATTCTACATGCATTTCCTCTACTGCATGCCACTATAAACATACGTGTAAAGCAAAGCACAAACAAGCCCATGAACAGAAGTGCCTACACGTGCCTCACGTGGGTGCTTATATGTGGGAGGGGGAAATCTGTCATATGTCATGGAATGTGGCTAGTTTTTTATTTTAATAATTTAAGTGATTAATATGAGTGTTAGAACACCAATTTATGTTTAATAATATTTATTATTTTTGTTGAATAAGTGTTCAAAGGTCCTAACTTGAAAATAAAGTGATAAACTTTTTTTCTTTTGTTTTTTTTTTGTTTTTTGCTGTTGTTTATTGCAGTAACATTGGTTTATAACATTGCATAAATTTCAGGTGAACATCATTATACTTCTATTTCTGCATAGATTACATCATGTTCACCACCCAAATACTAATTACAACCCATCACCACACATGTGCTGAAGTATCCCTTTCGCCCGCCTCCCTCCCCCCTTCCCCTCTGGTAACCACCAATCCAATCTCTGTCTCTGTGTTTTTGTTTATTGTTGTTATTATCTACTACTTAATGAAGGAAATCATATGGTATTTGACCTTCTCCCTCTGACTTACTCCACTTTGCATAATACCCTCAATGTCCATCCATGTTGTCACAAATGGCTGGATTTCATCGTTTCTTGTGGCTGAGTAGTATCCCATTGTGTATATATACCACATCGTCTTTATCCATTCGTCCCTAGATGGGCACTTAGGTTGCTTCCAAGTCTTGGATATTGTGAATAACGCTGCAATGAACACAGGGGTGCATGTATCTTTATGCATTGGTGTTTTCAAGTTCTTTGGATAAATATCCAACAGTGGAATAGCTGGATCATATGGTAATTCTATCCTTGATTTTTTGAGGAATCTCCATACTGTTTTCCATAGTGGCTGCACCAGTGTGCACTCCCATCAGCAATGTATGAGAGTTCCCTTCTCTCCACATCCTCTCCAACACATGTTGTTTCCTGTCTTGTTAATTATAGCCATTCTGATGGGCGTGAGGTGATATCTCATTGTAGTTTTGATTTGCATTTCCCTGATAGTTAATGATTTTGAACATCTTTTCTTGTGTCTGTTGGCCATCTGTATGTCTTCTTTGGAGAAATGTCGGTTCAGGTCATTTTCCCATTTTTTTATTGGGTTGTTAGTTTTTTTGTTGTTGAGGTGCATGAGTTCTTTATGTATTTTGGAGATTAAGCCCTTATCAGATGTATGGTTTGCAAATATCTTCTCCCAATTGTTAGTTTGTCTTTTCGTTTTGTTGATGGTTTCCTTTGCTGTGCAGAAGCTTTTCAGTTTGATGTAGTCCCATTTGTTTATTTTTTCTATTGTTTCTCTTGCCCAGTCAGACATGGTGCTTGAACATATGTTGTTAAGACTGATGTCAAAGAGCATACTGCTTATGTTTTCTTCTAGAAGTTTCATAGTTTCAGGTCTTACATTCAAGTCTTTAATCGATTTGGAGTTAATTTTTGTGTATGGTGTAAGGTAAGGGTCTACTTTCATTTTTTTTTGCATGTGGCTATCCAGTTTTCCCAACACCATTTGTTGAAGAGACATTCTTTTCTCCATTGTATGTTCTTGGCTCCTTTGTCAAAGATTAGCTGTCCATAGATGTGTGGGTTTATTTCTGGGCTTTCGATTCTATTCCATTGATCTGTGTCTCTGTTTTTGTGCCAGTACCATGCTGTTTTGGTTACTATAGCTTTGTAGTATATTTTGAAATCAGGGAGTGTGATACCTCCAGCTTTCTTTTTTCTGAGGATTCCTTTAGCTATTCGGGGTCTTTTGTTGTTCCATATAAATTTTAGGATTCTTTGCTCTATTTCTGTGAAGAGTGTTGTTGGAACTTTGATAGCGATTGCATTGAATCTATAGATTGCTTTAGGAAGTATGGACATCTTAACTATGTTAATTCTTCCAATCCAAGAGCACAGAATATCGTTCCATTTCTTTGTGTCTTCTTCAATTTCTTTCAGCAATGTTTTATAGTTTTCCGTGTACAGATCTTTCACCTCTTTGGATAAGTTTATTCCTAAGTATTTTATTCTTTTTGTTGCAATTGTAAATGGGATCGTATTCTTAATTTCTCTTTCTGCTACTTCATTGTTAGTGTATAGAAATGCAACTGATTTTTGTATGTTGATTTTGTATCCTGCTACTTTACCATATTCGTTTATTACTTCTAAGAGTTTTCTGGTCGATTCTTTAGAGTTTTCTCTATATATAATCTCGTCATCTGCAAATAGTGACAGTTTCCCTTCTTCCTTTCCAATTTGGATCCCTTTTATATCTTTCTCTTGCCTGATTGCTCTGGCTAGGACTTGCAGTACTATGTTAAATAGGAGTGGTGACAGTGGGCATCCTTGTCTGATTCCTGTTCTTAGAGGGAGAGCTTTCAGTTTTTCACCATTGAGTATGATATTAGCTGTGGGTTTCTCATATATGGGCTTTATTATGTTGAGGTACTTTCCTTCTATACCCATTTTATTCAGAGTTTTTACCATAAATGGATGCTGTATCTTGTCAAATGCTTTCTCTGCATCTATTGAGATGATCATGTGATTTTTAGTCTTCATTTTATAAATGTGGTGTATTTCGTTGATTGATTTGTGAACGTTTAACCATCCTAAAGTGATAAACTTTTAAATGAATGTTTGCTTTTTAGTTGACACATTTTATCTAGACATACATAAATAAAGCACCTTAAATAAATTGTTATGTCATGTTGAGCTATTTTATACAATCAACATGTTCACCTTACAATTTTCAAAAGAATAAAAGAGCCAGAATACAAGAAAAATGGAGGAAAAATAACATTTTTGAATTGGAAAATTTCTGCATATATACAAATTATAATTAACTGAAATTATTCTAAATGTCCATATAAATATAAACATGACAGTACCTTTTAGTAATAAAGACAATATGCACTCAATATGTTAGTATAATGCAAAATCTTTGTTTTTAATTTTGATTCTCAAAGAATTCAATATTACACAAAATCTACTCACACGAATGTACACTCATGTCTAATTTGTAATCTGTATGAAATAAGAGACTGAAATATCTCAATATTTGTAAGATTGTGCTTGAATGTGTTAAAATTCTTATGGTGGTACATATGGGTCAGTATCTTTCAACACAAATATTCATTTCAGTCCTTATGATAATGTTTCTCTTCTTGGAACCATTTCTAACTATTAATTTTAAATGATTCTTTAATTTTACATCTATTTTAGGTTACAGAAGATTTTCAAAAAATAGCACAGAATGTTTCTATTTAATCTTGTGGCAGGCTAAAAATAGCCTGCCAAAAGATCTATGACCTAATCCCTGGTACATGTAAATACTAATTTATATGTCAAAAGGTGACTATTCAAATGTTATTAAATTAAGAATTTTAAGATTGGGAGGTTATCCTGAATTTTCTGTGTGTGCCCTAAAGAAAATTTCATATATTTTTCTAGGAAGGAGTTATACAGGACAGGATTCTGGGAAGATGCTGGAAGAGGCAGCACCAGGAATCCGTCTCCTCACCTGGATGGCTACACTGGCAGAATCTGTCTGATGTAACTATTTGGGAACTCTAGAGTCTATTGAAGGCTAGCAGCTTCAAGGGGAAGACTTGGATGATAAATTGTGGTTAGTTTTAGTCATTTTTAGCTCTTAGCGCAGTAGTAGCCACCCATTTCCCACCCTCAGCCATGCGGCAAGCAGCTGTGCGTGTGTTCCTGGAGAAGCTTGCACGCAGCTTGCAAGAGACAGGGTGGGCAAAAAGGACTCTGTTCTCCAAATACTGGGAATTTATGCTTTGATTGCTGCTTCTGTTCACAGAGGTGCAAACAAAGAGGTAGGCAGCCCTGTTGTTGCATCTTCCCTTATTGTTTCAAGTCTCACCCCTTTAGCTGAAGTGACTTCCGGGGGATTTAAAGGGATAGTGCCTTTTTTAATTCCCCTCTTCATTTTCTGTTTTTTCCCTGTGTGGGAGCCAGACACTACAGCCTAGGAGATAAAAATAAACGGAATGTATGGAGACAATTAGAAAGTGACCATACATGTCCAGGAAAAATACATCAGAAGACCTTAAGTGTATATTTCAGGCTGATCTTTAGCACAGAGATAGTCTACAGCAGTCAAAAAAAAAAAACACAATAACAGAAAAGAACAAACATTAGGGAAAGGGGGAGAATTTGATTTCCAGAATTACCATGTTATTAGATTCAAATGTCCATTTTTAAACAAAAAATCATAAGACATACAAAGAAACAGAAAAGTATGTCCAATTCAAGGGAAAAAAAATCAACAGAAACTGTACCTGAAAGAAACATGATTACAGATTACTAGGTAAAGATTTTGAAACAATTGTCTTAAAAATGCTCAAAGAACTAAATGAAATTGTATTGTAGAGAAAGTCAAGAACATGGTGTATGAATAAAATGGAAATATCAATAAAGAGATAGAAAACATTAAAAGAAACCCAAAAGAAATTATGGAGATAAACAGTACAATAGCTAAAATAAAAAATTCACTAGAGGAATTTAAAGGAAGATTTGAGCAGGCAGAAGGAAGAATCAGCCACTTGAAGATAGGACGATGGAGATTATTGATTCTGAGAAACAGAGGAAATGATTGAAGAAAA
Organism: Dicerorhinus sumatrensis harrissoni; assembly: GCA_014189135.1. Classification (NCBI taxonomy): domain Eukaryota; kingdom Metazoa; phylum Chordata; class Mammalia; order Perissodactyla; family Rhinocerotidae; genus Dicerorhinus; species Dicerorhinus sumatrensis. The sequence goes on along the minus strand of JABWHU010000190.1, from coordinate 17,867,302 downwards.
GCAGATGGTGCCTACAGACCTGAGGCACACCATCAAGCAGATCAACACATACATTGTGGGAGTCCCAGAAGGAGAAGAGAGTAAGGGACAGAGAGACCATTTGAAAAATAATGGCTAAAAACTTCTCAAATTTAATGAAAGATATGAATGCAAACATCCAAGAAGCTCAAAGATCTCCAAGTAAGATGAACTGAAAGAGAACCACACATTATAATCAACCTTTCAAAAGTTAAAGCCAAGGAGAATACCTTTTTTTTTAATATCATAAGTGGAAGATTTTATTCTCATCAAATCTTAGTCAAAATGAAAGTTCTCCCTCAGAGAAGTTTTCCAAATTTGACAGCAGTCAAAACTTTACACAATATTATCAATAACAAGTTGTGAAGTTGAAAGAAACTTTCCTAAACTACCAATCATAATTTTAAAAATTCAAACAATCACTAAAGACAGAATTATCTTTCTATTTTTCATTATAGAAAATGCTATTGCAAGGTCTTTGTCATATAAAGAGATGATCAAAGAGAACTAAACAAAATACATTTAAAAAAGATTGTAAATAAACAGAACACAGAAGATTTTTAGGGCAATGAAACTACTCTGTATGATACTGTGGTGGTAGATATATGTCATTATAATTTTGCCCAAACCCATAGAATGTACAACACCAAGAGTAAACCCTCTGGTAAACTATGGATTCTAGGTGATAATGATGTGCCAATGTAGGTTCATCAGTTGTATCAAATGTACCACTCTGGTGGGGAATCTTGATAATGAGAGAATCTATGCACAAGTTGGGACAAGGGTTGTATGGGAAATCTCTGTCCCTACTGCTTAATATTACTGTGAATCTAAAACTATTTTAAAAATAAAGTCTATTAAAAACAGAAATAGGATTGTAAAAGTACATGAGGCTTTTATTAATCAAAATATACATATATTTTATGGATTCCGTGACATTTTAGCTATTTGTCAGCTATTTTTAAAATTTTCTTTACTGGGGTCATATTGGCTTATAACATTGTGTAAATTTCAGGTGTACATTATTACATACCAGTTTCTGTAGACTGCATCACATTCACCACCAATAGTCTGGTTTTTATCCATCACCATACATATGTGCCCTTTTACCACTTTTGACCTACCCCACCACCTTCCCCTCTGATAACCACTATGCTTTTCTCCTTATCCATGTGTTTGTTGATCTTCCACATATGAGTGAAATCATACAGTGTTTGTCTTTCTCTGTCTGGCTTATTTCACTTAACATAATACCCTCAAGTTCTATCCATGTTGTTGCAAGTGCGACAATTTTGTCTTCTTTTATGGCTGAGTAGTATTCCATTGGATATATATACCACATCTTCTTTTTCCATTCATTTGTTGTTGGGCACTTGTGCTGCTTCCATGTCCTGGTTATTGTGAATAATGCTGTGATGAACGTAGGGATGCATAAATCTCTTTAAATAGTTGATTTCACATTCTTTAGATAAATATCCAGTAGTGGGTTAGCTGGATCATTTGGTATTTCTATTTTTAATTTTTTGAGAAATCTCCATGATATTTTCCACAGTGGCTTCACCAGTTTCCATTCCCACCAGCAGTGGATTAGGCTTCCCTTTTCTCCACATCCTCTCCAAAATTTGCTATTTCTTATCTTGTTAGTTATAGTCATTCTGACGGGTGTAAGGTGATACATCATTGCAGTTTTGATTTGCAGTTCCCTAATCATAAGTGATGTTGAACATCTTTTCATGTGCCTTTTGGCCATCAGCATGTCTTCTTTAGAAAAATGTCTGCTCATATCCTCTGTCCACTTTTTGATCGAGTTTTTTGCTTTTTTGTTATTGAGTTCTATGTGTTCTTTATATATTTTGGAAATTAATCCCTTGTTGGATATAAGATTTGTAAATATTTTCTCCAAGTTGGTGAGTTGTGTTTTCATTTTGTTCATGGTTTCTTTTGCTTTTCAGAAGCTTTTTAGTCTAATGTAGTCCCATTTGTTTATTTCTTCTTGTGTTTCCTGTGCCTGAGTAGCCATGGTATTCAAAAAGATACTGCTAAAAACCAATGTCAAAAAGTGTACTTCCTATGTTTCCTTCTAGTAGTTTTAGAATTTCAGGTCTTACATTCAAGTCTTTCTTTAATCCATTTTGAGTTTAATTTTTGTGATGGTGTAAGATAATGGACTACTTTCATTCTTTCACATGTGGCTGTCCAGTTTTTCCAACATATTTATTGAAGAGATATTCCTTTCTCCATTGTATTTTCTTGGCTGCCTTGCTGAAAATTAACTGTACATAGATGTGTGGTTTTATTTCTGGGCTATCAATTATGTTCCATTGATCCGTGTGTGTCTGTTATTCTTCCACTACCATGCTGTTTTGATTTCTATAGCTTTGTAGTATATTTTGAAGTCAGGGATTGTGATGCCTCCAACTCTGTTCTTTTTTCTCAGGATTGCTTTGGCTATTCAGGATCTTTTGTTGTTCCATATGAATTTTAGGATTCTTTGCTCTATTTCGATGAAGAATGTCATTGGGATTCTGATTGGGATTGCACTGAATCTGTAGATTGTTTTAGGTAATAGGGACATCTCAACTATGTTTATTCTTCCAATCCAGGAGCATAGCATATCTTTCCATTTCTTTATGTCTTCTTCGATTTCCTCCAGTAATCTCATAGTTTTCAGTGTATAGGCCTTTCATCTCCTTGGTTAAATTTATTCCTAGATATTTTATTCTTTTTCTTGTGATTGTAAATGGGATTGTATACTTGACTTCTCTTTCTGCTACTTCATTATTAGTGTATAGAAATGCAACTGATTTTTGTAAGTTGATTTTGGACCCCGCAACTTTGCTGTAGCTGTCAATTATGTCTAATAGTTTTCTGGGGGATTCTTTTGGGTTTCTTTGTATATCGACTCACATTACCCACAAACATGAGAGTTTTACTTGTTTTTTTCCAATTTGGATACCTTTTTTTTCTTTTTCTTGCCTAATTTCTCTGGCAAAAACCTCCAGTACTATGTTGAATAAGAGTGGTGATGGGCCGGCCCCGTGGCTTAGCGGTTAAGTGCGTGCGCTCCAATGCTGGCGGCCCAGGTTCGGATCCCGAGCGCGCACCGAGGCAGTGCTTCTCCCGCCATGCTGGGGCCGAGTCCCACATACAGCAACGAGAAGAATGTGCAACTATGATATACAACTATCTCCTGGGGCTTTGGGGGAAAAATAAAAAAAAAAAAAGAGTGGTGAGAGTGGGCACCCTTGTCTTGTTCCTGTTCTCAGAGGGATGGCTTTCAATTTTCCACGATTAAGTAGGATATTGGCTTTGGGTTTCTCATATGTGGGCTTTAAGATATTGAAATACTTTCCTTCTATACCCATTTTATCGAGGGATTTTATCATAAATGGATGTTGGATCTTGTCAAATGCTTTCTCTGCATCTATTGAGATGTGATTTTTATTCCTCATTTTGTTAATGTGATGGATCAAATTGATTGATTTGTGGATGTTGAACCATCACTGCACCCCTGGAATAAATCCCACATGCATCATGGTGAATGATCCTTTTAATGTATTGCTGTAGAGGCCAGCCCCGTGGCTTGGCGGTTAAGTGCGCGCACTCTGCTGCTGGCGGCCTGGGTTCCGATCCAGGTGCGCACCGACACACCGCTTTTCTGGCCATGCTGAGGCCATGTCCCATATACAGCAGCTAGAAGGATGTGCAACTATGACATACAACTATCTACTGGGGCTTTGGGGAGGGAAAAAAAGGAGGAGGATTGGCAATGGATGTTAGCTCAGGGCTCATCTTCCTCAAAAAATAAATAAATAAATAAATAAATAAATGTGTTGCTGTACTCAGTTTGCCAACATTTTGTTGAGGATTTGTGCCTCTATGTTCATCGGTGATATTGGTCTGTAAATTTCATTTTTGTGATGTCCTTGTCAGTTTTTGATATCAGGGTAATGTTGGCTTCATAAAATGAATTATGAGGCATCCTGTCCTCTTCAATATTTTGGAATAGTTGGAGAAGGATAGGTATTAAGTCATTGAATTTTTGGTAGAATTCAACAGAGAAGCTGTCTGGTCGTGGACTTTTGTTTTTTAGAACGTTTTTCATTAGTGTTTCAATCTATTGTGATTAGTCTATTCAAATTCTCCACTTCTTCTTGATTCAGTTTTCAGAGGTTGTATGATTCTAAGAATTTATCCATTTCTTGTAAGTTATCCATTTGTTGGACTATAGCTTTTCATAAAATTCTCTCATAAAACTTTTATTTCTGTGGTATCCGTAGTAATTTCTCCTCTTTCATTTCTAATTTTATTTATTTGAGTCTTCTTTCTTTTTTCTCTGGTGATTCTGGCTAAGGGTTTGGCAATTTTGTTCGTCTTCTCAAAGAACAAACTCTTAGTTTCATTGATCCTTTGTATTGTTTTTTTAGTCTCCATTTCATTTATTTCTGCTTTGATTTTTATTATTTCCCTGCTTTTACTGACTTTGAGCTTTGTTTGTTCTTCTTTTTCTCATTCTTTTAGGTGTAGTTTAAGATTACTTATTTGAACCTACAACTAGAATATACAGCTATGTAGTGGGGGCTTTGGGGGAAAAAAAAGGAAGAATAGAGAGGAAGATTGTCAACAGATGTTAACTCAGAGACAATCTTCCTAAAAAAAAAGATTACTTATTTGTGAGTTTTCTTGTTTGTTGAGATAGGCTTGTATTTCTATAAATTTCCCTCTTACTACTGTTTTTTTACTTATATGAGCTGGTATGCTGTGTTTTCATGTTCATTTTTTTCTGGATATTTTTGATTTCTCCTTTGATTTCTTCATTAATCCAATGGTTGTTCAGTAGCATATTGTTTAGTCTCCACGTATTTGTGATTTTCCCAGCTTTTTTCTCGTAGTTGATTTCTAGATTCATGGCATTGTGTTTGGAAAAAATGCTTGATATGATTTCAATCTTATTAAATTTATTGAGGCTTGCCTTTTTTCCTAACATATGGTTTATCCTCAGATGAACTTAATAGATATATATAGAACATTCCATCCAAAAACAAAAGAATAGACATTCTTCTCAAGTGCACAGAGACTCTTGAAAACAGCAAGATAGAAGCAGATCATCACATAAAAGTCATCCTCAAAAATATTATCTGCATATTTCTCATCAGCAATTTTGTAGGCCAGAAGGCAGTGAGCAGACATATACAAACTGCTGAAAGAAAAATATTGTCAACCAAGAATTCTAATCCAGGAAAACTGTCCTTCAAAAGTGAGGCAGAAATTAAGGCATGCCCAGATCAACAAAAAATGGTGATGTTTGCTAACACTAGAGTTTCCGTGCAAGAAATGCTCAAGGGAGTCCTCAAAGGTGAAATGAAAGGACTTTAGACAGTAAATTAAAACCATATGGAGAAATAAAAGTCTTAAAAAGGTAAATAGGTGGGCAATTATTAAAGCTAGTTTTATTGTAACAGTGGTTTTTAGCTACGATTATTGTTTTCTACAGGATTTAAGTGGACATATATTTAAAGGAAAAAATAATTATTAGTCTGGAAGGTACTATTACTGTAATTTTGCTTTGTAAATCCAAATCTTGTTTTCTACATAATTTTAGAGACCAATACTTGAAAAAATTATTAGTTAATGATGTTTTTTGGCACACAATATATAAAGATGTAATTTTGTGGCATCAAAAACTGAAAGCAGTGGGAATGGAGCTATAAAAGAGCACAGTTTTCATATGCTCTTGAAGTTAAGCTGGTTTAAATTCAAATTAGAGTGTTGTAACTTTAGGATGGTAAGTATAATTGTAACCACAAAGAAAATAGGCTTAGAATATACACAAAAGGAAATGAGAAACTAATTTAAGTATTTCACTGCAAAAATATGACCTAAACACCAAAGAAGGCAGTCATGCAGGAAATTAGGGATAAAAAACTATAAGGTGGGGCCTCCCTGGTGGCGCAAGCAGTTAAGTGCACGCGCTCCACTGCGGCCGCCCGGGGTTCGCCGGTTCGGATCCCGGGCGTGCACCGACGCACCGCTTGCCAAGCCATGCTGTGGTAGCGTCCCATATAAAGTAGAGGAAGATGGGCACGGATGTTAGCCCAGGGCCACTCTTCCTCAGCAAAAAAGGAGGAGGATTGGCAGATGTTAGCGCAGGGCCGATCTCCTCACACACACACAAAAAAAACTATAAGGCATAGAGAAAACTAATATCAAAATGACAGAAGTAAGTCCCTCCTTGTCAGTAATTATTATTCAGGTAGTTGGTTTAAACGATCCAATCAAAAGACAGAGAATGGAAGGATAGATAAAAACAAATGATCCAATTATATGCTATCTAGAAGACACTCACTTTCGATCCAAAAACACTAACAGATTGGATGGAAAAAAATACTTTATGTAAATAGTAACCAAAAGACAGCAAGGGTGGCTATACTAATATCAGATACAATAGAATTTAACTCAAAAAAGCTTATGCGAGGCAAAAAAGAGATTATAGAGTAAAATAAAGTTCAATACAGCAAGACATAACAATTATAAATATTTACACACCTAATGGCAAACCATCAAAATATATGAAGGAAAAACTGACAGAATTTAAGGCAGAAATAAACAGTTCAACAATAATAGTTGAGGACTTCAATATCGCACCCACAATAATGGACAGAACAGCCAGACAGAAGATAAGTAAGGAAACGGAGAACTTACACAATGCAGTAAACCAACTAGATCTGAAAGAAATACGCAGAACACTCTATTCAACAACTACAGCATACACATTCTTTTCATGTTCACATGGGACATTTTTAAGTAGACCATCTGCTAGGCCACAAATAAGTCTTAACAGATTTTAAAAGATAGATATCCTACAAAATATCTTCTGCATCCACAATAGGACGGAGTTTGAAATCAATAATAGGAAAAATGGAAAATTTATAAAATTGTGGATAGTAACCAATGGATCAAAGAATAAACCACACATAAAATTAGAAAATACTTAGATATGAATAAAAATGAAAACACAACATATATACACTTATGGGATGCATTGAAAGCAGTGCTAAATAGAGAATTTATAGCTATAAATGTTTACATTAAAAAACAAGAAAGATCTAAAATCATCAACCTAACTTTACAATTTAAGGAACTAGAAAAAGAAAAAATTAAACCCAAAGCTAATGGAAAGAAGGAAATAGTAAGGATTAGAGCAGAAATATATGAAATAGAGGATAGAAAGCAATAGAGAAAAAGCAATGAAACCAAAAGTTGGTTTTCCAAAAAGATCAACAAAACTGACAAACCTTTCACTATATCGACTAAGAAAAAAGAGAGAAGACTTAAATTACTAAAATCAGAAATGAAAACGGGAACATTACTACTGACTCTACAAAAATAAAAAGGATTATAAGAGAGTACTAGGAATACTTGTACTCTTTTGCTGGATAACCTAGATGAAATGGAAAAGTTCCTTGAAACACAAAATCTGCCAAGTTGAAATTATGGAATTAGAAAACCTGAATAGATCTATAACGAGTAAGGGGATTGAATCAGTAATAAAAAATCTTCCAACGAAGATAAGCCTGGGACCCATGGCTTCAAGGGTGAATTCTACCAAGCATTTAAAGAACTAACACTGATCCTTTTCAAACTTTCCAAAATATTGAACAGGAAGGAATATTTCCTAATGCATTCATGAGGCTAACATTATCCTTACTTCAAAGCCAGACAACAATGCTACAAGAAAAGAAAAATACAGACCAATATCCATTATAAACATTGATGCAGAAATCCTCAACAAAATACTAGCAAACCAAATTCAACAACATATTAAAAGGATTATACACTATGACCAAGTGAGGTTTATTCCTGGAATGTAAATTTCAACGTACAAAAATTGATCAACGTACTATACCACATTAACAGAATGAAGGAAGAAAAAAACATGATCATCTTCATAGATACAGAAAAAGCATTTCACAAAATTCAACACCATTTCATAATAAAAATGATCAGAAATACTAGAAAAAGAAGAAAACTACCTCAATGTAACAAAAACCACATCTAAAATACCACAGACTCTCTGTAGATGATATGATCTTAAATGCAGAAAACCCTAAAGATTCCACAAAATATAACTTTTAGAAGTAATAAATTAATTCATCAGAGTAGCAGGATACAAACAAACAAAAATCAGTTGCACTACTATATACTAGCATACACAATCTGAAAAGGAAATTATAAAAGTAATTCCATTTTTAACAGCATCAAAAAAATAAATAAAATTAAGAATTAACTGAGGAGGTGAAAGACTTATACAATGAAAAATATAAAATATTGCTGAAAGAAATTAAATAAAACATAAATGAATGGAAACACATTTCACATCTCATGTTCATGGATTGGAAGATTAAATATTGTTAAAATGTCAATACTACTCAAAATGATCTACACATTAAATGCAATCTATATCAAAATTTCAATGATTTTTTTCCTACAGAAATAGGAAAACCCATCCTAAAATTCATATGGAATCTCAAGGAACCACAAATAGTCAAAACCATCTTGAAAAAGAAGAACAAAACTGAAGAACTCACACTTCCTGATTTCAAAAATACTACAAAGCTACAGTAGACAAAACAGTGTGATATTGTCCAAAAGACAGACATATCAACATATGGAATAGAATAGAGAGCTCAGAAATAGACCCCCCACATATATGGTCAAATGATTTTTGACAAGGATGCCAAGATCATTCAAGGGGGAAAAGACAGTCTCTTCACCAAATGATGCTCAGAAAACTCAATATCCACATACCAAAGAATGAAGTTGAACCCTTACCTAACACCACATATAAAAACTAAACTCAAATTGGGTCAAAGACATAAAATTAAGACATACTATAAAACTATTAGAAGGAAAATAGGACAAAGGCTTCACAACAGCGGATTTGGCAATGATTTCTTGGATATGACACAAAGGCACAGATAAAAGGAGAAAAAAATTGACAAATTGGGCTTCACAAAAATTTTAAAAAACTGTGCATCAAAAGTCACCATCAACAGAGTTTAAAAGCAACCCATAGAATGAGAGAAAATATCTGCAATTGATTTAGCTCCTAAAAGATTAATACACAGAAAATATAGAGAATTCCTAAAACTCAATAACCAAAAAAAGAAGCAAACAATCCAATTCAAAATTGGGCAAAAAACTTGAATAGACATTTCTTCAAAGAACATATACAAATGGCAAAGAAACACATGAAAAGATGCTCAAAATCATGAATCATTAGAGAAATGCAAATCAAAACTACCATGAGATACCACCTTACATCTATTAGAATGGCTACTATAAAAAAAAATAAAAACAGAAAAAACAAATGTTGGTGGGAATTTAGAGAAATTGGAACTATATGCAATGTAGGTGGGAATGTAAAATGGTACAGCCTCTATGGAAAACAGTATGACAGTTCCTTAAAGAATTAAAAGTAGAATTACCATATGATATACCAATTCCACTTCTAAGTATATACCCAGAAGAATTGAAAGCAGAGTCTCAAAGAGATATTTGTACACCCATGTTCATAACAGCATTATTCACAACAGCTAAAATGTGAAAGCAACAAAAGTGTTCATCATCAGATGAATGGATAAACAAAATGTTGTATATACATACAATGGAATATTATTCAGCCTTAAAGAGGGAGTATATTCTGCAATATGCTACAAAATGGATTAATCTTAAGGACATTATACTAAATGAAATAAGCCAGTCACAAAAAGACAGATACTGTAGGATTCCACTCATATGGGGGTACTTAGAGTAGTCAAAATCACAGAGACAGAGGGGCCGGCCTGGTCGTATAGTGGTTAAGTTCGTGTGCTCCACATCGGCGGCCCAGGGTTCACAGGCTCAGATGCCGGGCATGGACCTATGCACTGCTTATCAAAGCCATGCTACAGCAGTGTCCCATATGAAGTAGAGAAACATGGGCACAGATGTTAGCCCAGGGCCGATCTTGCTCAGCAAAAACAGGAGGATTGGCAACAGATGTTAGCTGAGGGCTAATCTTCCTCAAACACACAAAAACAAATCACAGAGACAGAAAGTAGAATGGTAGCTGCCAGGGGCCTGGAGGAAAAGGAAATGGGGACTTCTTGTTTAATGGGTTGAGAGCTTCAGTTTTGTAAGTTAAAAAGAGTTATGGAGATGGACAGTGGTGATGGTTGAACAACATTATGAATATAATCAATACCACTGAACTGTACCCTTAAAATGGTTAAGATGAATGGACATCATCATGATGGTAAAATAGGTGGTTCTCAACTTCTATTTCCTCACAATATGACCAGCTAGCAAATGTGCATAGACATGCACCACTGTAAAAATCCCAGAACCCAGAGGTGAGGCTAAAGCACTTCCTTGGACCACAGAGACTGAGGAAAATTACATTAGAGGGTAAAGAGTGGTTTCAATTTGACCACATCACTCCTCTCCCAGGCCAGCACAGTGCTGCACTGAGAGGGGCTCCCCTGGGCCTATGATTTCTCAATGGAGAAAAAGAGAGCTCAAGGTGGACATCTAGATTCTGCAGGATTGCAGGAGGCTTCCTGAGAGGCCTACATGGGTCTCAATTCACGGGAATTACTGGCAGTATATGAGGACTAGACCACTGGGAATAAGATAGAGAAGGAGAAGAGTGGCAGGGTTCACAGCAACCCATGCTTGTATCTTGCTGGATTGTTTTCCTTCTGGAGGAAGTTCTCATGGAAAGATCCCAGTCAGCAGCTCTGCCCATCTGCAGAGGCTAGTAGGTGGCCCCATCTGACATGGGAGCTTGGTTGGCATTCTGCCTAGTTTGGGTCCTCAGCCAATGGGCTGTATTGATCATGGAGCCCATTCTGTGGCCCTTCCCAGGAAAGGAAGAAAGGATGCAATCCCATTCTACTACTGAGCTTAGCCTCCAGTCCTGCCCCACCAGGAAGCCTGGCCACAGTTGCCTGGCAGCCATGAGCACATATTATGGCCCTCCTAAGCAGGCAGACAAGTAAGCCGCTCTGTCCAACTGCTGAGCATAGCCTCCATTCTCACCGAACCAGGAACCCTGGTCTGAGACACTAAGCAACATTGGACACATCCTAGGACCCACCATGGTAAGAAAGAAAGGTAACAGCCCCAGCCAGCTGCTGAGAATAGCCTGCAGCCCCACTAAACCAGGAAACCTGACCAGAGAACCTGAGCAGCTGCAGAGCCCATCCTACAATCCTGCTGAGACAGGAGCCAAACCAGCCATCCTACCCAACTGCTGAGCATAGCCTCAAGCTATGCTTGACCAGGGAACATGAACAGTGACCCTGGGCACCCTTGGAGCCTAGGCTATGGTACTGCCCAGCTACAGAATCCAGCCAACAGGCCTGCCCCATACGAGAGCCCAGACTATGGCCCTGCTCAATTGCCGAGCATAGCTTGCAGTCTCATACAGAAAGAGGACTCCCAGTGATCCCACTCATTTGTGAAGCATACTCTGTGGCCCCACCCAACCAGGGACCCCAGACAGCGATCTTGCCCAATCACAATCACAGTCTGTAGCCCACTCAACTGCAAGTACAGATGGAGGCTTCACCTGACCAAGGAGTCCAGCCAGAAACCTTATCCAGTGAGAGCACAGGTAGCAGCCTGCATGATCAAAAAGCCCAGTAAGCAGCTCTGCCTGATGTTAGAGCAAAGTCTGTAGCCTCATCTAATTACAGATTGCAGCCAGAGGCCCCACACAAGCATAACCCCTGCCTTCTATCTAATTCCGAATATGGAGTATAAACGAGCTCTCATTTACTCCTCATGACAAACACAGGATATATTATTCTCCACATTTTATGGATGAGGAAACTGAGGCCCTACAATGTTTAGGCTCTCTGACCTCATAAGAGTCCATAATTACCCTTATGACCTTGGTTTCCTACCCCAGCTGTGGAAAGGAGGCATGGGCCCAGTTCCCAGGCACAGGCTGGGAGTGGTCCTAACCACTCAGCCCTACTGGTCAAGATCCTGGAGGAAGTCCATTCCACCCAGGGACCAGACGGAGTCCACTAGTAACAGACCCACCAACCACAGATAACACCTGAAATAGCCACATAACCCAGCTCCAATTCTGCTTGACTGTAACCCCACAGTAATACTATCAGCCCAGGGACCCAACAAGTGAAATTCCTTGCCTACTGAAAACAATCTGTTGTGACTAGAAGAGATGATTGCTCCTTCAAATACACAGACACCAAAGCAAGTCTATGTGAATGATGAAGAATCAGGCAAACATGAAACCACTAAAAACAACTAATGAAGCTCTAGTAACTGACTCCAAATAAAAGGAGATCTATGATATGCCTGGAAAAGAATTCAAAATAATCTTCTTAAAGAAGCACAATGAGAGGCAAGAAAATAAGATAGACAACAAAAGGAAATTAGGAAAACAATGCAAGAACAAAATGATAAGTTTAATAAAGAAATAGAAAGCATTAAAAAAAGAACCAAAAAGAAACCTTGGAACTGAGGAATACAATGAAAGAACTTAAAAACATCAAGAGAGCTTCCATGGCACACTCAATCATGCAGAAGAAAAAATCAGCAAACTCAAAGATAAGTCATTTGGTATAAGCCAGTTAGAGGAACAGAATGAAAAAGAGTGAAGAAATCATACTTGAATTATGGGATACCATCAAGTGAACAAATATATGAATTGTAGGACACCCAGAAGAAAAACAAATAGAAGAAGTGGCAGGAAACTTATTCAAAGAAGCAATGACTGAAAACCTCCCAAATCTTGGGATGAATATAAACATCCAGATACTCAGATACATCCAGATACATCCAGAAACTCAAGGGAACCAAAGCAAGAGCAACCCAAAGAAGGTTACCTTGAGCATATTATAATCAAATTGTAAAAAGTTGAAGACAAAGAGAATTTTGAAAGCAACAAAAGAAAAGTGACATCAAATACAAGACAACTTCAATGGGCTATCAGTGAATTTCTACGTAGAAACATTGCAGGCTATGAGGGAGTCAGATAATAGATTCAAAATGCTGACAGAAAACAAACTGCCAACAAAGAACCCTATGCCCAGGAAAACTGTCCTTCAGAAATGAAAAGAGATAAACACACTCTCGGAAAAAAAAGCTGAGGGAGTTCATCACCACTAGACGTACATTACAAGAAATACTAAAGAGAATTCTTCAAGTTGAAACAAAAGGACATAAAGCAACAACACAAAAACATATAAAATTATAAAACTCAGTAGTTAAGGTAAATATATAGTAAAATTCAGAATATTTTAATATAGTAATGATGGTGTATAAATCAGTTTTAACACTTGTATGAAAGTAAAAAGATGAAAGTATTAAAAATAACTATAGCTACAATAATTTATTAATGGATACACAATACAAAAGAGCACCATATGACATCAATAGCATAAAATGTGAGGGAGAGAGTAAAAGTGTAGAGTTTTGTACACAATTGAAGGTAAGTAGTTATCAGCTTAAAATAGAATTTCAGGAGAGAAGTCAAGATGGCAGGGTAAGCAGATTCTGAACTCACCTCCTCCCGTGTACACAGGCAATTTACAACTACTCATGGAAAAATTACCCCTGACACAGAACTGAAAATTGGAAAAGAGGAACTCCTGCAACAATGGACAATCCAAATTGAGGTGGAAGAGACAGAAACTCCTTTCTGGAGAGAAAAACTGCCACCTTCAAAAGACGCCAGCTTCACAGCCGCCTGGGAGCAGCCCACAGGTACGCAGCCCTCCCTGGAAGAGCGGGGTCCTGAGCCGGGAGCACCCCTGCTGTGGGCATTTTGTGGATCCAGCACAATCGACATGAGTGGCATAATATCTGACTTTGCCTGCTACTAAAACATTGGGGAGTACCCCCAGAAAAGCTGGTTCACAAAGAAATTAAAACCGGCTCTTAAAGGGCCCACATGCAAACTCACCCATTTCAGAAAGCAACCTAAAATCACCAGAAAGAAAGGTGCGTAGTGTTTTGGTGAAAAAACACTCATGTGATAGGACCTGAGTGCATCTCAGTGAGAGGTGAGACCTCTCCAGGGACTGGGACATTGACAGCTGCCATTCTTGTGGCCTGGTGTGGGCATGCTGACACAGACATCATTGGAGTTCTCCCTGGGGCCTCCTAGCCCAGGTCTGCCCTACACAAAGAGCACCCATTTAATCCAGCTCAGCTAGGGCAGGCAGCCCACCCTAGAGAGTGGCCCCACCCAACAACAAGCCCCCAGGCATCATGAGGGCCTGCATAGACTGGAAACTGGATTCTCTGCAGCCTGACAACTGAGCCCACGTCGGAGGGGCAGGGCATGCAAAAGGAGCAGGTGGAGAGTGTGGGGCAGTTGTGGAGTGTGTGGGGCTCCCGCCATAGAGAGAATGGGTCTGCTTCAGGAGGTCAGGGCACACACACAGGGCAGGACTGTGTTGACTGTGTGTGTGGATGTGTGGGCGGCGGGGCTTATCAGCTGCAAAAGACTTGTGCCTCACAAAGACCCACATAGGGGGTTTGCCTCACCTTCCAAAGCCTGAAACTATTGGGTGCTACCATGCCTGGGGCCAGCCACATGGAGCTGCAATCCTCAGACAGCTGACAAGAGACCTAAGGGCTGGAGGCTTATAGCAACTTTAAGCCCCCGAGCCTAACAACTTGCCACGCTGGGGGCACACTCACTTAAAAGAAATACTGCAACACAAATGTGCTATTAGAACTTGCAGCCAACTGTGCTGAGGCTCCCCACACCTGATAAAGAGACTGAAGGGCCTACAACAACTACAAACAGCTGGGCATTACAACAGCTGACCAGGAGCATAACTCGAGCCTCCCTGGGCGCATACAGCGTGAGCAAACAGGCCACAACAGAAGGACAAACGTAGCCCACATAGGGGTCACCCCTGGAACATTGAGAACTGAGGGAAGCACACTGCAGGCCTCCTACGGCATCACTTACATAAGGTCACCTATCCAAGAGCAGGAGACATAGCTGACCTACCTCATACGTAGACACAAGCACAGGGAAAGAGGCAAAATGAGGAGGCAAAAGAATACATTCCAAGGGAGGGACAAAACCCCAGAAAAAGGAACTAAGTGAAACAGAAATGAGCACCCTACCCGACAGAAAGTTCAAACAAAGAGTGTCAAGGATGCTAACAGATCTGGCGAGAAGAATAAATGAACTCAGTGAGAATGTCATCAAAGAAATGGAAGATATAAAAAAGAACCAATCAGAAATGAAGAATACAATACTGGAAATGAAAAATTCA